>JARBWK010000016.1:43331144-43380377 GCA_030556195.1 Anolis apletophallus
TATAAACAAACCCAAAACACGGTTGCTTCATGCGAGCTTCGGACCCTCGCAGCCAGCCCCAATAGCTACCTCTCAGGACCATTTTAAACTGAGCAACCATGCTCCCAAACTCAGCCAGGGCTCCATCCGCGGAGAGTTCCCCTGGTAAACAAATAATACATTTTCTGGCCATATGATGCTGTGCACCAATAATTGGGGGGAGGTCAGGTGTTCTGTGGAACATAGATTCCGCCATTATGGGCCTGATCCCCCGCTCGTGTCCCCTTGGCCTCGGAGCTTGACCCCAAGGGACTCATGGGCTCTGGCAAACCCAAGTCACTCAACCACCCCATAGCTGGACCAGAGTGGGCTTCGGAACCCCGCTTACCGGCTGAAATAACATATGATTTTTGCCATTTTGAACTGAGAAACCATGCTTCCCGCTAGACTGAAACTCTCAACACAAAGGAGTTTCAGCCAGGACAAAAGACTCCCATTAAGGTATTCAAGGACAGACAATAGACAGGAAGGCTTGAGCTTCCACATCGGGGGCTCGCCGGCCGTAGGGTATTCAGCCACAAGTTACTTCCCCCACCCAGCCGTTTTCCGTTGTGTCCTTTCCCGCCTTGCATAGCCGGCCAGGCTAGGTGAGTTCAAATCTTGGCGCCTTTTCCCATTGGTTAAAGCCGGTCTCCTCCTGGCCCAGCTGACTTTGACAGCGCGGCCAATCAGCTGGAGCTACACGTGGGAGGGGCGCCCGATTCAAATGTAATTGACTGCTTTTCTATATATTGGACTGCTTTCCCATTAAAGACTATGTTTTGCCCTTGGAACCTTGGCGTGGCATTGCATCCTATTCAGCTGAATTAGATTCTTCTCTCGGTAGTGGCGTTCTTCCGTCTGGGTGAGCATTGATCTGGGTTGCTTTGGGATTTGTAGTTCTGGGAAGATCATCCAGATTTGGGCCTTGATCCCCACGGTTTAGGGGTGGCTTGGGCTCTGTCCCCTTTAGGGAAGGGCCCCTAGTCAGATTTCGGTAACACAGGGGGGAGGCCTGCCTGGAGCCCCTGCCCCCTCCTTCCCGGCCGGCTTCAGCCCTATCCCTCCCCCCCGAGCTGCGTTCTGTGCCTGCAATAATAAATGCAGCAGAATAATTTGACCCGCAGGTCGAAGCATGGGTGTTCTCCCCCCCGCCTCCCTCCCTGCCCCCCTTGCTGTCACAACTGGGGTTTGCAGGGCACTTCCGGGCACCGAGCCTCTGGCCAGCCGGCAAGCCAGCCAGCCAGGGTCTTCCCTTCGGGGCTGCTTTGGGACGACCCCTGCCTGTGGGGGAGGAGTGGGCCATCATCGGCCAGCAAGCCAGAGGTGGCACCTGGTCACCCGCGGCTGCCATATTGCCTGTGCGGCGGCGACCTTTGCTCTCTTCGGTCATGGCCTTCCTTCCTAGTGCAAAACCCCAAGCCCGGATCATGGCCTTTGGCCGCCCAAGGCCAAAGGCACTGCCCCCGCCCCCAGCTCCACCCAGCCACCGGCTCCGCCCCCGCCCCGCCCCGCCACTCCCCCGGGTCTGCCCCCCGCCGGCGCGAGGAGGAGGAGGAAGGAAAGCCCCACCCTCGGAGCTGATGCTGTGCATGCGTGGCAGTGGCCCCAAGGGCGGGGCCTCCCCGCGGCTCGCCCCTCCCTCCCGAGGCCATGACATGCCGGCTTCCTCAGAAGTGGCGAAATCGCCACTGAGGCCTTGGGAGGGAGGGGCGAGCTGTGAGGGAGCATCTCCCCACAGCCCGCCCCTCCCCCCCAGGGCCGTGACATGCCGGCTGCCTCAGAAGTGGTGAAATCTGAGACGGGCGGCATGCCGCGGCTTTGGGAGGGAGGGTTTCGGAGGGAGGGCTTTAGAAGGGAGGGACGATCATTGGCGCTTCTGCGCCTGCACGCAGGGGGGCGCCATAGATTCGCAGAGGCAGCAGAACTGCCTCTGAGAGTCTATGGCGCCCTGCGCGCAGGTGCAAAAGCGCCAAAGATCAAACTTTTTTTTTTTAAAAAAAATTATTTTGGGGGTTCCAAATCGCCCCCCCCCCAATTCTGCCGCCCGAGGCCATGGCCTCGGGTGGCCTTATGGTTAATCTGGGCCTGCAAAACCCTGCTCGTGGCAAGAAGGGTGTTCTCATTTTCTAGGTGGGGCGGGGGCTCTTCCTTTCGATGGCCGAAACCCATCAGCAGCACTCCTGCCTCGGTTTGCCCATTCCATTGGAGAGGGAGTCTCCTTCCAGCCCGCCAGTGGCTTGGAGTTGGGCTCCTCTCGCAGAGGCCTCTCGGGGGCTTGGGCGCAGCTTCCCCTTGCGCTTTATAAGATAAGGTTTTATTTTTAGTGTGGGTCTGAGTGATGCCGGGGGGGGGGGCGGTATAGTTTGACTTAAAGGGGGCGTAATTCCAAAGTGTGGCCTAGGGTGCAAAAAGGTGTTAATCCGGGCCTGGCCATGGCTCGATGCTATGGAATCATAAGAGCTGTAGTTTGCCTTCTTTGACAAAGGACACCTCCAGGATCCTAAAGGAGAATTAACCCGCCTTAATTCCACGTTATAGCTTCACCAAATTACACTCCAGGCTGTAGCACTAGTATTCCATTTTAACTACCATGGCAACAGCCTATGTACACCTAGGATGCATAGTTTAGCCCAGGGCTGTCCAACTTCTACCGGCCCAGGGGCCTGAATTCCGGTCACTGATGACCTGGGGGGCCGAAGGGTCTGCCCCCACCCCGGCTCTGCCCCTGCCCCCGACCCGCCTCTGCCCCCAGCTCTGCCCCCGGCTCCACCCCCTCCCCCTCATAAGAGGCATCCATACAATCAAATATAATCTTGCTGTCACAATCACGGACCTGGCGGGCCCCTTAATCACACACACAGAGACGTCCTGAAGGCTAACTACTTTATTGAGTATATAAAAACAGTTCCAAAGAGTAAATAGTCCAATAATATGCAAGTGTCCAAGGTGTTAAGCAAGTAGTCCAAAGTAAGTAGCAAATAAGCTGGAAACGTGGCAAGGCTTCGCAATCCAATGCGAATCAGGAAACAGGGCAAGGCTTCGCAATCCAATGCGAATCAGGAAACAGGGCAAGGTGCCGCAAACCGCTGCGGCTCAAGAAACAAGGCAAAGGCAAGGCAAGGCTTGATGACCACTGCTGGCTTGTGGTCCCACTCCGCTTCGCGTCTATTCAGGGAAGACGTGGCCGGAGAACTGACGATCAGTTCCCACGGGGCCGTTCTTAATCCCTCGGCCTGGAACCCCGACGATCTAGGGCCCGGCGTCTCCAGTCTCTACTTTCCGAACGGTGACGGTCTAGGGACAGATGCCAGCTCCTCCTGCCCTCCTCTATGTCCCTGCGCCTGTTGTGAGAACGGCCCCGCTCTTCCAGTCCAGTATCGCTATCTTCCTGAGAAGCAGCCTCCCCCGGAGTTTCCCAGCCGCTAGCCTCCATCTGCTGCCCGGCCAGCTCTTGGGAACCTCGGCCATTTGGGAATTCATAACTATCTCCGCTATCTGCTTCGCTGCCTCCCATCTCCACCTCCTTCCCCGGGAGAATGCTCCCACTCGAGATCCCAGGCTAAACTCTCTACAGGTGAACTGGGCAAAGGTACGGCTGACCAATCTTGCTCTGGGCCTTCCAACTCATCCTCCGAGTCCCTTCCAGCCTGTGCGGGTCCCAATGCCAACGGGACCCCCGGCGCGTAACCCCCCCCCCCCCCAGTGGCACGAGCGGGCCCATGGGTGCTACACTTTTACTAAGGGGAAATGCAGGGAGGGAAGACATAAGGGGCATCCATACACAATTACATCATAATAACATAAAGGTTAGCCTACCTTCCCAAACGCGCAGGATCCAGGAGTAGCCGGACCACGAGCAGAGGCGACGACCGACTGAGGCAGCAGCCGAGAAGGTCCAAATCGCGTCTGCGTGGGCCGCAGGGATTAAGTAGCCGACATTTCGGCAACAGGAGTATCGTGAGACTACGGAAGCCACATGGGATTTTGCTCTCAACGCAGGCGTGATCCTGCGTTGAGAGCGAAATCCCGTGTGGCTTCCGTAGTCTCGTGATACTTGCTCCGGAACCCGGAAGTGGGTAATTTTTTTTTAAATATTATTATTTAATTTATTTTTTATTTTTATTTTTTATTAAAAAGCTTAGGGGGCCGCAGGGAAGGGGCTGGGGGCCGTATCCCCCGGGCCGCCAGTTGGACAGCCCTGGTTTAGCCAATGGTTTTCAGAAAGCTCTAGTCCAGAGTTTTTCAACCTGGGGAATGGGGCCACTGGGGAGTCGTGAGGGGGTGTCACACGGGTTGCCAAAGACCATCAGAAAACACTGTATTTTCTGTTGGTCATCGGAGTTCTGTGCGGGAAGTTTAGGCCAATTCTATCGTTGGTGGGGTTCAGAATGCTATAGGTGAATTATAAACCCCAGCAACTACAACTCCCAAACATCAAGGTCTATTTCCAAGCTCCACCAGTGTTTACATTTTGGCGTATTGAGTATTCATGCCAAGTTTGACGAGATCCATAATTATTGGAGTCCGTAGTGCTCTCTGGGCGTTGCTGAACTGCAGCTCCAAAACTCAAGGTCAATGCCCACCAAACGCTTCCAGAAGTGGAAAAGGGGAGAAGCCACCAAAGAAGAATTCAAACAAACAGCCAACTCCTGCTGGGAAAAGGTCCGCAAGGCTAAAGCTTGGGAGTGATCCTGGACTCACCGCTGAGCCTGGAAGCCCAGGTCTCGGCGGTGGCCAGGGGAGTTTTTGCACAGTTAAGACTTGTGCGCCAGCTGCGCCCGTCCCTTGGGAAGTCTGATCTGGCTACGGTCGTCCACGCTCTGGTCACATCCCGAATAGATTACTGCAACGCACTCTACATGGGGCTGCCTTTGAAGACAATTCAGAAATTGCAACTAGTCCAACGGGCGGCAGCCAGACTACTAACGGGAGCGACATCCAGGGAGCATCCCACCCCCCCCCCCTGTTGTGTCAGCTCCACTGGCTGCCTGTCCATTTCCAAGCTCAATTCAAAGTGCTGGTTTTGACCTTTGACCTTTAAAGCTCTATATGGTTCTGGCCCAGCTTACTTGTCCGAACGCATCAGCCTCTGTCCCACCTCGTAATTCCCTCCGCCTCCTCCTCTTGCTGCCGAGCCCCCTCCTTCCTTGACTCAAGGAAGGAGAGCGCGAGGAGGCGGAGGGAAGCCCCCCCCCCGGGGCCGCTGCTGGGCATGCGCAGCAGGAGGGCGCAAGCCCCTCTGCCTCCTCCGCCATGTTCCTCCTGGGTGCCGTGCATGCCCGGCAGCGGCCCCGGGGGCTTCCCTCCGCCTCCTGCTCGCGCCCTCCTTCCTTGACAAGGGGGCGGGGCAATGGCGGGGGCGGCATTCCCTCCCCCTCCCTGCCCCCTCGCAGCGCTCTCCCCCTGCCTTCCCCTGAGAGAGAGAGAGAGTTGCGGTTTTGTTTCAACTTTTTTTGGTCCATGTGAACTGGGCCCCCCTTGGCTTGCGCCCCTAGGCCATGGCCTAGGGTGGCCTTATGGGTAATCTGGGCCTGAGGAGGAGAAGGAAGGGCTGGACGGCGGCAAAGAAGAAGGGTCTGGGGTGCCGCCTCCTTCAGCCGTTTCCCCAGCCAGCCAGCCTCCAATTGAGGGAGGGCGGGGAACAGAAGTGGAAGTGCGCTTGTCTGGGCGCATGCGCACTAGGTCCTGGGGGGGTGGCAAATGCATTCACCTTCCTCCTGCAGCGAAGGAAGCGAAGGAGCCAGCTGCTTCCGGAGGAGCCCCGGCTTGGCCCTGCTGCGTCCCAGGTGAGGCCCCGGGGTGTCCTTCCCCTCGGCCCGGCCCCTTCGAAGCCCCAAAGGGGAGAAGGGGCCTTGTTTCGCGGGGGGAAAGGGTCGGGGCCTGGCAGGAGGGCCCTCGGTGGAAGGAAAGGCAGGCAGGATTCCGTGAGGGACTCCCTCGCCAGCCTTCCTCCCAAATGTCAAGGTCTATTTCCCCTGAAATCCATCTGCGTTTCAGTACTTTCTGTTGGTAATGAGAGTTCAATATGCCAAGTTTGGTTCCATTCCATTGTTGCAAGAGTTCAGGATGCTCTTTGATTGTGTGTGAACTATAAGTCCCAGAAACTGTAACTCCCAAATGTCAAGGTCTATTTTCCCCAAACCCCATCTGTGTTCACATTTGGGCATATTGAGTATCCATGCCAAGTTTGGTCCCGATCCAACATTGTTTGAGTCCACAGTGCTCTCTGGATATAGATGAACTACAACTCCAAAACCCAAGGTCAATGCCCACCAAACTCTTATGGTATTTTCTCTTGGTTCTGGGAGTTCTGTGTGGGAAGTTTGTGTCTTTCTGCCATTCCTGCCAGGACATCTATGTTGCGTTCATCGAAACAGGCCCAGGTTTCACACTGAGGGTATAAATACATTAAAAAACACATTAACTATATGTATTACTGGGTCTAGATCAGTGGTTCTCAACCTTCCTAATGCTGTGACCCCTTAATACAGTTCCTCATGTTGTAGTGACCCCCAATCATATAATTATTTCAATGCTACTTCACAACTGTAATTTTGCTATTGTTATGAAGTGTGATGTAAATATCCGATATGCAGGATGTATTTTCATTCACTGGAACAAATTTGGCACATATACCCAATATGCCCAAATTTGAATACTGGTGGGATTGGAGGGAGAGATTGTCATTTGGGAGTTGTAGTTGCTGGGATTTATAGTTCACCTACAATCAAAGAGCATTCTGAACCCCACCAATGGAGGAATTGAACCAAACTTGGGACCCGGAATTCCCATGGCCAACAGAAAATACTGGAAGGGTTTGGTGGGCATTGACCTTAAGTTTTGGAGTTGTAGTTCGCCTACATCCCGAGAGCACTGTCCACTCAAAACAATGATGGATCTGGACTAAACTTGGCATGAATATCAATATGCCCAAATGTGAACACTGGTGGAGTTTGGGGAAAATAGACTTGACATTTGGGAGTTGTAGTTGCTGGGGTTTATAGTTCACCCACAATCAAAGAGCCTTTTGAACTCCACTAAAGATAGAATTGGGCCAAACTCCCCCCCCCCCCCACGCACACACCCCATGATCAACAGAAAATGCTGTGTTTTCTGATTATCTTTGGTGACCCCTCTGACACCCCCTCGTGACCCCTCCAGAGGTCCCAACCCCCAGGTTAAGAACATAAGAACATAAGAAGAGCCATGCTGAATCGGGCCTCAGCCCATCTAGTCCAGCATTCTGTGTCACACAGTGGCCCACCAGTTGTACACGGGGATCTCTAGCAGAAGGGAGGGCAAAACCCTCACCTGCTCCCGACCCACCACAACCAGTGCCCGGGGAAATCCTGCCTGCCTCCATCAACACAGAGGTGGCACTTGGATGTCCATTTCAGTAGCTACTGATTCCCTTGGTATCCATGAATCTGTCTAATCCTGCCTTGAAGCTGTCCAGGCTGACCGCTGTCACAACCTCCTCTGGAAGTGAGTTCCATAACCCAATGACCCTTTCTCTGGGTGAAGAAATATTTCCCTTTATTAGTCCTAACTTTCCTACCTTGGAGCTTCAAGGAGTGCCCCCCTAGTCCTAGTGTTGTGTGACAGAGAAAATATTTTTCTTTATTCACCTTTTCTATCCCATGCATGATTTTATACACTTCGACCAAGTCACCTCTTAAACGCCGTCTTCCAAGGCTGAAAAGACCAAGGCGTTGCAACCTGGTTTCATAAGGGAGCCGCTCCATCCCTTGGATCATTCTTGTTGCCCTTTTCTGTACCTTTTCCAGTTCCATTATATCCTTCTTCAGGTGCGGTGACCAGAATTGTACACAGTACTCCAGATGTGGCCTCACCATAGATTTGTAGAGAGGCAATACAACATTTGCCGACCTATTTTCGATTCCCTTCCTGATCATGCCTATTTTTAACTACCCTGAACAGTTTAGTGTCGTCTGCAAACTTTGCTACCTCAGAATTCACTCCTACATCCAGGTCATTAATGAATAAATTAAAAGTAACGGACCCAAAACTGAACCTTGGGGTACGCCACTTCTCACCTCTTTCCACCCAGAGAAGTGTCCGTTTATTACCACCCTTTGTTTCCTACAGTTTAGCCAGGTTCCAATCCAGGACAAGACCTGTCCCCTGATTCCATGGCTGAAGAGCTTGTTCAGGAGCCTTTGGTGAGGGACTTTGTCAAAAGCCTTTTGAAAGTCAAGGTAAACAATATCGACTGGGTCCCCTTTATCTATGTGTTTATTTACACCCTCAAAGAATTCTATCAAGTTAGTAAGACATGATTTGCCTTTGCAGAAACCATGTTGATTTTCCTTCAGCAATGCCTGTTCTTCTATGTGCCTAGTAATTTTTTCTTTAATAATGGTTTCCATCACTTTGCCTGGAACTGAGGTTAGACTAACTGGCCTATAATTTCCTGGATCACCTCTGGATCCTTTCTTGAAGATCGGTGTTACATTTGCCTCCCTCCAGTCCTCGGGTACGGTGCCTGATCTTAGAGAAAGGTTATATATCTTAGCTAGAAGTTCAGCAATTTCACACTTGAGTTCCTTAAGAACTCTGGGGTGGATGCCATCTGGCCCTGGTGATTTGTTGACATTTAGTTTAGTAAGGTTGAGAAACACTGTGTTAGAGTGTCGTTTTGTGTCGTTGTGGTTGGTGGTGTGCCTCAGGATTTTGCACATGTAAAAAGTATGCCGCGGCTCAAAAAAAAAAAGGTTGGGAACCACTGTATGAAGGGGTGGCAGCATTCTGAAGGCTGGGAACCACTGCTGTTGTCCTTTACCAAACTACAACTCCCAGGAGGTGGCCATGGTGGATGTACCGGAATCATAGCACTATAATAGAACGATATGACCACGCCACTCAAGATGCTCCTTGAATGTGCGTGGTGCCTCCTCCAGGCCCTTCTTCTTCTTCTCCTTCTTCTCCTTCCACACAGCTGTGCAGAATCCACACTGAACCGGATTATATGGCAGTGTGGACTAGGACAATCCAGGACAAAGCAGGTACAGTGGGTTCTTGGCCTGGATGTCCTGGCTGTGTGGAAGGAAGGGCCCTTCTCCCCTCTTGCCCAGGCCTGGGCCAACTTGGGCCTTCCTCCAGGTGTTTTGGACTACAACTCCCACAATTCCTAACAGCCGGCAGGCTGTTAGGAATTGTGGGAGTTGTAGTCCAAAACACCTGGAGGAAGGCCCAAGTTGGCCCAGGCCTGCTCTTGCCTCTCTGGTGACGTCATCTGTGCTTCCTCCCTCCACTCCCGCGTCCCAGTGCCAGCCATTGCTGCGTCGCATCCAATCGGAAGCACGCTTTCGCCTCCTTTGCCCCGCCCCTTGTAGTCATTGGCTGATCTTCCCAGCACCTGTTCAGCAAACCCAGCGATTGGTTGGCTCCCCCCCGAATCGGAGAGCAGCGATTGGCTGTCTCTCCTTCTCGAGCCGATTGGCTGTCCCTTCGACAGCTTCGCGCGGATTGGCCGCGCCTCCGAGCGGCTTGCGGTGATTGGCTACTGTTCCTCCCTCCCGTCCAATAGCGAGGGGACGGGGGTGTGCATTGCTTACCGGCCACCGTAGCGGGAGGCCTGGAGTCCAAGATGGCGGCGGGACCTTCCTTGGGTACGGGTCGCCGGGGGTTGGGCCGGTTCAAAGCAGATAATGCGGGATTCCCTGCCCTCACGGCCCGGGAGAGAGGGCTGTGTGGCGGGGGCCTTGGGGCCCTTCAATCCCAGGACATGGTCCCAGGTTTTCTGCTTTAAACCGGGTGAAATGAGTCCACACTGCCAAATAATCCGGGATAAACAGAAAACCCGGGATATAGGGCCTGCCTGGAAGGGTCCTAAATTGATACTCCGCTTCAGGACCCTTCCACACAGCCATCTAACCCGGAATAGCCAGGCCCACACTCCCTCACTCCCTGAGGTGGGGTGTTATTCAGTGGTGTGGAAGGCTCCCCAGTGGGGCAAAGACGGTGGTGCCAGGGGTGTTGTGGGTGTGCGGGTGTGTGTGTGTCTCTCTCTCTCTCTCTCTCTCGGCATTACTTCGCGAACGAAGATCCTTAGGAAGGACTCGTCCCACGCTTTTTACAAGCGCCTTGATGACTAAAAAGGCCAATCTGAGATAGGCAAGTCCGGTTGCAGAAAGCACAGCGGAAAGTCTCCTTGGGCGATGTCGTTTCCCAAGTTGCGGTCCTTTCTGCGTTGTCGAGACCCGTTCGGCGTGTCTTCTCGAAAGAGGCCGCAGCATTGTGGAGAGTGCGTCTCCATGTATCCTGATGTGAGGCCAGGGTGGACCCTTGTTGGTGGTCATCCTGGCCGAGCCTGAGGTGTTGTTTCAGGGAGTCCTTATATCTCTTTTTGGGGACGCCTCTCTTGCGCTGACCCGTGGCGAGTTCACCCTAGAGTAGTATTTATTTATTTATTTATTATTCGGAGGCAGGCTCGGTCCTCCATCCTAAAACATACAGTAAAATTCAGTAAAAACACAGATACATAATCAGTAGCCAACGGTCACAGATTTTGGATCTTAGCTCGACGCTGTGTTCTTCATTCAGCATGACGCTCTGAAGAGGGCACTGGCCCTTCCCGAAAGGGGCCGAAGTTCGTGCTCAAGGACAGCAACGATTCCAAGTCATGGGAGCCACAACTGAAAAGGCCCGCTGTCTTGTGCTGGACAAGTGTAGGATTTATGGAATAACTTGTTTTGCTCTTCCAGCGCAGATCTGCTTAATATATGCACAAACAGCCTCAGGTACAGCTGACCGCAAAAGGCAAGATGTCAGAGAATACCAAGACCTTGTAGGGAAGGAACTCAATAGGCAGCCAGTAGGAAGAAAAGGGGGGAATGAAGGAGAGAAAGAAAGATACATTATCTTTGGGAGGCGCAAGAGGTCCTCCATCCTAGATACAAGGACTGCCTGAGCAACATCTCAGGCTCGGCCAGATTGGCCACAACAATGGTCCACCCTGGCCTGCTCAAGGGCATGCAACATTAGTCACATATGCTCCAGTGTACATTTAGGAGAAGACACGCCGAAAGCGAGTCTCGAAGAGAAACAACAACACAGAAAGAACCGCAACTTGGAAACAACATCACCCAAGGAGACTTTCTGCTGTGCTTTCTGCAACCGAACTTGCCTATCTCACATTGGCCTTTTTAGTCAAAAACACGCTTGTAAAAAGCGTGGGATGAGTCCTTCCTAAAGATCTTCGTTCACGAAGTAATGCCGAGAGATCACCTATTCTTGGATTGCAACTCCCACCACTCCTGATCAATCTACCTACCTCTCTATCCAATCTATCTAAATTATCTACCTGGAGGATTGCTGGGAGTTGCAGTCCTGGAATAGGAAATGGGAAATACGCAGGGATGGGGATGCTCTCAGAGAAATCCAAGGAGAAGAAAGCTTGTGTCTTGGAAGCAGTGCATTTGGATCACCCTCCTCTCCTCAAGGGCCTGGTCTTAGAGGATGCTGGGAGCTGTAGTCCGGAAGAGAGTGTGGACATGCTATTGTGTGTTTTGTTGCCAGGGGGATTCGTTTTTGCTCATGCGCTGTAGCATCTTTTTAAATTTTTTGCTTTTTAAGTCCCTTCCGCTGTGTTTTTCAGTGTTTTTATGCGTGATGGTCACTTGTTGACCTGAGAGGTGTCTTGCGTCCATATTTTGTGTCAATTTATCCATTACATTTTTATTTATATTGATTGACATTTTAATTTAATGGCAAGTAGAAATTGGGAGCAGATTCATTTCTTTTTGGAAGCCCTTTGTTCATGGTTATATTTTGTCCTCAGATCGGTGACCCTGGCAGGGAGCCTCCGGTTCTGCCATGGCTGGCCGTTCCCCTTCAGGGCAAAGGCAGAGGGCGGCCAAGTCCCAGCGCAAGCGGCCGCAGAGCGTAGTGGCCTGGCAGAGCAAGGCTGAATGGGACAAAGTGATGGTGGGGCTTTACTGCGGGGACTGCCAGATGCAGCAAGAGGCCCTCGACCGAGTGTCCGTTTGGAAAAGCAGGTCAGTGGGGAAGGAAGGGGACAGAGTGCCTCTGGGAAGAGAGTGATCTAAGGAACGTCCTGAAAGTCCTAGGAGTATATTTGCTGGCTTGTCATAGACATATCAGTCCTGCCTTAAGCTCAAATAGTGTATCCTTTCTCTGTTCTCAATTCCAAACACTTGACTTTAGTCATGAATGTCACCCAGGAATGGGCAGACGTCGACCCCCCAGGTGTTCTGGACTACCGGTTGTTAGGAATTGTGGAAGTTAAAGTTCAAAACACCTGGAAGGCCAAAGTTGGCCCATACCTTATGTCAGTGTTTCCCAACCTTATTTGAGCCGCGGCACACTTTTAACATTAAAAAAATCCGGGGGCACACCACCAACCAAAATGACTAACACAGTAAAGAACGGCTGGGGATTGGTGGCCTGCTGGGAGCAGCTGCTGGGAGTGCCGAAGCCGGGGGAGGAGGCGGAGCCAGGCTGTGCCATGCCCCGCCCCCTACCCCCAGCTTCTCTCCCAGCAGCTGCTCCAGCCTTGAGGGGGCAGTGCTAAGCCAGTGGTGCCAGAGCCAGCACAATGCTGGCTTGGCACTGTTCCCTCAAGGCTGGAGGAGCTGCTGGGAGTGCCGAAGCCGGGGAGGGGCAGAGCCAGGCCACGCCATGCCCCGCCCCCTCCCCCCAGCTTCAGCTCTCCTACAGAGGAGGAGCATGAGCGGTGGACGGGCTTCAGTGGGCGGGGCTCCTCCACGCGGCTTCAGCGAGCGAGGGGCGAGAGTCATGGTGGGAGTCAAGGCGGATTGGAGGCTGGCTGGGGAAACGGTCGAAGGAGGTGGCGCCCCGGTCCCTTCTTCTTTTCCTTCGCCACTGCCTGGCCCTTCCTCCTCCCCCAAGCAGCAGGAGTTCGGCAGGAGGGGGGAGGAAGGGGGGCAGAGAGCTTTTCTTGTGGCACAGCAGGAGGTCCGTCACGGCACACTGGTTGAGAAAGACTTATGTAACCAGTGCTTCTTAGACCCCAGTTCTTCCTTTTGGCAATGTGAAGTATTTCTGTAAGAACGGGAAGTTAGAGATGCTTGCATACGATGTGTGGTATGGCATGACCTCGATGCCATCGGTCCATCATACTTTTGATAGACAGTACTTCCATTTTTAACCAAACTGACTTGAGAACAACATTCCCTGTGCCGTTCCAGTTAGTTCATTTCTCAGCACCTCATCTGTTTCCTGTCTAATATGACATCTAGCTTTAGCAGGGGTGGACAATTACCGGCCCTCCAGGTCTTTTGGACTTCAACTCCCAGAAATCCTAGCCAGTTTACCAGCTCTTAGGATTTCTGGGAGTTAAAGTCCAAAACACCTGGAGGGCTGGTAATTGCCCATCCCTGATCTAAAGGCTTTGTAATTTAGAGGGCTCCCCTCGTTGACCTTTGAGTTTCGACATCTATTGAATAATGCATATCCATTTCGTTTGCTGAGGAACCTCCATATCTGGGAGGAACAACTGAGAATTGCATAAATTGAGGGTATGTCCTTGGAATCACTACACAGTGTTTTTCTGGTTGAACCCAGCAATCCCATGATGTGCTACAGAACAGTGTTCACTTAGAGCAGTGTTTCCCAACCGCTGTGCCGCGGCACACTATTGTTCCGTGACTGACCAGCTGGTGTGCTGCGAGAAAACCTCTCCCCCCCCCCCCTTTCTTCCCCCTTCAAGGTTTTCCCGCGGCACACCAGCTGATCGCGGAACAGTGGTTGGGAAACACGACCCTCTCTAGGGCCTAGAGAGGCAGGGGAGGCTCAGGAGGGGAGGGGCTGGGCAATGCTTTCCTCCTCCTCTGGAAGTGAGCTCACAGGATAGAGAGTCTATCCTGTGGGCTCCCTTCCGGAGGAGGAGGAGGCAGGAACCTGGGCACCAACTACAACTCCCAAATGTCAAGGTCTATTTTCCCCAAACTCCATCTGGGTTCACATTTGGGCATATTGAGTATTAATGCCAAGTGTGGTCCTGATCCAACATTGTTTGAGTCCAGAGTGCTCTCTGGGTGTAGGTGAACTACAACTCCAAAACTCAAGGTCAGTTAACTATATGTATTACTGTGTTAGCGTGTCATTTTGTGTCATTTTGGTTGGTGGTGTGCATCAGGATTTTTTAAATTTTAAAAGTGTGCCTCAGCTGAAAAAAGGTTGGGAAACACTGACTTAGAGTGACGGTCCATGGACTATTGCCTGACTGCCAGACTCTGGGGATTTCCCAAAAAGAAAGAAACAGTTGTACCCGTTCAACACAAATATTTATTTATTTATTTACAATATTTACTGTATTTTCCGCCCTTCTCACCCCTTAGGGAACCAGGGCAGATTGCAATGTACATATACATGGCACACATTCAATGCCATAGACACACAACGTATAGAGACAAACATGCAGAGGCCATTTAACATTCCAGCTTCATGAGGCTATTCTGGCCACCAGGGGAGCTGTCGCCTCACTGTCCATTTGTGACACTGATGGAGTACTTGCTGGAGATTTTTATGGTGTCGTAAATTAGTTAAAGTAGCCTCCCCACATAAGTGGTACCTCATTTTCCTACTTGACAGACGCAACTGTCTTTCGGGCTGCAAAAGTTGACAGCGAGCAACCAATGGTTGGAAGCTCACTCCGACCCGAGCTGGCTTCGAACTCATGACCTTTCGGTCAGCAGTATCTAATGCAGCCAACTCCTAGCCAGCTGCGCCACAGACCTTGGCCCATTGAAGGTTGGGAGAAATTGCCAATGTGGATGATATATGATAACCTGTTTTCCCCTTTGTGTGGAGCTACTCTTGACCTCACTGTGCCTTACTTTTTTGAGCTAGATATGGGCACAGGATGCCATTGGCTGTGGAATCCACTGCAGATCTGGTTCGGTGTAAACTCCTCCACGCCTCTGGCCATTTGAAGTCCCACGAACTGGTTCTCACGTACGGCCTTGCTCTTGTCAGGTAAAAGCTGTGGCAGGGAGAGGGAGGGAGGGGTGAGTTTGGGTTCAGTGCTGATTGACACCTCAGGCCCTTTCCCACTGCTATATAAAATTCAGATTATCTGCTTTGAACTGGATTATATGGCAGTGTGGAAGGGACCTCTGTCTCCCTTTGTAAAAGATGAATATTTGTAGAACGCTACCCATTTCTTTATGGTGCAAGACTCTCCAGCACGGAGAACGGTCTTCAAACTGAATTCTACAGTTCTTTGCATGTCTTCACAGCATAAATTAAAAGCTTATGTACATTATCTCTCGGCATTACTTCGCGAACGAAGGACTCATCCCACGCTTTTTACAAGCGCGTTGATGACTAAAAAGGCCAATCTGAGATAGGCAAGTCCGGTTGCAGAAAGTCTCCTTGGGTGATGTCGTTTCCAAGTTGCGGTTTTTTCTGCGTTGTCGTTTCTCTTCGAGACCCATTCGGCGTGTCTTCTCGAAAGAGGCCGCAGCATTGTGGATAGTGCGTCCCCACGCCTCCCGATGTGAGGCCAGGGTGGACCTTTGTTGGTGATCAATCTGGCCGAGCCTGAGGTGTTGTTTCAGGGAGTCCTTGTATCTCTTTTTGGGGGCACCTCCCTTGCGCTGACCCATGGCGAGTTCACTGTAGAGTAGTATCTTTGGGAGGTGCTGGTCCTCCATCCTAGAGATGTGCCCTGCCCAGCGCACCTGTGTTCTCAATAGCATGGCCTCAACGCTGGTGATCCCTGCTTGCTCAAGGACAGCAACACTACTCACATAGTCGGTCCAGTGTATATTTAGGATTGTGTGAAGACAGCGCTGATGAAAGCGTTCGAGGAGTTGTAGGTGTTGGCGATAGGTGACCCATGTTTCAGACCCACAGAGTAGAATAGACAGTATGATGGCTCTGTACACACTGATTTGGGTGCTTTGCCTCAGGTGCTTGTTGCTCCAGACTCTTTGGTGAAGCCTTCTGAATGCACTCTATGCCTTTGCTAATCTGTGATCTATCTCTTTGTCAATCTTGGCGTCTGAAGAGATGATGCTTCCCAGGGAGGTGAACTGCTGAACGGACTTAAGCACAGATGTGCCTATGCCGACGTGGGGATGGTGGTGTTCTTCCTGTGGTGCGGGCTGGTAGAGGACTTCCGTTTTCTTCAGGCTGACTTCCAGCCCAAACAGCTCTGCAGCTGCTGCAAAGCAGGACGTCAGGCGCTGCAGGGCTGCTTCTGAAAGTTATAAGAGAAACAAAAACATGATTGTTGGCTTGTTTTTGTTTATCATGCCACCTAGAAGACATGATAATGATAGTTTTATTGATATCCTGCCACCAAAAGGAACTCAGGGCGGCATACAAAATAGCGTAACCAAAGGAATTGATACAAATAAAGTAAATAAATATTGCACAGAACATATAGAATACAACAAAATTTGTAAAAAAACAAATCAACAAACAGTACCAGATACTTTCTAAAGTTCTCTGGCTTCTCTGTCAGGGAAAAATGCACTTTGTACTGGTCTGTGTCTATGGTCTTAGAACAAGAGATCAATTCAGTAAAATAGTTTTGGGCTCAATCAAAATGGACACAGAACGTTCCTTCTCCTGTCCTTCTCTACAAAGAACTATTTGAAATCACTGTTACGGCTCTGGATTCCCAGGCCTTCTCTAGAGGCTCTTTTTTCTTTGAATAGGTTTCTAAATCTCATCACGGAGCGAAAGCAGAAAGCATTCACCACACCCTTAAGATTCCTGGCTAAAGAGGTGAGGAAAACTCCTGGGATCTAAACCATTGGCAGGGTGCTGACGTGGCTCCCGTCAGAGTAAGCGTGGCCCAGAAAAGAACATGGGGGGGGGGGGGGTGAGTTAATGCCAACGTTGGCCTTCCTCTGTCGGTGACCCGGAAGCTCAAGCTGGTGCAGAACACTGCTGCCCGGCTCCTGTCTGGTTCTCCAGCAGGATGCCACATCACACCTATTTTGCAGGATCTGCACTGGCTGCCTATTGAGCACCGGATCACCTTCAAAGTGTTGGTTCTTACCTTTAAGGCCTTACACGGCTTGGGGCCAGCGTATCTGAGGGACCGTCTCACCCCATACTACCCTGCGAGATCACTCTGCTCAGAGGACTCCAATCTGCTAGCCGTCCCCTCTGCTAAAACGGCTAAGAAAACTGCCACCCGCCGAAGGGCCTTCTCGGTCATAGCGCCGATATTGTGGAATACCCTCCCGGCAGCTACACGAGCAATCTCAGACTTACTCCCGTTTAGGCGGGCATGTAAGACCCACCTCTTCCGGCTGGCGTTTCAGGCTTAGGTCCACTGGGCCCCCCAGCCATGCTAATATTGCTCGACCACTGTCACTTCCCCAACCGTGTGCTTTTAATAACGTTTTTATCGTATAGTTTTACTGTGTATTTTATTTGCATTTTAACCCTTTGTATACTGTATGTTGTTTTACCTTCTGGCTGTGAGCCGCCCCAAGCCTGCGGGGAGTGGCGGCATAAAAGCCTAGTAAATAAAATAAATAAATAAAAATATCTGCGGATAGATAGAGCCTATGTTTTCTGGACTACAAAGACCAGAATATTCCAACAAGTCAATTCATTTTGGGAATTATAATTCCGAAACGTTGCACTTCAAAGCTCTGCTCTTGGTGGTGTTAATTAGTGGTCATTTTTGCTCAAAGCTGGACATCCCTGTCTGGATTGTGGACCTTCGTCACGAACTGACCCACCGCAAGCTTCCCCCTCTGGTGACTTGTCAAAAAGGTGAGTATAGTCATTAATGTTTGGGTGGCAATTCTTGGTTGGTGTTTTAGAGCAGCACTTTGCATGTGATGGTTCACTAAGTCACCACCCGAGGGGTTTTCAGTTTGCAAAGATAGCATAAAGGATCCAAGAAGGAGAGAAATAAGACCGGGAAGAACACGGGATCATATTTATTATGCACATTTAGTTATAGGAATGTATGGGGAGTTGGGAACTGTGTTATCTATCTTGGCGTCTGAAGAGATTATGCTTCCCAGGGAGGTGAACTGCTGAACGGACTTAAGCACAGATGTGCCTATGCTGACGTGGGGATGATGGTGTTCTTCCTGTGGTGCGGGCTGGTAGAGGACTTCCGGACATCCAGAAATGGCCGTTTTCCTTCATTTTCTTTTTCCATGGTGAATTGGATGTTTGGGTAGATGCTGTTGAGGAGGTTCAGGAACTGTTGAGTTCTTCTTCTCTGTGGCTCCAAATGGTGAAGGTGTTATCCACATATCTGAACCATATTGGGCTTTCATGTTGCTGTTTCCAGGGCTTCTTTTTCAAAGCCATGAGAGTAAAGGCAAAGATCCTCCCATAGGGAAATTGTCATTGCATACATCTAGGGAACTTTACCTCAGTCAGGCTGGAGGAGATCTCTGTGTCAGGATATGATCTCGTGTTCACGGATCCAGGCTGCGACGTTGTCCTGGAGTGGCTCCGCCGGACGTACTGGAGCCGACAGCTGGGCAACAACATGGCTGGGGGATGCGAGGGGGAGGACGAGGATGAAGAAGCGTCGTCGGCAACAGAGAGCGGGACAGACAGCGGCCGAGAGGAGCCTGAGAAATCCCCGTCGCCAGGTTCACGGAAACACCAAGAGCTCCATGGTGTGTAGTTGTTCCTAAGAGGAAATCGGTACTAAAACCTTGGCCTTCTTAATCATTGTGTGTGTGTGTGAAGGGGCAAGGCAAAGGAAATTAACCACTGGTTAAGTTTAGGCCTGGGGCCGGGAACCCTTTTGACTCCGAGAGCCAGGAAAGCCAAATATTTGGAAATTTATTTCAGTGAGAGACATATAAGATATATAATATATTTTAAGACTGAATTCAACTCAATGTGAGTCTATACGTACATAGGATGAGGAAAGGATTCCCCAAAAGGCAGAACAGCCAAACACTTCAGACCTGGCTCTGCAAAAGGCACGCTCAGGACTCTGGGAAGGAAGAGAAGGCGGAAGGAAATGAAGAAAGGCAGAGGAAATAAAGGAGGGACAGGGCGAGGAAGAAAGAAAAGAAGAAGAGAGACAAGGAAGAAAAGAAAAGAAAAAGACAAGGAGGAAAAGAAAGAAGGAACTGGGAAGGGAGGAAAGGGTGGGGAAAAGAAAGGAAAGGGAGTGAGGGAAAAGTAAAAGAATGAAGGGAAAAGAAGGGGGGGAAGGAGAGAGGGAAATGAAAAAAGGAAGGAGAAGGAAAGGAAGACTTGGGGAAGAAGAATAGAAAAAGAAGGAAGAGGGAGGGAGAATGGAGGAAAGAAGGAAGGGGAGAGAGGGGAAAGGAAGGAGAGAAGGAAAGGGTGAAGGAGGAGGAAGAAAGGAAGGAAGAAGAAGGAAAGAAGAGGGAGGGAAAGGGTGAAGGAGGAGAAAGAAAGGAAGGAAGAAGAAGGAAAGAAGAGGGAGAATGGAGAAAAGAAGGAAGGGGAGAGGGGGGAAGGAAGGAGAGAAGGAAAGGGTGAAGGAGGAGAAAGAAAGGAAGGAAGAGGGAGAATGGAGGAAAGAAGGAAGGGGAGAGAGGGGGGAAAGGAAGGAGAGAAGGAAAGGGTGAAGGGAGAAAGAAAGAAAGGAAAGAAGAAGGAAAGAAGAGGGAGAATGGAGGAAAGAAGGAAGGGGAGAGGGGGGAAGGAAGGAGAGAAGGAAAGGGTGAAGGAGGAGAAAGAAAGGAAAGAAGAAGGAAAGAAGAGGGAGAATGGAGGAAAGAAGGAAGGGGAGAGGGGGAAAGGAAGGAGAGAAGGAAAGGGTGAAGGAGGAGAAAGAAAGGAAAGAAGAAGGAAAGAAGAGGGAGAATGGAGGAAAGAAGGAAGGGGAGAGGGGGAAAGGAAGGAGAGAAGGAAAGGGTGAAGGGAGAGAAAGAAAGGAAGGAAGAGGGAGAATGGAGGAAAGAAGGAAGGGGAGAGGGGGGAAAGGAAGGAGAGAAGGAAAGGGTGATGGAGAAGAAAGAAAGGAAAGAAGAAGGAAAGAAGAGAAATGAAGGAAAGAAGGAGGGAGAATGGAAAGAAGGAGAGAAGGAAATGATGAAGGGGGAGAAAGAAAGGAAAGAAGAAGAAGGAAGGAAGAGGGATCCCCTGGTTTAGACCTTGGGAGGGGAATTCCCAAGGGAGCGAGAAGTGGACCGAGGGAAAATAATCCGTGTCCTTAGTAGCTCTTGCAAAGCACAGACCCTACAAGCCTGACCATTGAACATCTAGATTGAAAGTTGTTATGAGAAGAGTCAGGAGACCAGGAACCAAAACACTTCGGTAACAAATAAGTACAATTACTGTTACTAAGATTTGGGTCCTACTTTATGGCAGCCATATTGCTTCCCTGAGCTGCTTTTTACGGATTTCATGTTTGCCTTGTATCTCCTTCCCGCAGAGAAAGTCATAGAGGTTTTGATGTCTTACAAGAACCAGCAATACAAGGTGTGTCTCTCTGCTTTCTAATGTGACACGTGATGTGCATTTCGCTTTTAAGCTAGTACAGAACCAAGATACTTTGGGGTCTTGTGTGGTTTCTGGGCTGCGTGCCCGTGTTTGGGAAGCGGTTCCTCCTGACGGTTCTCCTTGCATCTGTGGCTGGCGTCTTCAGGGGACCCTTTCCTTATCGCCCTTTGAGGGCATTTATTTATTTATTTATTATTTATTTATTTCCAGTGTTTATACCCCGCTACTTCTCAACCCCCGAGGGGGGACTCAGTGCGGCCTAACAGACGGCAACAAAATCGATGCCACACAATACATAGTAAACAACAGTTAAAATTAAACTACATTAAAATACACCTAGAATTAAATTCATTAAAATACAGTTAATATTAAAAACATCATGTACATTCATCACCATTAAAACAATGTTCCATCCAAAGTCTTAGATCTTGACCACCAATTTGCCAGCTGACCAGTCTATAGAGTGCCGTGTCGTGCTAGGGTGCAAACGCTTGGTCCCAAAGCCAGGATTTCACTCTTTTTCGCAATGTTAGGAGGGATGAAGCTGATCCAATATCAATAGGGAGTGTGTTCCACAGACGGGGGGTCACCACCGAGAAGGCCCTCCCTCTCGTCCCCGCCAACCGCATTTGAGAAGTCAGCAGGAGCAAGAGCAGGGCCCCCCCGGATGATCTTAAATTACGAGGTGGGACATAGAGGCCGATGCGTTCGGACAAGTAAGCTGGGCCAGAACCGTATAGAGCTTTAAAGGTCAAAACCAGCACTTTGAATTGAGCTCGGAATTGGACAGGCAGCCAGTGAGCTGACACAACAGGGGGTGGTATGCTCCCTGTATGTAGCTCCAGTTAGTAATCTGGCTGCCGCCCGTTGGACTAGTTGTAGCTTCCGAACTGTCTTCAAAGGCAGCCCCACGTAGAGTGCGTTGCAGTAATCTATTCGGGATGTGACCAGAGCATGGACGTCCGTAGCACTGTAGAACAGACTCCTTCCTCTGGGCCAGTGTTCCTCAACCTTCCTGATGCCGCGACCCCTTAATACAGTTCCTCATGCTGTGGTGACCCCCCAACCATAACATTATTTTCATTGCTACTTCATAACTGGAATTTTGCTACTGTTACGAATCGTAATGTAAAGATTTGATCTACCGGATATATTTTCATTCACTGGACCAAATTTGGCACAAACACTCAATATTCCCAAATTTGAATACTGTTTGGGTTGAGAATCATAGCATCCTAGAGTTGGAAGAGACCTCGTGGGCCAGGGCTGCCCAGGAAGTCGATCGCGATCGACCAGTCGATCCCAGGACCAAAGGAGGTTGATCCCAGCCGAATGGGGCGCTTCTCAGAGAGGGGCTGAGCCAGGCCGCGCCAAGCCCCGCCCCCTCCCGGCTTTGGCACTCCCAGCAGCCTCTCGAGGCTTGAGGAGGGCAGTGCCAAGCCAGCCTTGTGCTAGCTATGTCACCACTGGCTTGGCATTGCCATCCTCAAGCCTGGAGAAGCTGCTGGGAGCTCCAAAGCCAGAGGGGGAGGGGGCGAGGCTTGGAGAGGCCTGGCTCCACCCCCCTCTGGCTTCAGCTCTACCAGCAGCTTCTCCAGGCTTGAGGATGGCAGTGCCAAGCCAGCCTTGTGCTAGCTATGCCACCACTGGCTTGGCCATGCCAAGCCCCGCCCCCTCCCCTCCCCCAGCTTCGGCCCTCCCAGCAGCTTCTCCAGGCTTGGCATTGCCATCCACTGGCTTGGCATTGCCATCCTCAAGCCTGGAGAAGCTGCTGGTAGAGCTGAAGCCAGAGGGGGCGGAGCCAGGCCACACCAAGCCCCGCCCCCTCCCCTCTCCAGCCTTGCGGAGGTAGGTAGATCTTTCTGACTTGGTTTTATTATAAGTAGCTCGTGTGCTGAAAAAGTGTGGGTACCCCTGTCGTGGGCCATCCAGTCCACCCCATTCTGCCAAGAAGCAGGACAATTGCATCCAAAGCACCCTCGACAGATGGCCATCCAGCCTCTGTTTAAAAGCTTCCAAAGAAGGAGCCTCCGCCAAAATATTTTGTCATTTGGGAGTTGTAGTTGCTGGGATTTATAGTTCACCTACAATCAAAGAGCCTTCTGAACTCCACCAACAATGGAATTGAACCAGACTTACACACAGAACTCCCATGACCACCCGAAAATACTGGAATGGGTTTGGTGGGCATTGACCTTGAGTTTTGGAGTTGTAGTTCACCTACATCCAGAGAGCACTGTGGATTCAAACAATGATGGCACGGATACTCAATATGCCCAAATGTAAACACTGTTGGACCTTGACATTTGGACGTTGCAATTGCTGGGATTTATAGTTCACCTACAATCAAAGAGCATTCTGAACACCATTGATAGAATTGGGCCAGATTTCCCACACGCAACCCCCATGGCTTCAGCCTCCCTCCAATCAAACACACTCTCCCTTGCATGCACGCACACACATGTGTACCACGCTGCCATGTGCCGAGTATGCCTGCTGTCCCCTCCCGCTGGAGTCTCAGAAACAGCCCTGCCCTTGGCCGAGAGGCAGGGGCAGTCTAAGGTAATTTTAAATTATTCACCCCCCAAAACATTATTTTGGTGCCCCCCCCCTCCGCGCATGCCCAGGAGCTCCTGTGCGCAGGCGCAAAAGCCTGTAAACACAGCACTCCCTATTCGGCACGCAGGGAGGTTTGCTACGGCACGGCATCGGAGCGCACAAGGCCCAAAAGCGGAACATCGGCCGGACGCTGTCTGGCGGGTGGGGGAATGGGCCCTTTACCCAGATGGCGCCCCACGCAGCGGCGTCCTTTGCCTACCGGTAGGACTGCCCCTGCCGAGAGGCCAGCGGATCCCGGTGGAGGAGGGGTTTTGGTGGGCAGATTTGCCAAAAAGGAAGAGGACAGGAGGAGAGATCTTCAGCCTTCTCTGGTGGCAGAGCTGGTGGCTGCTATGGTGGGTGCCTAGGCGTAAGAAGAGAGAGACCAACAGCTGGTGGTATGCTGACGACGGCAAGATCAGCTGATTGCAGCCCGGGAGATAACTCACAAGAGCGATCTGTGCAGCTTGAACGCGGAAACGCGAAATCTCTCATTTCAGTTTCGACTTTGAGTCTAAATTGGTCTACTACAATACTGGGGAGGAGCATGGTCAGAAGTGATCAGCGCCCTGAGGAAGCTGTTACGCGAAACGGCCATCTTGGCGTCGCCCTGGCGGGGGAGCTTACTACCTCCAGCCGTTGGCGCCTGCCCACCATAGCACACCATAGCAGCCACCAGCCCTGCCACCTACCAAGGTTCCCCTATTGACTCAGTCGCAGGTCCATGGGTCACTACACCCAGGACTTCACTAAGGGTCACTCGGTACCAAGTGGAATACTCCTTCGCCCAACCATGCACATGGGCTTGTGATTCATGCTCATACTGTGTATTAATCACGTGATTATTTGCATTACATTGTACTGTTTGTAATATTGTTCTGCTATTGAGCATAGACTGCCATACAATAGAGTGGTTTTTACCTATATATGCTATGTCTTGGTATTCCTTTGACACTGCCCCTTTAAACATTTCACGGAGCCCCCCAATTGCTGGGCTACCGTTCCTGTGTTCCTCATCACTGGGCACCTTTTGGGACTAAAGCTTTTGGGAGCCATGATGCGGGAACACCTGGACGGCTGCTGCTTGTCCTGTTTAGTCAGGAGCGGGGTTTGAATTCAGAGCAAGGCTTGTGGGCGTGATGGCCTCCAACCATCCCCCACCCTCTGAGCCACAGGGGCTGCTGGGTTGTAATTCCCATTATCCCAGTCTGCGTGGCGGGTCTTCGAAAGTAATGAGAGCTTTTGTTCAGTAACACCAGGGAACTTAAGTTGGGCCAAAGCTACAGAGCCTAAACAAACTACAAGCTCCTAGGTGCAAAACTAACACAAACAAGGGTGTATGCTAAAGCGCACTGATGCAGGACATTCCTCAAGACAGTACGTAAAAGGTAAGCAAGGTAATGAATTATAATGTCACTAGGTGGTGCTCAACCTAATAGAGTGGTTACATATGATACCGGCTGTAAATATAAAGCACTAGCTGACCCGACCACGCTTCGCTGTGGCTTTTTCATTCCTTTCTGGTGTATTTTCCTTCCCCCTCCTTCCTTCCATCCTTGTATGTTTTCTCTCTCTCTCCTTCTTCCCTCTTTCCTTCTTTTTTTCTTCCTTTCTTCTCCCCTTCCATCCTTCTTTTCTTTTCGCTCCTTACTTTTTTATTTTCTGTGTTCTCCTCGTCGTCATGGGAAGGGGGGGGGGTCTTCCGCCGCTTCTCAGGCGGTTGTTGAGGCGGGCCGGGTGGGCGCCGTCCGCCGCCTCGTAGCCGCTCCTGGACCCGGGCCCCGTGTTTCGGCGGCCCGGGTCCAGGAGCGGCAGGGAGGCGGCAGAAGAGGGCAAGGATGCGCCGAAGCAGGCGCCAAAGAGGAAGTCCCGCCTCTCCCGGCCGGAAGTCCTCCACAGGACTACTCTTCCCAGAAGGCCCCGCACGGCCACTTCCTGTTCATGCGGAGCTTTCTGGGAAGTGTAGTGCTGCTGCTCCTGGACCCGGGACGCACGGACGGGCGCCACTCCCGCCTCCTCTGCTGGCTTCTCGGCCTCCTCCGTCACCTTCCACCTTCCAGCCGCTTCCCAGACCCGGGTGCGCCGGCTCCCAGACCAGCCCCAAAACGTGGTAGCAGGCGCATGGTGTCGCAATGCCGCCCCTCCACTGCCCCGACGGTGTAGTGGCACTTTCCAGGCCCACTTTCCAGGCGGCCATGTCGCCGCCCATGCAGGCTGGGTCCGGGAACGGGTGCAAGACTGCCGAGGAGGCAGTGGAGGAGGCGGCCACGGCGTCGGCTGCGCGACCCGGGTCCAGGAGCGGCGCCCGGGTCCGGAAGCGGCTGGAAGGTGACGGAGGAGGCCGAGAAGCCAGCGGAGGAGGCGGAAACGGCGTCGCCCGCGCGACCTGGGTCCAGGAGGGCTGGGAGACAGAGGAGGAGGCGGTTTCGGCGCCGCCACTGTCGCAGTGAAGGCCCCAGGACCCGGTGAGTGAGGAGAGAGGGCGACGGGATGGGTTGGGGGTTTGGGGGGCTGAGTGCGCCTGTGCGATTGCCCTCCCTCTCCCCTCCCCTCGCGGGGGAAGGAGGCCATTGCCATACAGCATGCGCCGCTATTTCTAATGGGCGTTTTTTGGGGGCTGTGTTTCGGGGGTTGTGAGGTAGGGAGGCCGGTTTTGTTGTGCCCTGTAGGTACCTTGTGACATGGGGGAATGTGTTTGGGGAGGTTGGTGGTTCTGGGGCTTATAGTTTTCGTGTCTATAAGCGTCAACGCACGACCATTCTCTTTTTATATATATAGATGGCAAATCACGTAATATGGTAGTAGCACTAAACTAATAGGCTAACAGCCTCCCCTTCAAGATGTGGAGCAAGTAGCGAAACAAATAATACAGGTAAACAATGTGGGAAAGGTTCGCTCAATATCAGTGTACGGTAAATACAGCAACACAGCTCTAATCGTAATTGGTCGACTTGGACTACATTACCCAGAGGCCTATGTGTATAGGTCTCGCAATAGTCAAACTCCGAGATTTCCCAAATACAGGTAATGGAAATGGGATACTGTAGTCCTGAAGGGTGCGTAGTCTCGCGACAAGTAGGAGAGCCACCGGAGCGTGATCTCGCGATGTGTCGAAGGACAAACACCGTTTCGTCGAATTGAGTCGTTAACTGTAGTTATTGAAATCTCGCGTCGCTGTGGGGCCGCAGTTCATAGAGGTGGGATGCAGTAATGAGTTTCCAGCGGCGTGTAGCCTCGCGCTGTATGAGTGGGCTACCGGAGCTTAGTCTCGCGAAGTGTTGAAATCCCGTTTAGCGATCCAGGAAGTGCAGCCGTGTAGCGGCAAGCCAAATATCGGCAAATTAAAGGGCAAGGCTCCAATAAGGCAAAAACAAATGTGACGACCTGGAGAGGCCTGTTGGTTTTAGGTAATGAGTCACCAATGTTCCGTCAAGGCCCCAAACACTGCTCTGTGGGGGAGGCAGGCGAGGGTCACGTATGTTACGATGGGGTACTATATGCAACACACACAAAAAATCCTATTGGTGTAAATCCGAAAGGGAAGGGAATGTCCAATCAAAAAGTAGAAAATCACTGGACTCAATGGTCTCCGTTGTTCATTTAATCCATAGTATTTTTACGATTCCAAGAGTACAATGCTCATTTTAAGCGAAGGCAACAGATAAAAGACTCGCGCCACTATCGCGAGACCTATACACATAGGCCTCTGGGTAATGTAGTCCAAGTCGACCAATTACGATTAGAGCTGTGCTGATGTATTTACCGTACACTGATATTGAGTGAACTTTTCCCACATTGTTTACCTGTATTATTTGTATCGCTACTTGACCCACATCTTGAAGGGGAGGCTGTCAGCCTATTAGTTTAGTGCTACTACCATATTACGTGATTTGCCATGCTTTATATTTACAGCCGGTACCACATGTAACCACTCTATTAGGTTGAGCACCATCTAGTGGCATTACAAAGCTAAAGAGCACCAGCCACAATGTAAAGGACTGATCCTTGGCCCTCTGTATCCAGGGTCTCTCTGTCCATTGGTTCAACGACCCCTTGAAGGCGACCAGGCAGTGGAACGTACCAGAGGTGACAAATGGAACTGAATATTTGAGGGAGCGGAAAGGAGGATGGTAGCAAGGAATGACAACTTCGTACCAGAAATTAGTAATAGACCCAAAGGGACTCGGAGGTTCTAGTCATTGGGGGTCAACCTCTGCTCTTTTTAGTGAATTCTAGCGTTACAAGATATCTATTTATTTATTATTTCAATTTGTATACCATCCTTTCCAATTTGGCTCAGGGCGGTTTACACCATATTGACGTAACAATTTAAAACAATACAAACAATAAAACAGTAAAATATCAAACAGTTAAAACAGTGATTGTCATCCACAACCAGGGTGGCTAAAGATTAAACGCCTGTCGGGAAAGAGTCGTTTTACAGGCTTTCCGAAAAGTCGACAGCTCATTCCACAGGCTCGGTGCCGCCACAGAGAAGGCCGTCTGTCTGGTTGAAGACAAATGGAAGGTTCGTATGGAGGGAATCTTCAAGAGATTTTGATCCTCACAACAAAGAGGTCTCTGGGAAACGTATGGAAGGAGGCGGTCCCTCAGGTACACTGACCACAGACCATACAAGGCCTTAAAGGTCAACACCAACACCTTGAAGATAATCCGGTGCTCGATTGGCAACCAGTGTAGCCGCTGCAGAGTTGGAGTGATGCGAGCCCTGGCTGGCACTCCAGACAGGAGCCTCGCTGCAGCGTTCTGCACTAGTTTGAGTCTCCAGATCACCGACAAAGGAAGACCAATGTAAAGGGCGTTACAGTAGTCTAGCCTCGAGATAACCGTCGCCTGGATTACCGTGGCTAGGTCGTTGCCGGTAAGATAGGGCGCCAGCCGCCTAGCCTGTCGCAGGTGGAAAAAGGCAGATCTGCTGACAGCCGAGACCTGAGCCTCCATTGTCAGCAGCGGATCCAACTGGACCCCCAAGCTCTTTACTAAAGACGACGGGCGTAGCACCTCACCGTCCAGAGTAGGTAACCGAAGCCCGCCTCCCCTCGGACGACCCAGCCAAAGGATCTCCGTCTTCGATGGATTCACTCTCAACCGACTGGCTCGTAGCCAACCAGTCACAGCTTCGAGGCATAGTTGGAAACAATTGGGTACAGAGTCCGGCTGGCCATCCATCCTCAGCACCAGCTGGGTGTCATCAGCGTACTGGTGACACTCCAGACCGAAGCTCCATACCAATTTGGAAAGTGGCCGCATATAGAAGTTAAATAATAAAGGGGAGAGAATGGCTCCTTGCGGGACCCCACAATTAAGGGGGAGCCTCTCGGAGACCATACCTCGCCTCTCCACTCACTGCTCCCGATCAAGGAGAAAAGAGGGCACCCATTTAAGAGCGGTCCCCCTCACCCCTGTCACGGCTAGGCGGTGGGTCAACAATGCGTGGTCTACTGTATCAAAAGCTGCTGTGAGGTCCAATAACACGAGCAGCGCTGATCGACCTTGGTCTAATTGGCAACGGAGCTGGTCTTTGATGGCGACTAGCACGGTCTCTGTCCCATGCCCAATAAGGAAGCTGGACGGGTAGGGATCTAGTCCGGCTGTGTCATTTAGGAACTGCTGCAGCTGGGCCGCTACCGCCCTCTCAATCACTTTGCCCAGAAACCCCCGTTCTGCTCGCAAGGCGTCCCTGGAAGTGTCCCTTTGGACGAATCACTTTCTGAAAGAGCTCCAGACGTTTACGCACGTGGAAGTGATAGGCTTGGTTCTTCTTTCCTCTTCTTCCCCCTTTTGTTTATTTTCTGGTGAGGAACCTGGCACATGATTTGGGTGTCAGTCACTATGTAATGCTGGCACTCTGCCAGAGCTCTGGGCCCGGGGAAGCGCTTTTGGGGAAGTGAGAACGCCTTGCCTCCACATTCAGAGCATCTCTTGGCTCTCGGTAAAACATGGCTGGGCGGTGTCTCTTTCCTCCCCTGAGGCTTACCTTTCCCTGCTTTTCACGCTCAGCTTTTGTTTATCTATTTATTTATTTCAATTTGTTCGTCGCCACTCCCGTCAGGCTCGGGGCGACTTACCTATGATAAAAACATAGTAAAATACAAACACGATACAAACAGATTTAAAAGCATCCCAAATTTACACTAAAATTAAAACATACAATGAGACTTAGCACCCAGTAGATACTCCCGGGCCTAGGGCTACAGTTGTTAGCCGAATGCCTGTCCAAATAGGAAGGTTTTGCAGGCCTTCCTGAAGGCCAGCAGGTTGGTGAGTGCGCGGACCTTGGGAGGAAGAGCATTCCAAAGAGTTGGAGCGATGGCACTGAAGGCGCTCCTCCGTGTCGAGGTCAGGTGGAGGGTTTTGACGCTTGGAACCACAAGAAGGTTAAGGGACTCTAGCTGGGCAATATAGGGAGAGGCGGTCCCTTAAGTACACTGGCCCCAGACCATTCAAGGCCTTAAAGGTTAGAACCAGCACCTTGATCCGGTGCTCAATCGGAAGCCAGTGCAGTTCGCGCAGGACAGGCGTCACGTGGCAGGAGGATGGGGCTGGCTGGGGCTGCCGATGGAGGAGGGTCCGTTTCACGAGTCTGCCACGCCCCCAGCAAGGTCTGCCGCTTCCTGGCGATGGAGGAGGGTCTGTTTCACCTGTCTGCTGGCTGGGGCTGGCTGGGGCCGGCTGGGGCTGGCTGGGGCCGGCTGGAGCCGGCCGGGTCCAACTAGGGCCGGCTGCGGCCGGCTGGGGCTATCTGCGGCCGGCTGGGGCTGGCTGGGGCTGCCGATGGAGGAGGGTCTGTTTCACTTGTCTGCCATGCCCCCGTGAGGTCTGCCGCTTCCTGCCGAAGGAGGAGGGTCCGTTTCACGAGTCTGCCACGCCCCTAGCAAGGTCTGCCGCTTCCTGGCGATGGAGGAGGGTCTGTTTCACCTGTCTGCTGGCTGGGCCTGGCTGGGGCCGGCTGGAGCCGGCTGGAACTGGCTGGGACCGGCTGGGTCTGGCTGGGGCTGGCTGGGGCCAGCTGGGGCTGGGGCCAGCTGGGGCCGGTTGGTAGGCCTGCCAGTGGCCGAGCTGCAGCCTTCTGCATCAGCTTCAGCTCACTGACAAGGGAAGGCCAATGTAAAGAGCATTGCAGTAGTCCAATCTTGAGATGACCATGGCTTGGACCACTGTGGCTAGGTCATGGCGGGACAGGTAGGGAGCCAGCTTCCTCGCCTTCCGGAGATGGTGAAAAGCTACTCCGCTGACGATGGAGATATGTTTCTCCATCGTCAGTTGAGAGTCCAGTGTAACTCCAACACTTTTAATGGATGACAATGGACGAAGTGTCACACCGTCCAGGGTTGGAAGCTGGATCTCTCCCGTACCCGGACAGCCCAGCCACAGGATCTCCATCTTAGCCGGATTCACCTTCAACCTACTGGCTCGCAGCCATCCAGTGACGGCTTCAAGGCAACGATGGAAATTATCATGTGCGGAGTCGGGTCGGCCCTCCATCCCCAGAACAAGCTGGGTGTCATCCGCATATTGGTGACACTCCAGCCCGAAGCTGCGTACCAACTGAGCAAGTGGTCGGACGTAGATGTTAAACAATAAAGGGGAGAGGATTGCCCCCTGAGGCACCCCACAAAGAAGGGGGGCGCCCCCTGAGACAACCTCGCCCCTTCTTACTCGCTGCGAGCGGTTCCGGAGGAAGGAGGACAGCCAATTAAGAACTGTCCCCCTCACTCCATCCCCAGCAAGGCGGGGTGTCAAAAGATCATAATTGACAGTATCTTACGCTGCCGTAAGGTCCAATAACACGAGCAGTGCCGATCCGCCTCGATCAAGTTGGCAACGCAGCTTGTCTGTGATGGCGACCAACACCGTCTCCGTCCCCTGCCCCGAACGGAAGCCGGACTGGAAGGGGTTTAATCCCTTCTCATACATTGATTTAGGTCAGAGGTCCTCAGGATCTTTTGGCCTTCAACTCCCAGAAATTCTAACAGCCGGTAAACTGGCTGGGATTTCTGGGAGCAGTAGGCCAAAAGTCCTGGGAACGGGCAGGTTGAGAGCCAGTGACCTACACGCATTTGAGTTTCTGCCTGAAACCCTCAGTTTCATTCCCGCTCCCACATACGTCCTCTTTTAATGCTTCCGGTGCGCTTCGTCACATTTCTCTTTTCATAGAAACACAGCTGGTGGAAATATCAGCAAAACAACAGCAGTAACAAAACTTCCATGCACGTTGAAGTCAGAGAAGGGGGTTTCTAAGCACGTGGCCCAAACCAATGATGTAGTCCCAGGTGAGACCTTGTGGCCAACTGCGCGCCATGTTGAGTTTCAGGTCTCTTTTCCCTGGAGGGGATTTTCTTGCCCAGAGTTTCCTGCAGCAGCGGCTGTGGCTTGCACGGGGAAAGGCACCCAATACGCTTACAGGCTCCTGGTTTATTTAATTACATTGTCATTCACTTGGAAAACACCAAGTATAGATATACTGCAATATAAATCTCTATCTCTTCTCTATACCTTAATAAAGCGGAATGTTTGTATGCATGTTTGTTTGTATGTATGTATGTATGTGGTAGCATTCTGATTGGCTCCTGGCCTCTACATTCTGACAACATGATTGGTTGCCAGTGAGGGAGTATTTGCATAACGCCTCTATTGGCCAGCCAACACGAACATTCCGACCCTCTAAACTGGCAGAGGAGGATAAGGCCAAGGCCTGAGGGAGTCGCCAACACGAACAGTCCGAGGGGGGGTAAGAAAAAGGCCTGAGGCAGTCAGGCATGTTGGGAGTTTAAGGCCAAAACACTTTGCGACCCCTTTGCGACCCCAAACAATGAGAGAACAAGACCAAACTTGGTACACAGAACCCTCAAGACCCACTCTACAGCCTGGCGCAGTTTGAGGGAGGATGGACCATGGGTGACGGGACTTGCAGTATTTTAACTCACTTGCTTAGAGCACTCTGGCCCACACCATAGAAGGATCAGGATCACACTTGGCACACAGATGCCCACTGGCCCACTTTACAACCTGGTGCAGTGTAGGGCAGGATGGGCCACAAATGATGGGATTTGCAGTACCTTCACCCGATTCATTTCCCACAGAACATTGAAGCCCCTACAAATCACAGACCAGGCCCAAACTTGGCACACAGAGCACCCATGACCCAATCTACATCCTGCTGCAGTTTGGAAGAGGGCAGACCATGGATGATGGGACTTGAAGTACCTCCAATCACTTCCCGAGACCGCTGCAACCCTCATCCACTGACTGATCAAGACCAAACTTGGCACACAGAGCCCCCACGACCCACACCACACCCTACTCCAGTTTGGAAGACATTGGACCACAGATGATGGGACTTGAATTACCTCCACTCACTTCCTGAGACCACTGCGAGCCAAATAAACAACTGATAAGGACCAACCTTGACACGCAATGCCTTTCTCAATTAACCCGGGCAGGGCCGGGTCCCCAAGCTAGTACATAATAATAACCATGTTACATTGGTGCATTACTTGTGGCCTCTACAATTATGTCAGAAATTTCTGGTTCAGGAAATCTGGACATTTCAAAATAGGGAAACAATTGTTGCCTGAAGGTTGATGGCATTCCTTGTGTGGCCCCTTTTTGTAGAGAGCAGGATCAGCCTTGGCTAGCGTTGGGAGGGAGGCCTCCAACAAATATCAAGTGCAGGTGGTTCTACTCAGAGGAGAGCAACGCCAAAGCACCTTTGCCTAAGAAAACCCTATGAAATCTATAATTCACTAATAGAAGGTGTGCACATTGGAGTGAACCTGCCATTCTGTCTCTAAGCCAGGCATGGGCAAACTCCCCAACTTGCACCCAGTCCAACCCCCTGCCATGCAAGAGGGCACAATCAAAGCACTCTCGGTAGGCAGCCTCTGCGGAAAAGCCTCCAGAGAAGGAGACCCCACACGCTCCCAGGCAGCCTAGGCCGCTCCCCAACAGCCCTTCCTCCCAGGAAGTTCTTCCTAATCCTTTCAGTCGAATCTCTTTTCCTGCCATTTGAACCCATAGCTCCCTTGTGTCCTGGTCTCTAGGGCAGCAGAAAGGCAGTTTTTCCCCTCATTGAAATCTTGAAACGTAGTTCTCATATTCCTGCTCAATAATAATAATAATAATAATCTCTCTCGGCATTACTTCGCGAACGAAGATTCAGGAAGGACTCATCCCACGCTTTTTACAAGTGCGTTGAGGACTAAAAAGGCCAATCTGAGATAGGCAAGTCCGGTTGCAGAAAGCACAGCAGAAAGTCTCCTTGGGTGATGTTTCCAAGTTGCGGTTCTTTCTGCGTTGTCGTTTCTCTTCGGGACCCATTCGGCGTGTCTTCTCGAAAGAGGCCGCAGCATTGTGGAGAGTGCGTCTCCATGCCTCCCGATGTGAGGCCAGGGTGGACCATTGTTGGTGATCAATCTGGCCGAGCCTGAGATGTTGTTTCAGGGAGTCCTTATATCTCTTTTTGGGGGTGCCTGTCTTGCGCTGACCCATGGCGAGTTCACCGTAGTCTCTTAGGGAGGCGGTGGTCCTCCATCCTAGAGACGTGCCCTGCCCAGCGCAGCTGTGTTCTCAATAGCGTGGCCTCAACGCTGCTGATCCCTGCTTGCTCAAGGACAGCAACATTAGTCACATAGTCGGTCCAACGTATATTTAGGATTGTGCAAAGACAGCGCTGATGAAAGCGTTCGGAGTCGTAGGTGTTGGCGATAGGTGACCCATGTTTCAGACCCATAGAGGAGAATAGTACGAAAGCTCTGTACACACTGATTTTGGTGCTTTGCCTTAGGTGCTTGTTGCTCCAGACTGTTTTGTGAAGCCTTCCGAATGCACTATATGTCTTTGATAATCTGTGATCTACAGTATCTCTGTGAGAAACGCCACAATTCGTCTGTAGGGACCTTAGGCACACGGCAAGCACACGCACACGGCAACTTGATCCAACGAGATTTATTGCAGGTATAATACCTTTGATGCCAGAACTGGCATCACAGGGAACAAACACAGCTTATATACAAAACACACCCCCATCACCTGTCCATCATCCCAAAGGCCCAACCCCCCTGGCATGCAATGCCCAGCAGAGGTTGCATCATATCCCCTCTGACTCATCAGTCCCAATGTCCAGTGGATATTTCATCATATCCTTCCTGAGTCAGCAATGTTCATGTCAGTGCTTCTCATGTTGGTGTGGTGTGGCCCAAGCCTTCCAAGGCCAACACCTGGAGATATCTTATCTCGTGAGCAGAGTCAAGAGACCAGAACAAATGCAGGCAGGTCAGGAAATCAGAGCAACACCAGCTCAGATTTCATGATCCTGACAATCTCTTTGTCAATCTTGGCGTCTGAAGAGATAATAATAATAATAATTAATAATAATAGTTTATTTATAACCCGCACTATCTCCCAGAGGAGCCTCAGGGCTACCTTCTCTTCTCCCAGGTAAATCTCCCCCAGGACTGAAAGAGGCGATGGTGAGGCTGCTACTGAAAAAACCAGACTTGGATCGTTTGGTTCTTTCCAGTTACCGCCCAGTTTCGAACTTGTCATTTCTGGGCAAGGTAATTGAGAGGGCGGCAGCGGCCCAGCTGCAGCAGTTCCTAAATGACACAGCCGGACTAGATCCCTACCAGTCCGGTTTCTGTACGGGGCATGGGACGGAGACCGTGCTAGTTTCCATCACTGACCAGCTCCGCTGCCATTTCGACCAAGGAGGATCAGCGCTGCTCGTGTTATTGGACCTCACGGAAGCTTTTGATACGGTAGACCACGCATTGTTGACCCACCGCCTAGCCGTGACAGGGGTGAGGGGGACCGCTCTTAAATGGGTGTCCTCTTTTCTCCTTGATCGGGAGCAGTGAGTGGAGAGGGGAGGTATGGTTTCCGAGAGGCTCCCCCTTAATTGTGGGGTCCCTCACGGAGCCATTCTCTCCCCTTTATTATTTAACATCTATATGCGGCCCCTTGCCAAATGGATATGGAGCTTCGGTCTGGAGTGTCACCAGTACGCTGATGACACCCAGCTGGTGCTGAGGATGGATGGCCAGCCGGACTCTATACCTGATTGTTTCTAACTATGCCTCGAAGCCGTGACTGGTTGGCTACGAGCCAGCCGGTTGAGAGTGAATCCATCGAAAACCGATGGCTGGGTCGTCCGGGGGCTTTGGTTGCCTACTCTGGACGGCGAGGCACTATGCCCGTCGTCTCTAGTAAAGACCCTGGGGGTCCAGTTGGACCCACGGCTGACAATGGAGGCTCAGGTCTCTGCTGTCAGCAGATCTGCTTTTTTTTCCACCTGCGACAGGCTAGACGGCTGGCTCCCTATCTTACTTGTAATGACCTAGCCACGGTGATCCACACGACGGCCATCTCGAGGCTAGACTACTGTAACGCCCTTTACATTGGTCTTCCTTTGTCAGTGATCCGGAGGCTCAAACTAGTGCAGAACGCTGCAGCGAGACTCCTGGCTAGAATGCCGGCCAGGACTCCCATCACTCCAACTCTGCAGCGGCTACACTGGTTGCCAATCGAGCACTGGATCATCTTCGAAGTGTTGGTGTTGACCTTTAAGGCCATATATGGTCTGGGGCCGGTGTACCTGAGGGACCGTCTCCTTCCATATGTTCCCCAGAGATCTCTTCGATCTGAGGATCAAAATCTCTTGAAGACTCCCTCCATACGAACCTTCCATCTGTCTTCAACTAGACACAGGGCCTTCTCTGTGGTGGCACCGAGCCTGTGGAAAGCTCTGCCGGCCACAGTCCGAGCAATAAATGAGCTGCCGACTTTTCGGAAAGCCTGTAAGATGGCTGTTTTCCGGCAGGCATTTAATCTTTAGCCACCCTGGTTGTGGTTTAAATTGTTTGATATTGTACTGTTTCATTGTTTGTATTGTTTTAAATTGTTACGTCGATATGCTGTAAACCGCCCTGAGCCAAATCAGATAGGACGGTATACAAATCGAAATAATAAATAAATGAAGAAGGAAGAAGGCTGGTTGTAGATGGGTGCGTCATCTCTAATGGTAGTCTCAGCGGTCTCAGCGTGTGAGGAGGGGCGAGGTGGTCTCCGAGGGGCTCCTCATTAGTTTGTGGAGTTCCGCAGGGGGCCATCCTCTCCCCTCTGTTATTCAACATCTACATGCAGCCGCTTGCACAGCTGGTGCGGAGTTATGGGCTGGAGTGCCACCAGTATGCTGACGACACCCAGCTCCTTCTGAGGATGGAGGGCAGGCCGGGATCCATCCCCGATAATTTCCAACACTGCCTCGAGGCCGTTACTGGATGGCTGCGTGCCAGTAGGTTGAGGGTGAATCCGGCGAAGACGGAGATCTTGTGGTCGGGCCGCTCGGGTGGTGTAGATGTCCAGCTTCCGACCCTGGACGGTGTGGCGCTATGCCCATCGCCTTCGTTAAGAGCCTGGGGGTCCATCTGGACTCCCAGCTGACCATGGAGGCCCAGGTCTCCGCGGTCAGCAAGGTTGCTTTTCATCTGCGACAGGCTCGGAGGCTGGCCCCTATATCTCCCGGAATGACCTGGCCACGGTGATCCAAGCTACGGTCATCTCAAGGCTGGATTACTGTAACGCGCTTTACGTTGGCCTTCCTTTGTCGGCGACCCGGAAGCTCAAGCTGGTGCAGAACACTGCCGCCCGGCTCCTGTCTGGAACCCCAGCAGGCCGCCACATCACACCTGTTTTGCAGGATCTGCACTGGCTCCCAAGCGAGCACCGGATCTCCTTCAAGGTGTTGGTTCTTACCTTTAAGGCCTTGCATGGCCTGGGGCCAGCGTACTTGAGGGACCGACTCACCCCACACTGTCCCCGAGATCACTACGCTCCGAGGATGCTAATTTGTTAGAGATACCCTCGGCGAAATCGGCTAAACTGACATCTACTCGCCGGAGGCGTTCTCCGTGATAGCTCCTACGCTGTGGAACGCCCTCCCGGCTGGAACGCGGGCTATAAAGGACCTGCTCCCGTTTAGACGCGCCTGCAAAACTTATTTGTTTAAGCAGGCCTTGGTGAGTAGGTCCCACCCATGTTCCGCTTTAGCCGCTGTCCTGGGGTGTCACGTTGTCTAATTTCTGAACTGTACCTGGGGTTTTGTATTTTGCTGTTTTAACTGATTAATTGTCTTAGATGTTTTATCGCATTGCTTGTGTGTAGTTGTACCTTCGGTTCCTGTGAGCCACCGCGAGCCTCAGGGAGTCAGCGGCATAGAAACCCGAATAATAAATAAATAATAAATAATAAATAGTTAACCCTACTGTCTGCAGGGAGGTTGTGGCCGGAGCTTTGCTGGACGACGGCTTCCTCATCCCAACCCTCGAAGACCTGCAGGCCTTGGAGATCAGCTCCCAAGGTTGGTCTCTCAGGTCCCCTTCCTTGGCTGGACGTCCTTTCCTCTCTTGGCCACTTCAAATACACACAAAGAAGTATGTGCTAAATCCCAGCACACGTTGGATTGTGGGATTAGCTGGCATAAATCTTTCGTTTGTCCTTCCCGCCATGAAAGACTCCCCAAGGTCCCTTTCTTGCAGTCCTTTTGCCAGGCCCGGATTACCCGTAAGGCCACCCTAGGCCACGGCCAAGGGGCGCAAGCAGAGGGGGGCGCAGTTCATGTAGGAGGGAATGGCACCCCCCTCGCTACTGCCCCCGCCCCCTTGTCAAGGAAGGAGGGCACGAGGAGGAGGAAGGAAGGGAAGCCCCCGGGGCCGCTGCCGAGCATGCGCGGCACCCAGGAACATGGCGGAGGAGGCAGAGGCGCTCGCGTCCTCCTTCCTTGACAAGGGGTGCAGGTGCTGCGCATGCCTGGCAGCGGTCCCGGAGGCGGGGCTTCCCTCCGCCTCCTCCGTCCTCGCGCGACTCGAGAAAGAAGGGCACGAGGAGGAGGAGGCGGAGGGAAGCCCCGCCCCTGGGGAATGTGGGGGGTGGTGCAGTAGAGGTTGGTTTGGGGCGTGATTCCAAAGTGTGGCCTAGGGCAGGGCTGTCCAACTTCTACCGGCCCAGGGGCCTGAATTCCTGTCACTGATGACCTGGGGGCCGAAGGGTCTGCCCCGCCCCGGCTCCCCACCCCGCCCCCCTCCCCGGCTCCAATTTACTTACAATTCATAAGAAACATCCATGCAATCAAATATAATCTTTTACTAAGGGAAATGCAGGGAGGGAATACATAAGGGGCATCCATACACAATTACATCATAATAACATAAAGGTTAGCCTACCTTCCCAAACACGCAGAATCCAGGAGTAGCCGGACCACGAGCAGAGGTGACGACCGACCGAGGCAGCAGCCGAGAAGGTCCAAATCGCGTCTGCGTGGGCCGCAGGGATTAAGTAGCCAAGATTTCGGCAACAGGAGTATCACGAGACTATGGAAGCCACACGGGATTTCGCTCTCAACGCAGGCGTGATCCCGCGTTGAGAGCGAAATCCCGTGTGGCTTCCGTAGTCTCGCGATACTTGCTCCGGAACCCGGAAGTGGGTAATTTTAAAAAATATTATTATTTAATTTATTTTTTATTTTTTATTAAAAAGCTTAGGGGGCCGCAGGGAAGGGGCTGGGGGGCTGTATACGGCCCCCGGGCCGCCAGTTGGGCAGCTCTGGCCTAGGGCGCCGAAAGGGGTTAACCCGGGCCTGCCTTTGGCCCATCTCTGCTCGGTCCCATCTCCTTCCCCCAAAATAACACAGAGCTGCAGCTTTGAATCTTGAGTCACCTTGAGATGGTTTGCAACATGTTTTCTGTTCACAGCTTCTCTAATTGACTCTTCTTCCTCCCCCTCCCCCTCCCCCCCCATCCCTCCGTCCGTTGGCGAAGAAGCGACCAAAGAGTGGGACTTCGCCATCCCTTGGCGGTTTTTCTGCTTCTGGCGCCTCCTGCTGAAGGGCCTGCACTGCACGGACTTCACGCAGGCGCTGCTGGAAAGGATGTTTGCAGAGCTGAAGAGGCTCGGGCGGGACCCGGACCTCCGCTCGCGATTCCTCATCCACTGGATCACCAAAGTCTTGAAGACCAACAAGGAGGCCAGTGAGTCTTGGCTTCAGTCGCGTTGCCTGGGATTGGTCTGTTGGCTCTGGGGGCGGGGGTCAAGGCATGGGGTGAAGAGACATTGGTTTCCTATGGGGAGACGCAGTGGGGTTTCCACTCTTAAGAGGCAGCTACCCATTACCCCTCCTCCCCTCCTTCCTCCCCAGTCTTGGCATGAGAGGAGGCCTGGGCAAACTCAGGCCCTGGGCTTGGATGTGGCCCCTCGGGCTCTTGTCTCAGGCCTTCCTCTCACACACCATCCTATCCTTCTTTCCTTCTCGCTTTCCTTCCTCCCCTCCCTCTTTCCCCTTCCATCCTTCCCTTCCACACATTCGTCTTTCTTTCCTTCCCTCCTTCTCCTTCCTTCCTTTTTGTCCTTTATTCCTTCTCTCTTCCCTCCCTCTCTTCCCTGCCTCTTTCTCCTTCCATCCTTCCCTTCCACCCTTTAGTCCTTCCCTCCGTTTTGTCTTCCCTTCCGTCTCTCTTTCCTTCCTCCTTCCCTCCCTCTCTTCCCTGCCTCTTTCTCCTTCCATCCTTCCTTTCCACCCTTTCGTCCTTCCTTCCCTCTTGCCCTCTTTCTCCTTCCTTCCTTCCATTTCCACCCTTCTCCCTTTGCCTTATGCTTCCCTTCCTTCCTCCCTTGTCTTTTTCCTTCCTCCTTCTCTTCCTTCCTTTCATCCTCCCTTTCCACCAGTTCATCCTTCTCTTTTGCCTTACCTTCCTTCCCTCTTTCCTCCCCTTCCCTCTCTCCCACTTTCTCCTTCCACGCTTCCCCTTTGTCTTTCCTTCCTTCTCTTTCTTTCCTTCCTTATTCCCTTCCTTCCCTCTCTCCCTCTTTCTCCTTTCCATTCCATCCTCCCTTTCGTCTTTCCTCCCTTCTCTCTTTCCTTCCATCATCGAGTGCTAGCCTGCAGCCCCCAAGTTTAAAAGCGTGCCCATGCTTGGTCTAGAGCCTACTTTCAGGGTCTCGTGCTGATTTCAGAGTCTAGAACCCGGTTTCGTGATCTCCCTAAGGCAGTGTTTCCCAACCAGTGTGCCGTGAGCGATCAGCAGGTGTGCCGCGGGAAATTGGCACTCCTCCCCCTCCTGGCCGCTCTTTCTCCTTCTTTCCCTCCCCAAAGATCCTCCCCGAGGCAAAGGAAGGGCTCTGCCGAATGCCAGGGCCAGGCCCGCCTTGAGGAAGCCTTCAGGAGCCTCGGTGCAGCATGGCTCCAGCTCCCGCTCAGGGCTGCTTCAGCCTCCCGATACGTTTCATAGATCTGTGGGGCCTCTTTCGCTGCCTCCCTCCTCCCTCCGCAAAAGCAGAGCACTGGGCGGAAGTGACTGAGTCGGCGTTTTCACGTTGGTTTGGATTTCTCGCGAGAACAGCCAAAGCCGGAAGCTCCACGTCGGTGAATTGGGCAGTGAGCGAACCTGGGCGCATCGGGAGGCTGAAGCATTCACAGGTTTCCAAGAAACAAATCAAGACTCTCTGCTTGGAAAGGTTGTTTTTTTTTTTTACTATTTTACTGGATTTTTCGAAAGTGCCCCCGAACTGTTTATAACAGCTTCATGATATCCATAGTTAACAGAAGCAAGTTTCACTCAGGGTGAAATTTCACAAGGGTCTGGAGAACAAGCCCTATGAGGAGCGGCTTGAAGAGCTGGGCATGTTTAGCCTGAAGAAGAGAAGGCTGAGAGAAGACTTGATAGCCATGTCTAAGTATGTGAGAGGAAGTCATATTGTGTTCATCGAAACAGGCCCAGGTTTCACACTGAGTGTATAAGTACATTTAAAGACATATTAACTATATGTATTACTGTGTTAGAGTGTCATTTTGTGTCATTTTGGTTGGTGGTGTGCCCCAGGATTTTGCAAATGTAAAAAATGTGCCGCGGCTCAAAAAAAAGGTTGGGAAACACTGCCCTAAGGGGTACACCATCCCCTACAAACAAAACTACTTAACGTTGGTAAAAAAATAACCCAAGCAAACGCTTTTAAAAAACCAAGCAAAGTCCCTTTTTGATGTTAGAGGGAAATTGCACCTCTTGAACATACAATTCTCCCTTAGAAAGCGTGTGCGTGCCAGTTTTCAGGGCTCAAAGGCCCTCATTTATTTTGCTGCCGAATGGAAATGGCAGGCGCCCGAGCTTTTCTTCTTTTGTGCCTTCCATGTTCTCCTGTTCTAGAGAAGAAGCAGAGCAAGCGCTCCCTGGCTCTGTTTTGCCGGCCCGTTCCCTTGCAATGGCTGAAGCTCCTGGAAGGCTGCCTTGGGGCGCCCTGCTGGGCCAGCCCCCACCTCCTCCACCTGTGAGTATGAAGAGCGGGAAGGCACCCAGTCCCTCACCAGGTGACCCTTGGCTTCTGATGCATTGGGTAGTTGCGCACGTGCTTCCTTCCACTGGCAGGGAAACCGAGAAGGCTGCTGGGGAAATTGAGGAATGGTGTATCTTTCCTTTGTCAACCTCCTCAGTTTCCTTCATTCGATCCAGTCGATCGCGGGACCAAAGGAGGTCGATCGCAGCTGGATGGGGTGCTTCTCAGAGGGAGGCGGAGCCAGGCCACGCCAAGCCACACCCCCTCCCCCGGCTTCGGCACTCCCAGCAGCTGCTCCAGCCTTGAGGAGGGCAGGGCCAAGCCAGCCTTGTGCAAGCTATGCCACCACTGGCTTGGCCCAGCCCCCTCAAGGCCAGCTGCTGGTAGAACTGGCCCTGCCCCTCCCCGCCCACTCCCAGCAGCTGCTCCAGCCTTGAGGAGGGCAGGGCCAAGCCAGCCTTGTGCAAGCTGTGCCACCACTGGCTTGGCCCTGCTAGAGCCGAAGCCAGAAGGGGCAGAGCCAGGCTGTGGCAAGCCCCGCCCCCGCCCCGGCTTCGGCACTCCCAGCAGCAGCTCCAGCCTTGAGGAGGGCAGGGCCAAGCCAGTGCCCTTGTGCAAGCTGTGCCACCACTGGCTTGGCCCAGCCCCCCCTCAAGGCTGGAGCAGCTGCTGGTAGAGCTGATGCCAGAGGGGGGCGGAGCCAGGCCCCCCAAAGCCCCGCCCCCTCTATTGGCTTTGGCACTCCCAGCAGCTGCTCCAACCTTGAGGAGGGCAGGGCCAAGCCAGCCTTGTGCAAGCTATGCCACCACTGGCTTGGCCCAGCCCCCCTCAAGGCTGGAGCAGCTGCTGGTAGAGCTGAAGCCAGAGGGGGCGGAGCCAGGCTGTGCCAAGCCCCGCCCCCTACCCCGACTTCGGCACTCCCAGCAGCTGCTCCAGCCTTGAGGAGGGCAGGGCCAAGCCAGCCTTGTGCAAGCTGTGCCACCACTGGCTTGGCCCAGCCCCCTCAAGGCTGGAGCAGCCTCTGCTATAGCTGAAGCCAGAGGGGCGGAGCCAGGCTGTGCCAAGCCCCGCCCCTCCCGGCTCGGCACTCCCAGCAGCTGCTTTAGCCTTGAGGAGGGCAGGGCCAAGGAGGGCAGCTGTGCCACCACTGACTTGGCCCTGCCCTCCTCAAGGCTGGAGCAGCTGCTGGTAGAACTGAAGCCAGAGGGAGGCGGAGCCAGGCCTCGCTAAGCCCTGCCCCCTCCCGGCTTCGCACTCCAGCAGCTGCTCCAGCCTTGAGGAGGGCAGGGCTAAGCCAGCCTTGTGCTAGCTATGCCACCACTGGCTTGGCCCTGCCCTCCTCAAGGCTGGAGCAGCTGCTGGTAGAGCTGAAGCCAGAGGGGGCAGAGCTAGGCCTCGCCAAGCTCCGCCCCCTCCTCCTGCTCCGCCCTGCTTCTCTCTCGTCCAGAAGCAAACGTGGACGGAGGTAGACCTTTCTGACTTGGTTTTATTATAAGTAGCTCGCATGCTGAAAAAGTGTGGGCACCCCTGTCCTATAGTAAACTAACTGCTCCTTGTTGAGGACTTGAGACTTGGGCAGTGTGGGGTTGAATTCCAACAGTTTTTTCAACACAGGGGTGGTCTTCCCGCGGCCCTATCCACCTGAAAGCTGCCACCTTGCTTTTGCCCCTTCCTCTCTTTTTCATGGGCCATTTCTCCCCCTTTGGCGGCCAGGATCCTGTCCAGCATGGAGCCTCCTTTGCCACCGGACGCCCAGGAGAAGCTCCTCTACCTGACTTCCATCTACACCCAAGAAGAGGCCGCCCGGCCCAGCCCCGGCTCCACCGTGGACCACCGGAAGCAGCCTGTTTACACCATGGAGAGTTTGCAGTTCAAGCTGAAACACTGCGGAAGTGGCAGAAGGGCGGGGAGGGGAGTGATGGGCCTGCAGAGTGTTGAAGGAGGAGGAGGAGAGATGGAGGAGGAAGCTGAAGGAGGGGACGATGAGGAGGAGATGGACACGCAGCTAGCCTCTCCGCAGGAGCCTCACTTCACAGAGAACGCAGCCACTTTAGCTGAGAAAAGGATGGCCTTACGGGGATCGGCCTGGCAGCTTAATACAGGTAGGAAGTGTTGGGCGAGTGGGCTTATTAGCAAGAGACCCTCCTCTTAAATGTACAACAGCCACTTATGAGCAGCAGCAGCAGCAGCAGCGTGACCCAGCACCAGGAACCAAAAGCGATAACAAGAACACTCAGACCGATGTTCTGTCTTCCATAGAAGACTTTTCTTTATAGCAAAACTAGCCTGGGGACCCGGCGGTGCCCGGGTTATTTGAGGAAGGCATTGTGTGCCAAGGTTGGTTCCTATTAGATGTTTATGTGGCTTGCAGTGGTCTCAGGAACTTAGTGAAGGTACTGCGAGTCCCATCGGCCATGGTCCATCCCCCTCCAAACAGCACCAGGATGTAGAGTGGGTCATGGGGGCTGTGTGTGTCACATTTGGTCTTGATCATTCTTTGGATGAGAATTGCAGTGGTCTCTGGAGGTGAGTGAAGGTATTTCAAGTCCCATCATCTGTGGCCCCCCGTTCTCCAAACGGCACCAGGATGTAGAGTGGGTCATGGGGGCTCTGTGTGCCAAGTGTGGTCTTGATCAGTCATTGGATGAGGGTCGCAGCGATCTCAGAAAGTGAGTGAAGGTACTTCAAGTCCCATCATCCGTGGTTCGTCCCACTCAAAACTGCAGCAGGATGTAGAGTGGGTCATGGGTACTCTGTGTGCCAAGTTTGGGCCTGGTTTCTGATTTGTAGGGGCTGCAATGTTCTGTGGGGAATGAATTGGGTGAAGGTACTGCAAATCCCATCATTTATGAGCCATCCTGCTGTAAACCACAGCAGGTTTGTAAAGGGGCCATTGGGCCTCTGTGTTTTGGTCCTGATTAGTCATTGGTGTGGTCCACAGTGCTCTAAGGAAGTGAGTTAAAGTACTGCAAGTCCCATCTTCCATGGTCCATCCTCCTCAAACTGCACCACGATGTAGGGTGCATCTTGGGGGAGGGGGTGTCTGTGTGCCAAGTTTGGTCTTGTTCTGTCATTGTTGGGGGCCTAGTCAGAAAAATCAAGTTGAGGAAGCCTAACAATATCCCATGAGCTGAATTTCAGGAAAATCAAGTTGAGGAAGCCTTACTGTCAATTTTGGGCCTGGTCTGTGAATTATAGGGGCTACAGTGTTGTTTGGGAAGTGAATCAGATGAAGGTACTGCAAATCCCCCCACCCTAAACCACACCAGGTTGTGAAGTGGGCCATTGGGCCCCTGTGTGCCAAGTGTGTACCTGATCCGTTATTGCTGTGGGCCGCAGTGGCTGAATGCCTGAGGCCCTTCCTTTTCCCTCTGCGTCACCTTAGAATGTTGGAATGTAGATGGCCAATCAGAGTGCTTTATGTAAATACTCCCTCAGGGGCAACCAATCCCCTCTGTCTGCTGCCTTAGAATGTTGGAGTGCTGAGCCTGGCCAATCAGAGTCCTTTATGCAAATACTCCCTCGGTGGCAACCAATCCCCTCTGTCTGGTGCCTTAGAGTGTTGGAGTTCTGAGGCTGGCCAATCAGAGTCCTTTATGCAAATCATCCCACAGTGGCAACCAATCGAAACGCTGCCACATATTGCTCCGCACCTCCCGCCGCAAACACTGACTTTTATTAGATAGATAGATAGATAATACAGTTACAGTACTTACAAGGTTTCCATGACACGAACAAAGTTCTTTAGACTTCCTCCTTTGCTTCCATGCTGGGTCTCTCTCTCATGCAGATAAACCGTTTCGCTCTCAAAGAGCCTCTTCTTACACCGAAGTTACACAGGAGATTCACACAGTAGCTTTTTACACACAGCAGCCTTCACACACGAAGTCTTCAATCTGGGGCTGCTCTCACTGAAGCTTCTCACGCACCAGGCCTACTAACATTAAGGCCTTCCTCACACTGAGGCCTACTCACATTCCGGCCTACTTGCACGCAGGCCTCACAGACTGACTACTAGGCTACATAGGCACACCTGCTTATATGGAACTATGGCTTTTGCTGAGTCATTCCCTCCATTTAACCCTTTCAGGGGGGGATTATTGCCATACTTTTCCTCTGGACATCTGTCGAGACAGTGGTCAGGACCTGGAGACTGTGGATCTGGAGGCGGAAGGAGGGAAGGAACAAGAGTGGTCTCCCTGAGAGTGGGAGGGCCTCGAGACGGACACGTTCCAGCTAGGAAAGGCTGAGTCCATCTCTCTTGATGACAACTCTCTCCTCCCACAGATGGGGTGAAGTGGAGGGACTTCCCCCTGGGCCGGCTGCCTGGCCAAAGTGATGACCCCGACACCCTCTTGGTGGACAACTACACCTTGATCTCAGGGCCGGACCAGCTGGTGAAAGAGGACAAGAGCGGCTCTCCCGGCGCGACGTAAGTGGGGTGCTTTGGGGTGGGTGACCTTCTTACAGCCAAATGTAGTAAACAGTTAAGATTACACGGCAGACAAAGTTTGGGGTGACCAACTGGTGGGCCGGGCCGTGTTCCTCACCCGTTTTGGTGCCACCCATTGGCTGATTCTCGTGCTGGAAGTTGGCTGAGCATCGTGGAGTGATGAACAATTGCAGATATTGTCTTTTGGTATATACCGTATATAGCTTTGGCCCACTGACTCTGAGAGGCTTCGGCCTACTCACTCTCCTCAGGGGGACACTAGCTTTGGCCCACTGACTCTGAGAGGCTTCGGCCTACTCACTCTCCTCAGGGGGACACTAGCTTTGGCCCACTGACTGACTCTGAGAGGCTTCGGCCTACTCACTCTCCTCAGGGTGACACTAGCTTTGGCCCACTGACTCTGAGAGGCTTCGGCCTACTCACTCTCCTCAGGGTGACACTAGCTTTGGCCCACTGACTCTGAGAGGCTTCGGCCTACTCACTCTCCTCAGGGTGACACTAGCTTTGGCCCACTGATTTTGTCCCCTTCACTTACTTTCTGTCCAACTTCTATTGGTGTCCTACTAACCTCTCCTTGTTTGTACAGTTTTTCGTAAAAATCTTTCATAATCTTCTCTATCTCCTCCTTACCCTCCTGTATCACTCCACTGGTATCCTTTAATGCTCTTATACACGACTTCTCCTTTTTCTTTTTGAGATATCTCGCCAATTGTTTAACTGACTTTGTCCCCCAAGAGCTGATTTTTTGCCTCATTGCCATTCTCATCTTATTCCAATGGCATTCGTCATATTGTTCCAATTCCAGTTTTTTCTGTTTTAGCAACCTATGCCACTCTCTTCCCTTAGTTCGCTTCAATTGATCCTGTATCATTTCAATATCCTTAATCTTATTTTCCCTTCCTCTTCTCCATCTCCTATTCATCTCTACCTCAAGACTTATAAGGTGACCTCTTATGACTGCTTTACAGCAATCCCAAACCACTGCTTTAGATATTTCCCTTGTATTATTCAGTCTATAATACTCTTTTATTTCCTTTTGTATCCTACTTTTATCCTGTTCCATAGTCCCAATCGCCATATTATATTTCCAAACCCTTGGGTTCCTCCATTGCATCATTCTTATTGTCACTACTAAGGGAGCATGATCGGACAACCACATAGCCTTGACCTCTGCTTTTTTTACCTGGGCCTTCCCTGTCCTATCCATTAATACATAGTCAATACAGCTAAATACATTGTGCCTTGCTGAATAGTAAGTGCTTCTGTTCCCTACCCCACTATGCAGATCTACCATATCAAGTTTACTTAAATGCAGAGACCTTCTATTGTTACCTCCTACTGATGACATTTGCATATTAAAATCTCCCGCCAAGATTGTCGTCCTTAAAGTTATCCAACTTCCTTTTCATGTTCATGATGAATTGTTTCTGCCCCACATTTGGCGCATAAATAGCTGCCACTGTCATCTTCTGTCGATTTATTATACCTTTAATAAAAACCCATCTGCCTTGTCTGTCCTTCTGCCACTCCACGCTTTCCCACGGGACCCTTTCATGAATCAGAATTGCAGTTCCCCTCGCCCTGCGTGTCCCCCTGGATTCATACACCCATTTCCACCTCTTATCGTTTATTAATTGTTCCCGGTCCCTTCCTTTATGAGTTTCTGACAAAACCATTATGTCGACTTTATTATCCTTTGCTAATTTGCTTACCCGTACCTCTTAAAATTCGAGTTCAAGCCATTCGGATTTAAAGCTAATATTGTTAGATCACTCATTTCCCATTATCCTTCCATTCTCCTGAACTGTCCTATCATGCTTGCTTTCCTCCTTTCTCTCAGCCCCTTCCACCCTCAAACACCCGTGCCTCTCTCGTGGCCCCACCTGAGTCAAGTAGGGTGACCAGCTCCTCGCTTGCCCTTGAGTAGAGGCCCTCATTCTGTGAGTGCGTTCCCACCTCCCGGCTCCCCTTACTCATATTTAGGTTTCCCCCCTAAACCCCCCCTCCCCTCCCCCTCTTTCGTCCCTTTCGGCTGCATTACTACTTAAGCTATATCTAACCCATAATGGCCATAATAGCCATAACCATAGCCATAGACCATCCCCAAACACAATATTCAGTCCTTCTTCCCACTTCTCTCAGCTTCCGTCTTCTTTCTTCTTTCTTCCTCCTCTCTTCCTTCATTTCCGTTTAGCCTGCCGCAACAGCATCCTCTTTCGTTCCTTTCTCAATGTCTCCAGTTCATCGGTGAGCTTTTTCATTCGATCATCTCTTTGTATTAAAGCAGCAATCTGTTCATCATCCGGTGTCTCTCTCCCACTGGATTCCTCTCCGCTCTGACCACTGGAGGGCCTCGTTTGCTGCTCTCTGCCTCCAGCTGCACCTTCTTCTTCTTGTTGTTCTTCTGCTCCTCTTTCTCTCCCCCCTCTCTGCTGCCGAGTCATTGAAATTTTCAGGCGGCTTAACAGCACCTCCCCCTCCTCGTACGTTCTTGCCCGCCATGTCTCCGTCCCTCTGAATACAAGTATTGCTGTTGGAAAAGCCCATGTAAATTTAACCCCATGCTGGTAGAGACATGCTGTAATTGGGCGAAGTCCTGCCCTCTCACTCAGAGTTTGCTGAGACAGATCACGGAGACAGATGACTTTATTACCCTCCTGATTAAGATCAGAGATGCTTCTCAAGTGGCGATAAATTCTTTCCGCCAGACCTTCACTTTTAAAAAGCAATCACAATGTCTCTTTGTCTCTGTCGTTGATCCCTCGGCCAAGAGCCCAGTGTGCCCTTTCAATATCCTCACTTTGAATTTCAACATTATTCCTCCGGAGCCACTGCAATATTGCTTCCACCAGCCTCTCTCCTTTTGCAAAATCTAATTTAAAGTTCCTTAAGCGGTGTTTCTCCTCCTCTGCCGATCCTCCAGGTTGGTAAGCCTCTGATTTTGTCTCCTTATTGTCTCCTCCAATCCCTTGATTTGATCTTGGGTCTGCTTCTCATTTTCTCCACTTTTCTCCCAGCTCTTTAGCAGTCCCTTTTAAATCGGAAACGTCTGACCACCTCTCCCATCGCTTTCCCACTCCTCCAAGCTTCCGCTCCACCACGCCAAATTTCTCCTCCAAGAGATTGAGCATTCTATCCATTTTTGCCTCCAACCCTCGGCTGGTCCCGAGCTGGATTCCGTGGCCATTTTGGGTTTCTCTTTCCTCCCACAGGGCTATAAAAGTTTAATCCAGCCGCATCCACTTCCCCCTTCTCTCCTGGGCCCCACTTTTAACTCCGTCCTACCTCCAGTACTTTCTTCATCCACTGGCCCAGTTTCTGAGGGTGGGGGTGGGTTTTGCTGGTTCACCGGTCTTTTTCTTCCCTCTCATATGGGAGCCACCCGTGGAGCG
>JARBWK010000016.1:43380477-43437977 GCA_030556195.1 Anolis apletophallus
AATTCCAGATAGGACAATTCCACCTTCCCAGATGTTTATAGGCTGAATGCTTGCCGGAACAAAGCCGTTTTACAAGCTTTCCGGAAAGCCGACAGCTCACTGATTGAGCGCACTCCAGGTGGTAGGCTATTCCACAGACATGGTGCCGCCACAGAGAAGGTTCTCTGTCTAGTTCAGTGTTTCCCAACCAGTGTGCCACGGCACTAGTGTGCCGTGAGCGATCATCAGGTGTGCCGTGGGAAATTGGAACCTCCGGGAAGGGGGGGGGGGGGAGGAGAGAGTCTAGTGTGTTGAAGTATAAAAACCTAAGAAACCTACCTCAATAAAGGCACAAAATTACAACCACCCCCCCCCCACCCGTTGTCTACTTGGTCTCTCCCTCTCCATGCATTGGGAAGGCCCGCCTCCCTTTCCCCAAGTAGAGACCTCCTCTTGCCTCCTGGGGGTTCTGTGTGGGAAGTTTGGCCCAGTTCTATCATTGGTGGGGTTCGGAATGCTCTTTGATTGTAGGGGAACTATAAATCCCAGCAACCACAACTCCCAAATGTCAAGGTCTATTTCCGCTGAACTCCCATCTGCTTTCACATTTGGGCATATTGAGTATTCATGCCAAGTTTGGTCCTGATCCAACATTGTTTGAGTCCACAGTACTCTCTGGATATAGGTGAACTACAACTCCAAAACCCAAGGTCAGTGCCCACCAAACTCTTATAGCATTTTCTCTTGGTTATGGGAGTTCTGTGTGGGAAGTTTGTGCCTTTCTGCCATTCCTGCCAGGATATCTGTTGTGTTCATCGAAAAAACAGGCCCGGGTTTCACACTGAGTGTAGAAATACATTTACAAACATATTGACTATACGTATGACTGTGTTAGAGTGTCATTTTGTGTCATTTTGTTTGGTGGTGTGCCCCAGGATTTTGCAAATGTAAAAAGTGTGCCGTGGCTCAAAAAATGTTGGGAAACACTGGTCTAGTTGATGACAGACGGACAGTCCATAAGGGCGGGATTTGTAAGAGGTTGAGGTCTTCAGAACGGAGGGATCTCTGGGGAACATATGGGAGTAGGCGGTCCCTTAAGTACACCGGCTCCAGACCATGCAAGGCCTTAAAGGCGAAAACCAACACTTTGAAGGTGACCCAGTGCTCGATTGGTAACTAGTGCAGTCGCTGCAGGGTTGGAGTGATATGAGCCCTGGCCGGTACTCCCGCCAGGAGTCTCGCTGCAGCGTTCTGCACCAGTTTGAGCTCCCGGATGACTGTCAAAGGAAGACCAATGTACAGGGCGTTACAGTAGTCTAGTTTCGAGATGCCCGTAGCCTGGATTACCGTGGCTAGGTCATTTCCGGAGAGATAGGGCGCCAGCCGCATCGCTTGCCGCAGCTGGTAAAAGGCAGATCTGCTGACAGTGGAGACCTGAGCCTCCATCGCCAGCAGTGGGTCCAACTGGACCCCTAAGCTCTTTACTAGGGACAATGGGCGTAGTGCCTCGCCGTCCAGCGCAGGCAGCCGGAGTTCACACCTGCCAGGGTGACCCAGCTTCGAGGGGTTCACCCTCAACTGACTGGCCCGTAGCCATTTATGTAAAACTATAATTTAAGATAAGACTGCCCAACTCTGATTAAACCATTATTCTAACCTTAATTTTAATGCAAATGTGTTCACGTATCCTTCCAGTATTATTTGAATAAAATAATGGAAATGTAATAATAACAGTAATAATCGAGTAAAATAATACATGTAATAATAACAATAATGAAAAGAGTAAAATAATGGAAATGCGATAATAGCAATAATAATAAAGTAAAATAATAAATGTAATAATAATACAAAATAGAGTAAAATAAATAATGTAATATAATAAATGCAATACAAATAATAACAGAGTAAAATAATAAATAAATTTGACTCGAGTGTAAGCTAAGGGGTGGGGGGTTCAACCTATAAAAGGACTGAAAAACTGTTTATACGCAAGTATATGTGGTAATTTCCATATGTGGAGCTGTTGTATGACCATTTGAATGGAAATACCTTGCTCCTTGTGAAGCCGATAAGCGGTATGGGCCACGTTGCTGCGTTCCCAGGTTGCTTTTATCCATGTGCAACGCCCTTCAGTCTCCAGCGCCAAAGAGAAAGCCGAGGAGAGGGCAAGAGGGTGGGTTGAATCTATGGATCCAGAGCAGAATCCGGCTGTCATTGCATTTAGGATGCCACGCTTGGATCAAAACAGTTTTAATATGCAGTGCAAGAAAATAAATCTGTAAATAGGATTTTGCAAAGACATTAAAACTTACGCAGAATTTGGTGCGTCATGGTGATTGGGGTGTGTTTGGGAAGGAAATGTGTTCTTTTTGGCTGCGAAATGCCTTGAGGCTTTCCACGCCTGCGCAATGCAATCTGTAGGCGCCTGTGCCATGGAAGCCGTAGATTTCTTCAGTACCTCTCTTCTACTCCAGACTGTTTATCAGGCCCGGATTAACTGCTTTTGGCGCGCTAGGCCACACTTTGTAAGCCCCGCCCCCAGAGGCGGGGTCGCTTCCGGGCATGCGCGGCAGGGTGTGAGCGCCGCGGCGTCCTCCGCCATGTTCCTGGGTACTGCGCATGTGCAGTAGCGTCCCCGGGGACTTGCCTTCCTTCCTCCTCCTCGGAGAAGGAAGAGGAAGGAAGGGAAGCCCCCGGGCGGCCGCTGTGGCACCCAGGAACGTGGCGGAGGAGGAAGTCAAGGAAGGAGGGCGCGGCGAGGAGGAAGAAGAGGCAGAGGGAAGCCGCAGCGCCGCGACCTCTCTGCCTCCTCCACCATGTTCCTGGGTGCCACAGCGGCCACCCGGGGGCTTCCCTTCTCCAAGGAGGAGGAAGGAAGGGAAGCCCCCGGGGCCGCTGCAGCACCCAGGAACGTGGTGGAGGAGGCAGAAGTCGCGGCGCTCGTGCCCTCCCTCCTGCCACACATTCCCGGCAGCGACCCGGGAGGGGGGGCTTCTCTCCGCCTCTTCCTCCTTGCCCTCGCCGCCGCGCCTGACATCACCCAGCCCCGCAGGTTGCTTGCGGGAGAGGCGTGCCATTGGCCACAGACGCCGATGCTGAAAAGGGGCGGGCGCCGCGCAGGATGCCAGGATGAAGGCGGCTGACAACGTCGCCTAGGCAACCGGCGCGCCCTCCCCACCCCCACCCCCCTGCGGCAGCCCCCTGCCCCCTCTCATTGTGGTGGAAGGGGGAAGGAATGGAAGAGAGGGAGGGAGAAGGAAGGAAGGAAGAAGAGAAATGGTTTTGTTTTGTTATTTTGGTCCGTGATTTGGCGCCTTCCTAGGCCTGCACCCATAGGCCATGACCTCGTTGGCCTTATGGGTAATCCGGGCCGGCTGTTTATGTGTAGTTCCACATAAGCAGTCCAAAGATACAGTGGATCCCCTTGGTTCTGGATCCCACTTTCCATATCTAAAGGAGCTCAAGACCCATTCTATACAGCAGCGTAGTCACATGATCAGAAGCCAGGAGGACAATTTGCATTTTAATAAGGAAAGGTGTCTTATAGAGATCAAAGAGATGGATGCCTAGCATAAAAAGTGCATTTGTTGGTCAAACTGGTAGTTTCCCCTTTTTTGCACTGTAATAATTATCTTTAAAAAAAATTAAAATGGACCCAAAAGGAAAGAAAAAACGCTTGTGTGTGTGTGTGTGTGTGTGTGTCAGGAGAAACTGCAAGTCGCTTCAGGGGTGAGATAATTGGCCATCTGCAAGGACGTTGTCCAGGGGATGCCCACATGTTTTTGATGTTTTACCACTTTTGTGGGGGGCTTCTCTCATATCCCTACATGGGAAGCTAGAGCTGACAGAGGGAGCTCATCCGCTCTCCCTGGATTTGAACCTCCGGCCTGTCGGTCATCCGTCCTGCCAGCATAAGGGTTTAGCCCATTGTGTTATCGGGGGCTACTAGAGAAATTGCTAACCAAGAAATGAAGCAGGTGAATGTGACTTTCTGTATATGCTTTAGAGCAGTGTTTCCCAACCAGTGTGCCATGGCACACTAGTGTGCCGTGAGCGATCATCAGGTGTGCCGTGGGAAATTGGAACCTCCGATCCCCTTCCTTCCCCCTCCTGCCGAACACTTTTTCTTCTCCCCTCAGGCTCCCTTCTTCCCAGCCTCGCTCTGCTCGCTTTGCCTCACTTTGCCCAGGGGCGAGTCTGCGCAGTAGCGCCCGCACGGGTCACGCCTCCCTCCCCCCTCCCCCCCGAACACGCTCATGCTGCCCCCTCGGATCAAAATGGCGGCAGAAGCGGCAGTGGAGAAGGAAAAGTAAGTGTTGGGCAGGAGGGGGAAGAAAGGGCGCGAAGGGGGAGGGGGAGGAAGAGGTCTCTGTCGAAAGCTGGCATTGGCAAACTTGGGCCTTCCAGGTGTTTGGACTCCAACTCCCACCATTCCTAGCAGCCTCGGGCCCTTTTCCTTTTCCCCCCTCAGCCACTTAAGCAGGGAAGGGCCTCAGGCTGTGAGGAATGGTGGGAGTTGGAGTCCAAAGCACCCAGAGGGCCAAAGTTTTCCCATGCCTGTTTGAGGGACCTTAAAGTGGTGAGCCTCCTTCCCACATTGGGATTCTGGATAGAAAACAAACAACAACATAACATAACATTGTTTGAGTCCAGAGTGCTCTCTGGGTGTAGGTGAACTACAACTTCCAAACTCAAGGTCAATTCCCAAGCAAACCCTTTCAGTACTTTCTGTTGGTAATGAGAGTTCAATAGGCCAAGTTTGGTTCAATTCCATTGTTGCAAGAGTTCAGGATGCTCTTTGATTGTGTGTGTTAACTATAAACTTCTTCGGCCGTTTCCCCTCCGTGCGTGCCAGCCAGCCAGCCTCCAATCAAGGGAGGGAGGAGGGAAGGGTGACGTCACTCGGGCCCCGCCCCCTTCCCAGCGGTCGCCATTTGAGGAGGAGGAAAGGCCGGCAGAGAGGCTGAGGTGAGCGGAGGGAGGGTTGGAAAGGGGTGGACTGTCCCCCTCCCCATGAGGAAGAGGCCCGCCCATCATTATTTGAGTCCACAGTCCTCTCTGGATGTAGGTGAACTACAACTTCCAAGTGTCAAGGTCTATTTCCCCCAAACTCCATGTGTGTTCATAGTTGGGCATATTGAGTATTCATGCCAAGTGTGGTCCAGATCCTTCATTATTTGAGTCCACAGTGCTCTCTGGGTGTAGGTGAACTACAACTTCCAAACTCAAGGTCAATTCCCAAGCAAACCCTTTCAGTGCTTACTGTTGGTAATGAGAGATCAATATGCCAAGTTTGGTTCAATTCCATTGTTGCAAGAGTTCAGGATGCTCTTTGATTGTGTGTTAACGATAAATCCCAGAAACTGTAACTCCCAAATGTCAAGGTCTATTTCCCCCAAACTCCATCTGTGTCCACATTTGGGCATATTGAGTATTCATACCAAGTTTGGTCCTGATCCAACATTGTTTGAGCCCACAGTGCCCTCTGGATATAGGTGAACTACAACTCCAAAACTCAAGGTCAATGCCCACCAAACTCTTATAGTATTTTCCCTTGGTTATGGGAGTTGCTTTGCATTTAGTTTGCCAGAGCTTGTGTTCCTTTCTGTTCTCCTCGGTAGGAAGAGCCTTCCATTTCTTAAATGAGTTTTCTTCTTTCAATCACATCTTTACTTCATTTGTAAGCCATAAAGTAAAAGATGTGATTGGAAAGAAGAAAACTCATTTAAGAAATGGAAGGCTCTTCCTACCGAGGAGAACAGAAAGGAACACAAGCTCTGGCAAACTAAATGCAAAGCAACTGTCAGGAAAGCCAAGAGAGATTTTGAGGCACACATAGCAAAGAATATTAAAAAAACAACAAAACTTCTTTAAGTACATCAGAAGCAGGAACCCAACTAGAAAAGCAGTTGGGCCACTCGACGACAATGGTCAGAAAGGGAAAATCAGCGAAGACAAGGAGATTGCTGAGCGGCTAAATGACTTCTTTGCCTCCGTTTTCACACAGGAGGACAGACAACATATGCCTGCAGCTGAGTCAGTTTTTTCAGGGAGGGAATTAAAAGAATTAAAACAGATAGAGATAAACAAGGAGGATGTTCTCACATGCCTTACTAAACTAAATGTCAACAAATCACCAGGGCCAGACGGCATCCACCCCAGAGTTCTTAAGGAACTCAAGTGTGAAATTGCTGAACTTCTAGCTAAGATATATAACCTTTCTCTAAGATCAGGCACTGTACCGAGGACTGGAGGGAGGCAAATGTAACACCGATCTTCAAGAAAGGATCCAGAGGTGATCCAGGAAATTATAGACCAGTCAGTTTAACCTCAGTTCCAGGCAAAGTGATGGAAACCATTATTCAAGAAAATATTACTAGGCACATAGAAGAACAGGCATTGCTGAAGGAAAATCAACATGGTTTCTGCAAAGGCAAATCATGTCTTACTAACTTGTTAGAATTCTTTGAGGGTGTAAATAAACACATAGATAAAGGGGACCCAGTCGATATTGTTTACCTTGACTTTCAAAAGGCTTTTGACCAAGTCCCTCACCAAAGGCTCCTAAACAAGCTCTTCAGCCATGGAATCAGGGGACAGGTCTTGTCCTGGATTGGAACCTGGCTAAACTGCAGGAAACAAAGGGTGGTAATAAACGGACATTTCTCTGGGTGGAAAGAGGTGAGAAGTGGCGTACCCCAAGGTTCAGTTTTGGGTCCGTTACTTTTTAATTTATTCATTAATGACCTGGACGTAGGAGTGAATTCTGAGGTAGCAAAGTTTGCAGACGACACTAAACTGTTCAGGGTAGTTAGAAATGAAACTGACTGTCAAGAGCTCCAGAAAGATCTCTCGAAATTGAGTGAATGGGCAACAAAGTGGCAAATGCATTTTAACCTAAACAAGTGTAAAGTCATGCACATCGGGGCAAAGAACCCCAACTACACCTACACATTGATGGGGTCAAAGCTTTCCAAGACAAACCAGGAAAGGGATCTTGGGGTTTTGGTGGACAGCTCAATGAAGATGTCAACCCAGTGCGCTGCAGCAGTGAAAAAGCAAATTCTATGCTTGGCATGATCAGGAAGGGAATCGAAAATAGGTCAGCAAATGTTGTATTGCCTCTCTACAAATCTATGGTGAGGCCACATCTGGAGTACTGTGTACAATTCTGGTCTCCGCACCTCAAGAAGGATATAACGGAACTGGAAAAGGTACAGAAAAGGGCAACAAGAATGATCCAAGGGATGGAGCGGCTCCCTCATGAAACCAGGTTGCAACGCCTTGGTCTTTTCAGCCTTGAAAGACGGCGTTTAAGAGGTGACTTGATCGAAGTGTATAAAATCATGCATGGGATAGAAAAGGTGAATAAAGAAAAATATTTTCTTTGTCACAAAACACTAGGACTAGGGGCACTCCTGAAGCTCCAAGGTAGGAAAGTTAGGACTAATAAAAGGAAATATTTCTTCACCCAGAGAAAGGGTCATTGGGTTATGGAACTCACTTCCAGAGGAGGTTGTGACAGCGGTCAGCCTGAACAACTTCAAGGCAGGATTAGACAGATTCATGGATACCAAGTGTATCGGTAGTTACTGAAAAGGACATCCAAGTGCCACCTCGGAGTTGGTTGAGGTAGGCAGGATTTCCCTGGGTACTGGTTGTGGGGGGTCGGGAGCAGGTCAGGGTTTTGCCCTCCCTTCTGCTCGAGATCCCTGTGTACAACTAGTGGGCCACTGTGTGACACAGAATGCTGGACTAGATGGGCTGAGGCCCGATTCAGCATGGCTCTTCTTATGTTCTTATGTTCTTATGAGTTCTGTGTGGGAAGTTTGTGTCTTTCTGCCATTCCTGCCAGGATATCTATGTTGTGTTCATCGAAAACAGGCCCAGGTTTCACACTGAGTGTATAAATACATTTAAAACATATTAACTATATGTGTTACTGTGTTAGAGTGTCATTTTGTGTCGTTTTGGTTGGTGGTGTGCCCCAGGATTTTGTCAATGTAAAAAATGTGCCGCGGCTCAAAAAAGGGTGAAAAACACTGCCTTACTCAATGAAAAGGAAAGTGAGGGGTGAAGGGAAGGTGACCAGTTGTTTGGGGTTCCTACACAAGGTCCTCATACAGAATTTGTGGTGTTTTTGCACAGAATTGGGATTAAAATCAAGGCAAGGTCCATAAAACTAGAACCTCTTCAGAGACTGACAAAACTTGGCAATTGTTTCCGTCTATTTCGCTGCCCTTTTTTACATGGAAATCCCGCACTCCCTCCAGGAAGTGGGTTTGTTTACAATGATGCAAGAGCTGAGCCGGCCTTGGCTTTTAGGGAAATTCTCGTCTCCTGGTAGCTGTGGGGGAATTCTGAGGCGTATTTCAACCTTTTCCTCTTCCTGCTTGCCGAAACATACTCATAATCACACGTGTTATTACGTGTGTTGCAATCAGAAAGGTGAAACTCATTGAGGCTGTGTTTCTGAACCCATTGGCCAGGTCTCGAACATTTAAAGCAGCATTTCTCAGCCTTGGGGGACGGGACCCCCACTGGGTGTCAGAGGGTTTGCCAAAGACCATCAGAAAACGCACTATTTGGTCATAGGCATTCTGTGTGGGAAGTTTGGCCCAATCCTATCGTCGGTGGGGTCCAGAAAGATCTTGGATTGTAGGTGACCTATAACTCCCAGCAACTACAACTTCCAAATGTCAAGGGCCATTTCCCCTAAACTCCACCAGTGTTGACACTTGGGCATATTGAGTATTCAAGCCAAGTTTGGTCCTGATCCATCATGGTTTCAGTCCACATTGCTCTCTGGATGTAGGTGAACTGCAACTCCAAAACTCAAGGCCAGTGTTGGTCATGGGAGTTCTGTGTGCCAAGTTTGGTTCAATTCCATCATTGCTGGAGGTCAGAATGCTCTTTGATTGTAGTTGAACTATAAATCCCAGCAACTACAACTCCCAAATGACAAAATCTACTCCACCAGTATTTAAATTGGGTATATCAGGTATATGTGCGAAATTTGTGTCATTGGGAGACACCTGTTCGGCTCCACAAGCGTTGTCTTGCGGAGTCCCTCAGGGTTCAGTTCTGTCCCCGATGTTATTTAACATCTACATGAAACCGCTGGGAGAGTTTCGGAGTAAGGTGTTATCTGTGCGCAGATGACACCCAGATCTGTCACTCCTTCCCACCTGTCACCAAGGAGGCTGTCCAGACTTTGAACCGGTGCTTGGCCGCTGTGTCGGACTGGATGAGGGCTAGCACACTGAAACTGAATATGGACAAGACAGAGGTCCTCCTGGTCAGTCGTAAGGCTGAACGGGGCATAGGGTCACAGCCTGTGTTGGACGGGGTTGCACTCCCCCTGAAGGCGCAGGGAGTGATCCTGGACTCATAGCTGAGCCTGGAGCCCCAGGTCTCGGCGGTGGCCAGGGGAGCTTTTGCACAGTTAAGACTCGTGCGCCAGCTGCGCCCGTACCTTGGGAAGTCTGATCTGGCTACGGTCATCCACACTCTGGTCACATCCCGAATAGACTACTGCAACGCACTCTACGTGGGGCTGCCTTTGAAGACAGTTCAGAAACTGCAACTAGTCCAGCGGGCGGCAGCCAGACTACTAACGAGAGCTACATACAGGGAGCATACCACCCCCCTGTTGTGTCAGCTCCACTGGCTGCCTGTCCACTTCCGAGCTCAATTCAAAGTGCTGGTTTTGACCTTTAAAGCTCTATACGGTCCTGGCCCAGCTTACTTGTCCGAACGCATCAGCCTCTACGTCGCACCTCGTAATTTAAGATCATTCGGGGAGGCCCTGCTCTCACTCCTGCCAACTTCTCAAACGCGGTTGGTGGGGATGAGAGAGGCCTTCGGTGGTGGCTCCCATCTGTGGAACGCGCCCCTATGGATATATGATCAACCCCATCCCTCCTGGCACTCAGGAAAAAGTGAAATCCTGGCTATGGGACCAAGTGTTTGCACATTAGCACGATACGGCACTTTGGATTGGACTGAAATGGCAAACTGGTGGACAAGACCCAGTGCTTCAATTATGGACGGAATACTGTTTTCACTGATGTGAATATATACGATGTATTTTAATGTTAATTGTATTTTAACGAATTTTAATGCCAGCTGTAATTTAATGTATTTAATTTTAACTGTTTTTGGGTTTTTATTATATGTGTGCTGTGTTGGCATCGAATTGTTGCCGTTGTGAGGCCGCTCTGAGCCCCCCCTCCCTCGGGGGTTGAGAAGAAGCGGGGTAGAAATGGTGGAAATAAATAAATAAATAAATAAATTTGGCGAATGAAAATACATCCTGCATATCAGATATTTACATTACGATTCATGAAGTAGCAACAAAAAAATTTTTATGATTGGGGGTCACCACAACATGAGGAACTGCAGTATATTAAGGGGTCACAGCATTACGCCGGTTGAGAACCACCGCACCACAGTGTAGTAATTCGATTGTATGCAAACTAGTAGATGGGAATTAAGAGTGTGATATAGCTTGGGAAGCAAGAAGGGTTTTTTCTCTGCCCTTGGGAAGATGAGCGAAAGGGAACCAGGAAGAATGGAGCCACTGTCACTGTCTCAAGGGAAACGGCATTAGGACCATGATGTAATAATGCTGTAATTAAGGAACCGATTACTGAAAAGGCTGGGAAAGTTGTCACGGAAGCCGGTGGTGAGCCAGTGACATTGCACACATGAAATTTGCAAATGCAAAGCTTTTATGAAGTGTGTGCCTGGTGGCAAACCCTTCATCCTGAGAATAATTGCGTGCAGTCCCCTATGTTGTCCTTCCTATCAAGTTGCCTCAGAGGGAGGAGGGAGCAGGCCTGTTTTCTGCTGCCTTGGAGACTAGGATGCAGAACAACGGCCTCAAACCACAGGAAAGGCGATTCCACCTGAACACGAGGGAGAACTTCCTGTGAGAGCTGTTCAGCAGTGGAACTCTCTGCCCCAGAGTCTGCTGGAGGCTCCTTCTTTGGAGGCTATTAAACAGAGGCGGGATGGCCACCTGTTAAGGGCGCTTTGAATGTGATTGGCAGAATGGGGTTGAGTGTGATTTTCCGACTGGGTGGCCCACAAGGTCTCTTCCAACTCTGACTCTATGATTATCTCCCCCTTTCGAAAGACTCGTTTTGGGAGACAGGTGAGGCCTTCACCGGGCAAGGAGACTTCCCAAAGACTTGCCTTCTTCAAGGCCTAGTTTGGTAGGACGAAGCCTTGGGTTTCACATCCTCCTTCTCAGGCCCGGATGAACAAAATTTTGGCCACCTTTACCGCACCCCCCAATCACTCAGACCAACACTAAAAATAAAACCTTATTTTCTCCCTCCCTCCCTCCCCGGCAGGCCTGAGCTGATGCTGCTGTGGGCCCTGGGGGGTGGGGAAGGCTTGCCATGGGCAGCAGAAATGGAGCTCAGGGCAGGGGCTTTCGTTCCGCTCTGCCAACCTGGCCCTGGCTCTCTCTCTCTCTCTCCACTGAGGAGGCAGCAAGAGGCGGGAAAGGAGGCCACTCACCCAGGACGCTGCCCTTTCAGCGGAGACAGGAGAAGAGACAGGGCTGCTGGCGCGCGCCTGGCCTCCAAGCCGCCACTCTTCGTCCTGTTGCGCCGAAATCCGGGGAGGAAGGCGCGGGAGCCGCGGCGAGGCTAGGGATCTGCAGGGGCTCCTCTCCGCGCTTTGCCTTTCCTTCCTTGCCCGCTGCAAAGGCTGTCGGCAGAGGATGCTGGCAGGGCGGCCAAAGCGGACCCCATTTCCTCCAGCATCGCCACCCATGGCTCCCGTGTCTTCCTCCTCCTCCTTGAATTTCGACGCAACAGGACAAAGAGTGGCGGCTCGGAGGCCAGGCGCGCGCCAGCAGCCCCGTCTCTTCTCCTGCCTCCGCCGAAAGGGCAGCGTCCGGGGTGAGTGGCCTCCTTTCAAGCCTTTTGCTGCCTCCTCGGTGGAGAGAGAGATATCTCTCTCTCCTGCCCCAGGCCGCCGCCGGGCCCTCTCTCCTTCGCCCAAGTGGAGTAGGCCTCCCTCTGGGGCAGGCGCCTGCAGCCGGGCGCGCTCTCCTCCGCCGGCGCCCGTCTGGGAGGGACGGCTACCTCGCTGGAGGTTTCCTCCCAGAAGCACGCTCTCCTGACGTTTCGCCAGGGGCGGGCTGAGACAACATTGGGAGGGGGGTCCGCGATCTGTGCCCCCTTCGGCTTGCGCCCCTAGGCCATGGCCTAGGTTGGCCCTATGGGTAATCCGGGCCTGCTTCTTCTCATGCATTGCGCCTTCTTCTCTCCACTTCTCCTTGCAGGTCTTCCGAGTGGGGAGGAGGAGCCTCGGCGACAGAAGGGCTCCTGTGGACCCAGAGCCAGCTCCACAAGTTGAAAAGCGGCCTCCAGCTCTACTAAGAAGGGAGGCTTTGCCGTGGCATCCACAGCAGGGCACCAGGTGTGAAAAGTGCCTCCCTGCTGCGAGGGAGAGAGAAAAGACACTTGCGTCTCCTTAAGAATATTCCAGAAACAGTGCCTCGTTCATTCATGACACTGCAGTGTTGTTTTTCCGCAAAGCCCAGCAGGATATTGTCCGTACAGTGGCCATGTTAACTGTTTCCGATCTGTAACTGCCCCCCCCCCCCACTTTTACCACTGGTTCTTTATATTAATAAAATATCATTGGTTGTGAATGGCACGGGGACTTTGTACAAGCGGAGTGGCCGAAGCAGGGTTCCCTCCTGGTCACCCCAGTCCTGTTCCGCATCTTTATTATCGACTTAGATGAAGGCTTAGGAGGAGGATCGTCAAGTTTGGAGACAGGACCAAGCTGGGGAGCCAAGACTCCAGAGGACAGAAGCAGCATTCAAAACAACCTTGACAGATTAGAGCAGGGGTGGGCAACCTATGGCCCGCGGGCCGTATGCAGCCCGGCAGCCATTTCTGTCAGGCCAGGGGAGAAGGGCGTCAGGGGCGTCACTACCGCCATCCCATCGCGGGCTCTGGGGCCTGTGTTGGCAGACAGGCCGGATGAGCGGCAGCTTTGGAGTGCCTGCAATCCTTGGAGGCGATCCGGGCCTGCAGCGGGAGCAGTCGGCGACCTGCGGGGGCTGATCGCCCTGGCGACCTGGAAGACTTGATTGTCTTCCGGGTCGCCAGGTCAAATAAGCCGCCTCAGATTGCCGACTGCTCCCCCTGCAGGCCCGGGGATGGCAGGCACTCCATAGCAGGGCGATCAGCTGGGGAACGGCTGGGGGCGAGAGCAAGCGGAGGCCTGCAGCCTCTGATCGTCCTCTGCTCTGCTGCGGCAGCAGCTTGGTCCGCTTTGCCATCCTCTGGGCTGGGTCCATTGGGCCATTCCATCTTGGGATCCTTCCTCTCTTGAGGATGTCAGCCTCCATCTTGGTTCGCACCTTGTCTTCTTGAATTTAAGTGGTTTTTATTATTATTTTATAATAATGTTATAATAATATATTATATCAATATATTATGTCTATATATATATACATACTATAATAATTATGATATTAATACTAATAATATATGAATATTTATTGATATATTAGTATGTTAATATTAATGATGTGTAATATATAGTAAATATAGTAAGTAAATAAATAAATAAATAATGTAGATTAGAATGTAGTTCAGCCTTTAGGTGCGGACCTCCATAATATTTTTTGGCTCTCGTGTGGCTCCTTGGAAAAAATAATTGCCACCCCTACTTTAAACCAAAGGTTCGTCTGCCAGGGCCTAGCAAGCTGGGACAGTGGCAGCAAGGACCTCAGGTCGTAAGTTTGGTTCGAGTTTCCTTCTCTTAGATGGTTGACCTTACAGGGTTAGACGGCCACCATCTGCCCGGGTTTGAAATCAGAGTTTTCTTTCTCCTGGGACGGTTGCCAAAAGGCTAGAGAGCCCATCCTCTTTGTCAGACCCTTTGGTTGTGACCTGTCTGGCATGGGGGCCCTACCGGTGGCTATTTTGCCACGGCCAGCATAGCTCACAACTTCATTAGGGTACGCAAGCTTCTCCCCCATGACAAGGGGGCACCAACGCTATGCTAACTATCTATCTATCTATCTATCTTGTAAGCTGCTCTGAGTGCCTTTCGGGGTGGGAAGGGTGGCATATAAATCCCGTAAATAAATAAATAATTCAAACTACAGGGAAAGAGATTCCACCTGAATATAAGGAAGAACTTTCTGTGAGAGCTGTTCAGCACTGGAACTCCCTGCCTCAGAGTGTGGTGGAGGCTTTTAAGCAGAGGCTGAATGCGATTTCCCTGCTTCTTGGCAGAACGGGGTTGGACTGGATGGCCCGCGAGGTCTCTTCCAACTCTAGGATTCTATGATTCTAAGATTTATATCCAGTCGAAGCAATATTACGACGCTGCTCAAAATACTAATTTAAGTTTGACTTTAAAAATATTTTGAAATACCTATTTCCGCCAGATTTGGGGCTACTGTTTGTAACGTTAAGCTTCAAAGAGACAAGATGACACCAAAAGTCTTGAGCAAGTGATTCAGTTTATTGAATGCATTGATATAAATGTCCAGGTAGAAAATAGCCACACAAAACTTTATCGTAACACAAATCAGAAGTGTTCTCACCAAGTGGGCGGGTTGGGTTGCACTTAAACAGAGGCTGCATTCGCCAAAATCACTTGCCCATAGCTGTGTTACAATACAAGGAAGCCGCCCAAAACAGTCTTGGGACTTCTACTTCATTTCAGCACGAAATGACCACAAAATCTGCACAAAGGTGTGTGTGGACATAGAAGCAGCCCAATGAGAAGATCACAAGTTTACAGGGAAAAACATGTACTAAACAATACTCAAAGCATGAGGCGTGTCAACCTACGTGTTCTGCTGCTGAATTATCTTTCGTTTTGCTCCAGCCAAATAACTCCCATGGCAGCGGTCACTCCTCATGCCGCTTTGGCAAGGCTTCCGACAGGAAATTAACACTCAGAAACATTCAGCAGTCTTGGATCAAGTGCTAGTGCGGACATCCAGACACTGGCAACCCACTTGCGAGGATCAAGTGCTAGTGTGGACATCCAGACACTGGCAACCCACTTGCGAGGATCAAGTGCTAGTGTGGCCATCCAGACACTGGCAACCCACTTGCGAGGGTCAAGTGCTAGTGTGGACATCCAGACACTGGCAACCCACTGCAAGTGCTAGTGTGGACATCCAGACACTGACAACCTTGCGAGAATCAAGTGCTAGTGTGGACAACCAGACACTGGCAACCCACTTGTGAGGGTCAAGTGCTAGTGTGGCCATCCAGACACTGACAACCTTGCGAGGATCAAGTGCTAGTGTGGACATCCAGACACTGGCAACCCACTTGCGAGGATCAAGTGCTAGTGTGGCCATCCAGACACTGGCAACCCACTTGCGAGGGTCAAGTGCTAGTGTGGACATCCAGACACTGTGCTAGTGTGGACATCCAGACACTGACAACCTTGCGAGGATCAAGTGCTAGTGTGGACATCCAGACACTGGCAACCCACTTGAGAGGGTCGTGTGGACATCCAGACACGAGGGTCAAGTGCTAGTGTGGACATCCAGACACTGGCAACCCACTTGCGAGGGTCAAGTGCTAGTGTGGACATCCAGACACTGGCAACCCACTTACGAGGATCAAGTGCTAGTGTGGACATCCAGACACTGGCAACCCACTTGCGAGGGTCAAGTGCTAGTGTGGACATCCAGACACTGGCAACCCACTTGCGAGGGTCAAGTGCTAGTGTGGACATCCAGACACTGGCAACCCACTTGCGAGGATCAAGTGCTAGTGTGGACATCCAGACACTGGCAACCCACTTGCGAGGATCAAGTGCTAGTGTGGACATCCAGACACTGGCAACCCACTTGCGAGGGTCAAGTGCTCGCTGATGCCACTTGTGGAGACGTAAAGCTAATCCCATTTTCACATTAAGGGGGAAACTACCAGTTGCTCTGGTGATTATCTCGGCTTTTTAACATTTCTATAAAAATGACTTTTTACACAAGGTGACACACACGCATGCCCATGCCGGCAAAAGCTTTGAACACGCATTGCACAGAATAAATACATCAATCGGAGACGCAGCATACAGGCCCCGACCCGGCTCCCGTTGCTCTTCTCTTCGGCCCTTCTCTTCCACGGGACAGGATGGCCTCGGCTCTTTCCGTCCCGCTGGATCCAGACATTTTGCCGCAAAGTCTTTATCTTTGCTCTCTCTTTTTTTTGTCATTGAGACTTACATTATATTTGGGTCGACCTAAGAACCCAAAGAGATTGTAGAAATCTTTTTTTTATACAACAATTAAACAGGAATGTTTAATTCTACAAAGAAAGCAAACTCGTTCCATAGTACAACAGGACCAGAAGAACAAACAAACCTGTGTACAAACCGAAACGATACTATTTACAACTTAGACTTGCGCCCCAAAGCTGCCTTTTGAGGGGTCCAGTCCCCCCTCCCCAGATAGTTGAATACGAAACACTCTTTCGGAATAAATTACAGCAAACTTTAAATTCAATAAATATTTGGAAAAGGTCTGGGAAATGTTTGGCTTATATATATATATGTATGTATATATAGATAGATGCATATTCTGCAGCTGTCTGGTACACAGTTTAAAAAAATTAAATACTGTGCTCTCAAAAAAGAGCATTTTAACACAAAGCCTGGTATTTACAAGAGAGGCGACGGCGCGACTTCTTATAAAATAATATACCATCTCTTCTACATTAGAAGAAATTCTGAAAGAAGAGATAATACGAGGGCGAAATGTCAGTTTGGAAGAAGTGAATGGAAACAGAACAATTAATGCACCGCATCAAAGTCAGTGAAGGGGAAATATCTGCGCCCAAAAGAAATTGGCAAAGTGCTAGACGGCTGTCGTTCGTAACTACAGAGAAGCGGGATCGAGGACAGAAGGCTCGCCTTTCTCAAGGAGGGAAAAAGTTACGGCAAAGAGATATTTCCTCCAAAGACAGAACCCGAAATATACTTTTTAAAACCAGAATAATATATAGAAGTCTTAAAGCAACAATAAAATATTTTTGTGTCCCGTCCCGTCCCCACAAAAAAAACCCAAGCTTTAAAATAGGGTTAAAATGGAGAAGGCCCATTTTGTCAACATATACATCAACCCAACGCATGCAAAACTTCTCATGCTGATATGATACTTTAAGTTAATTACCCTGGTACAAACAAACGAAAGGGGGACGTACAGCAGCATTTCCTATCCGTATTGATAGGAACCGTCAACATTATTAACACTGATATTGTACAAAAGAGAAATCACAGAAAGGCATTTAATAAATAAGACCATATATATCTATATATATAAAAACTTACGCAGCGTGGTGGTCTTTGACACACACACTTCCGCTGTGCACATCATAGTAATAAAGTATCTTTTTCCAAAGTTGCCTTTGTTTGGATTCTAGAAAGGGTTAAATGTGCCCATATTTTGAAATAAAAAGATTCATAATCCTCCGTGGGCTACTCCCCTGTGACACACAGTGCCACAAACATCGTGGTGAAAATACAATACCGAAGCTATATCTACAGGCGGCTTGTTTTTTTGTACAATATATATATATATGTAATTATTATTATTTTTATACAATCAAGAAAGATACAATTTGTATCAACAAACAAAAGGTCGTTTCTGGTTATTTGAGGCGTTGCGCTCAGCTGCTTTTGAAAACCACAAAAGGAAAGGAGTGGGCTCAATGGCCGGAAAGGAGTCCCATTCTGATAAGGAAATGGATGGATTCTGACCTCATCTAAATTCTTACTTTTGGATTTTAATCCCAATATTTTTGTAATTAAGCACTACTATCAAAAGCACATTTCCATTTCCACTCAGTCGCCATGGAAGACTGAATGACGCAACCGATGCTCCAAGGCAGGCACCACCCTAAGCCCAAGTCTAGAGTCCTTCCAAAACCAATGGAGCAACAGGTTAAAACCCAAACCCAAGTTGCCAGGAATGGCCCACAACAGCGCCACCAGGAAACCACTGAATAGTGGTGGATACAGCCAAAGGCCCCACAAAACGGCAATGACATTGTTGACAAAGGCCAAACGTGTCCTTTTTGCTCAGGATAAGGATAAAGGATGAGCCATTGTGAATCCAGAGAGAGCCCTCTCCTTTCTCCCAAATCAGATGCAAAACCATCTAGAAATAGTTTTGAAAGGTATGGAGTCCATCCCCACATCTGCTAGAATTAGAGGTCCAGGGAAAGCAGAGAAACCGGGAATTAAACAGTGATGTTTTCCTTGGCCTAGGGATCTCTAGGGCCTCCAGATGGATTCAATGGTCAACATCTGCTGGAGGCTGGAAACCAAGTTGCTCCAAAGGACCTAGACATTTATCTGGGAATCTCTAGGCCAGGGGTGCTCATTAGGTGGCTCGCGATCGACTGGTCGATCCCGGGACCTTAGGACAGGGCTGTCCAACTGGCGGCCTGGGGACCGTATACGGCCCCCAGCCCCTTCCCCACGCCCCCCCTAAGCTTTTTAATAAAAAATAAAAATCGAAAAATAAAATAAATAATAAAAAAAATTAAAAACACCTACTTCCGGGTTCAGAGCCAGTATCGTGAGAATACGCAATCCACACGGGATTTCGCTGTCAACGCGAGATCACGCTGCCGTTGACAGCGAAATCCCGTATGGATTGCGTATTCTCACGATACTCTTCGGCTACTCTACTACTGGATCGCTGAGGCCCACAGACGCGATTAGGACCTTCTTCGACTCAGTGGGTCATCGCCTCTCTCGTCGTCCGGGTACTCCTGGATCCTGCGCGTTTGGAAAAGGTAGGCCGAAGCAGGGGGCTCCTCATTCCCTCCCCCCATCTCCCCTTAAATATATTAAATGAAATAAAATTAAATATATTAAATAAAGATGAAATAAAAATAAGGGGAGATGGGATTAAATATATTTAATAAAATAAAAATAAGGGGAGGGGAGGATGGAATTAAATATGTTTAATATTAAATAAAAATAAGGGGGAGGGGCGGAGGCATGGGCAGACCCTTAGGCCCCCCCAGGTCATCAGTGACCGGAATTCAGGCCCCTGGGCCGGTAGAAGTTGGACAGCCCTGCCTTCGGAGGTTGATCCCAGCTGAATAGGGCGCTTCTGAGGGGGCGGAGCCAGGCCGCACCAAGCCCCACCCCCTCCCCCAGCTACAGCGTTACCACAGCTTCTTCAGCCTTGAGGAGGGTATGCCAAGCCAGTAGTGTCTAGACATGCCACTACTGGCTTGGCATACCCTCCTCTAACCTGGAGAAGCTGTGGCAGGGCTGTAGCCAGAGCGGGGAACGGGCGGAGCCAGGCCGGGCCAGGCCCCGCCCCCTCCCCCGGCTCCACCCTGCTTCTTTCTCAGGTAGATCTTTCTGACTTGGTTTCTATCATAAGTAGCTCGCATGCCACAAAAGTGTGGGCACCCCTGGTCTAGATCCTTCAGATGTACCTCTGACCAAAAAGTGACCATAAAGCCACACTGGAGGACTTCAAGATTCCTAGAAGTAACATTGGAATCAAACCCGTAAAAGTCAACATTGCAGATGTGGAGGACAGACTATACGACTCCTCTGGCTATCGTTACTGCTTGGATGAGAACCGGGCCCCTATCATCCAATAGATAATGCGCATGCTATGGATTGGCTGCTGGCCATGGCCCACCGAACTGTCTAGCCCAGGCCTGGGCAAACTTTGGCCCTCCAGGTGTTTTGGACTGCAACTCCCACAATTCCTAACAGCCTACCGGCTGTTAGGAATTGTGGGAGTTGTAGTCCAAAACACCTGGAGGGCCAAAGTTTGCCCAGGCCTGGTCTAGCCTCTACACAAACTTCCTTGGAAATATTCCTCTTGATTCAACCAGAGATGGGCCATTCGCCATTTGGAGCATCGGTGCGAGTGTTCAAGAAAGGACCCAAATCCCCATTTTGTGGTTTTTCTCCTCTCCTCTTCCCCCCCCCCAAAAAAGATCCGAAAACAACCCGAAAGCAGCTGGCGAGCCGTGACCAAAACACCAGAAACAACCCTGACTGCAGCCTCACATTCCGTGTGTTTCAAAGTAAGAAACATTAGGCAGTGTCACACCTTCTCATGAAGAGAGAGAGAGACCCAAGGCCGGGAAGGCCGGGCCTTCTCGACTTTCATGAAAAAAAAAACTACAGTAGAAGTCAACAAGTCCTAGCTCGAGACGCGCCGAGTTAGTAGTAGTAGTAGTAGTGGTTCAAAATGTTGAAATACACATTTGGATTTAAAAAGGGTGTCCCGTCAGTGCAGAAGAAAAACATGGCAGCTGCCACCGCCACAGACACCACGTGCGGGAGACGATGCTGGGCCTGCGGAACGGCCTACCCTGAGCCCAAAAGACCCATTGCGCGCACACCGCAACTCACAGCAGCAGGCACGCCCCTTTGCATGGAGGTCAGAGTGCAAATCCAAAACCAAAACAATCCTCCAGCACTTCAGCGTCCCTTTGGGCCTGCCCTCCGCTCTCGAAGGCGTCTGGCTCTATTTACTCCTGACTTGGTTGAATTCTATATTCACATCAACTCAGGGAAAAAAGGAGGAACCAGTTCAGATTTTTGACCGGAAACGAACCAATCTATAAAGCTCATAAATACTAATGCTTTCAGGCATTTCGTTTCTCACTGGCGTTCCTTTCTTCAAAGAGTATTAGGTCCATTTTCTCCCCGTTTTACCTATAAAAAGACATATTTCCACAGCCAGGAAATGTCCCTGCGCGGCCCCTTCACGGTGGGGCCACGCAAAGTGTGGACGCTTTTGAGAAGAGCGGCCCAAGCTTCCCTTCGTAAAGGACGTTTTAAGTGCGGAGAGCTGAACTGGCTGGAGGAACGTGTCCGTACTGAAACGATACTCTGACGCATGCAATATAATTGCTAACAGTTTTGAAGGACCCCTTTCAGACATATCAACACATGACCTGTGGGATCTGATAAGCAATCGATCCACGCGTAAGGCCCGTGCTGCCTGTTAAAATGCCTTTTTTTTTTACAAAAAGAACAGCTTTAAAAATCCTTAAATATTCATGTTTGTAGTATAACCTGCATCACATGTCTTAAATAATTGTGACAATATACAGAGTCATATTATATCACCATTAGAAACTATTTACAGGTGCAGAATTGTCATGGGAATCTGCATAGGGGTCGCCGATCAATAACTTATCTTCACAAATTTAGCGCCCGGATCTCAATTTGGCCACAATCATGGCGGCCAACTGCTGCGCGTCGGTCATGTGGGGGTTCTTCTCCATGACGGAAAGGACAACGCCAGCCGGGAAAATATTGCAGAGGTTCTTATAGGTCTGATACTGATGTTCAGGGATGATGTGGGGCTCCTGCAGCTCCCCGCAGACCCCGACCCACGGGTTGCGCCAGAGCTGTTCCATCTTCTCAGGCATGCTCCTCACCATCACAGGCTCATAGCACGGCTGCATGAGGTTGCTGCTCAGAGGGTAGGAATGGTAAGCGTAAGCATCCGTGGGGCAGGGCAGTGGGTCCCAGCTGGCATGCTGTTCCCGGCACAAGGGGGGCCGCTTCTGCCGGGCGGGATTGCTCTCGTACAGCCGCGAGTCGGAAATGCTGTCCATCCTCGTCATAACAAGGGCACGGCTCGGCTGAGTGGTGGCCGACGGGTAGACGTTCGGAGGCGTGGGATAGTCCCCTGGGCAACTGGACCGCGCCCCAACAACCGGATGCTGGACGTGGAGTGCCAAATGGGAGGCCGAGTGCTTGTGGGGAGGGCGTTTGGACCCTTCTGTGCCATAGCTCTGGACTCTCGTCAAGGCCTCGTGATATCCCTGAGAAAAGGGCGGGAGGCGGTTTTGGGGCGGGAGGCGGGCCTTGACGTTGTCCTCGGGGCTCGCATCTCCCACCCCAAGGTAAAGGTCGCCATAGGAAGAGTAAGGCTCGTTGCTCGTATGGCTTAGGCAAGGGTCAGGACACGGGCTTGAATTCCTGGAGTATAAACCTTGGTCGACCTCCGCCCCGTAATAATCCGTGTTGTGCATGCTGCTAATGCTCAAATTGGAGAAGTCGCTGAGCATAGAGTAATAGCCATGGTCTCCCAAAGACTCGTATTTTGGGTACTGATCCGAATAATTGATGGAAGCACCATGGCTATTGGTGACCAGAATTGGAGGATACTGCACACTGGACATATGCTCCAGGGAGGACTTTTGATGCGCAAAGTGAGATGAGCCTGGTACGGGACTACTCGCGGATCGTGTGTTCAAAGCCCCAACCGCATGGCTTTTGGAAGCCGGGAGGATTGGGACGCTCAACGCTGAAACGAGGGAAGGGACGGAGTTGGCCTCGGACTTCCGGGCCATTGACAGCCGGTCCTCAGGTTCCACGGCCACAGACCGGATGCTTGGGTCAGACTGACGTTTCGGAGTAATGCGCTTAACTTCCGATGCCAGGTCCCCTTTGGAGAGTACTAATCCCATGCCACATTTGGCCAGCGCTCCTTCGCTCATCGTTTTTACGGCAGAGAGTTTGGCACTGATGCGAAGCTCGTCCGCTACGGATCTTAGTGGCTGGTTTGCACGTTCTGGGTGGTAGTATTTACACTTGTGCCCATAGGTGCATTTTTTACCTGAGGAGAAAAGGACAACATTTCAGATAGGCATGATCTCTGTAAAAGTTGTATGTCAACTGCTGAAGCTAAGGATCAAACCTGTTCAGCTGCTAAAACCTCATATATTCAAATCCAACTCTCTTAAAGGAGTTGGATTTGCTTCCTCTTCATCCTGGGAAGAAGTAAGGAGCGGAGTGCCATCCGCAGGTTCTGTCCCGGACATCCCGGTCCTGTTCAACATCTCTACTAATGACTTAGATCAGGGCTGTCCAACTGGCGGCCCGAGGGGACCGTATACGGGCCCCCAGCCCCTTCCCTACGGCCCCCTAAGCTTTTTAATAAAAATTGAAAAATAAAATAAATAATAAAAATTTAAAAAAACCTACTTCCGGGTTCGAGCAAGTATCGCAAGAATACGCAATCCACACGGGATTTCGCTGTCAACGCGAGATCACGCCGGCGTTGACAGCGAAATCCCGTGTGGATTGCGTATTCTCGCGATACTCTTCGGCTACTCTACTACTGGATCGCTGAGGCCCACAGACGCGATTAGGACCTGCTTCGACTCAGTCGGTCGTCGCCTCTCGCGTCGGCCGGGTAATCCTGGATCCTGCGCGTTTGGAAAAGGTAGGCCAAAGCAGGGGCTCCTCAGGGGACTCCTCATTCCCTCCCCCATCTCCCCTCATGTATTAAACATAAAATTAAATATATTTAAAGATGAAATAAGGGGAGATGGGATACATTAAAATAAGGGGGAGGGAGGATGGAATTAAATATATTTAATATTAAATTAAAATAAGGGGCTGGGGAGAGGGGCGCCGAGGGCGGAGCTGGGGGCAGAGCCAGAGCCGGGCGGGGGCAGACCCTACGGCCCCCCAGGTCATCAGTGACCGGAATTCAGGCCCCTGGGCCGGTAGAAGTTGGACAGCCCTGACTTAGATAAAGGCTTATTTATTTATTTATTATTTCGATGTATCTACCCCCCTTCCCTTCCCAAAGAGGCTCAGGGTGGTTCACCCAGCGAACAACATAATCACAACATAGTTAAAAACATAATAAAACAGATTGAGGCAAGAGTGGAATCGAACAGCCTTGAAGGTTAAAGGCCTGTCTGAAGAGATGGGTCTTGCAGGCCCTCCGGAAGGCCTGTCCGTCAGTCATTGCTCGAGCCTGCTCTGGGAGGGCGTTCCAAAGGGTAGGCGCTACTACAGAGAAAGTACGCTGCCGCGTGGAGGACAGGCAGCAGATTTTAAGTGATGGAACCTCCAATAGGTTTTGATCCATGGACGGTAGTGGTCTCTGGGGAACGTGCGGGGAGAGGTGGTCCTTCAGGTACACTGGCCCCAGGCCATGCAAGGCCTTAAAGGTTAACACCAGCACTTTGAAGGCAATCCGGTCCTCCATGGGAAGCCAGTGCAAACGCTGGAGGACTGGAGTGATGTGGCATGATAGTGCCGCACCAACCAGTAGTTGAGCCGCAGCGTTTTGCACCAGTTTAAGTTTCCGGATTACCGACAGAGGAAGGCCAATGTAAAGGGCGTTACAGTAGTCCAGTCTCAAGATGATCGTGGCCTGGATTACCATGGCTAGATTGCCACCGGAAAGGTAGGGCGCCAGCCGCCTTGCCTGGCGCAGATGGAAAAACGCCGCTCTGCTCACGGTGGAGACCTGAACCTCCATCGTCAGCAGAGGGTCCAGTTGGACCCCCAGGCTTTTCACCAGGGCCAACGGGCTAACAACCTCACCGTCCATTCAACCTGGGGTCACCTTCAACCTGCTGGCCCGTAGGCACCCAGTCACGGCTTCAAGGCACTGATGGAAACAATCGGGTACAGTGTCTGGCCTGCCATCCATCCTCAGCACCAGCTGGGTGTCATCAGCGTACTGGTGACACTCCAGACCAAAGCTATGCACCAGTTGGGCCAGTGGACGCATGTAGATGTTGAATAATAGAGGGGAGAGGATGGCCCCTTGCTTAGAAGGCAGGATCATCAAGTTTGCAGACGACGCCAAACTGAGAGGCTTAACCAATACTCCAGAAAACAGGAGCAGAATTCAAAATGATCTTCACAGATCAGAGAGATGATTGGCCAAAACTAACAAAAGGAAGCTCGACAAGGACGCATGCAAGAGACTCCACTTAGGCAGAAAAAAGTGAAATGCAAAGAGACGGAATGGGGGACGATGCCTAGCGCAACAGACGTATGTGTGGAAAAGACCTTGGAGTCTTCGTGGACAGGAAGGTGAACATGAGCCAACAATGTCATGAAGCAACTTAAAAAGGGATTTGGCCTGCATCAATAGGAGTCTAGTGTCTAGATCAGGGCTGCTCAGGAAGTCGATCGCGATTGACTAGTTGATCCCGGTCGGATGGGGCGATTCTGCCCTGCGTGCGCGCACTCGTCGCCGCGCATACTTGGGAAGGGGATCCTCCTTGCCTGCGCGTGCGCTCTCTCTCAATCTCTTCGCCCCCTTCCTCCTTCCTGCTGCATGCTTTCGTGAAGCAGGAAGTCCCCATCCCTTCCTGCCTCCTGCGTGCGCAGCAGGCCCCTCACGCACGCAGCAGGACGCTCTCCTGCTGCGTGCATGGGAAAGGCTTGCTGCGCACGCAGAAGCAGGAAGGATAACAACGGGAAGGGATCTTCCTTGCCTGCCCACGAACACTCTCTCCATCTCCTCGCCGCTGCGTTCGCCAAGCAGGAAGTCACCATCCCTTCCTGCTGCGTGCGTGTGCAAGCCCCTCCCAGCAGGATGCACGCTCCTGACTTGGATGTGCACCCCTCCCATGGTGACTTTCTGCTTGGCGAACGCAGCAGCGAGGATATGGAGAGAGCGTTCGTGGGCAGGCAGGCAAGGAAGATCCCCTTCCGTTGCCATCCCTTCCTGCTGCGTGCGTGGGAGGGGCCTGCTGCGCACGCAGGAAGCAGGAAGGGATGGGGACTTCCTGCTTCACGAAAGCATGCAGCAGGAAGGAGGAAGGCGGCGAAGAGATTGAGAGAGAGCGCACGCGCAGGCAAGGAGGATCCCCTTCTCAAGTGTGCATGCCGACGAGTGCGCGCGTGCAGGGCAGAATCGCCCCATCCGACCGGGATCGACTAGTCGATCGCGATCGACTTCCTGAGCAGCCCTGATCTAGACACTAGACTCCTATTGATGCGAACGCAGTGCTGAGGAGATGGAGTGAGCATTCGTGGGCAGGCAAGGAAGAAGTCCTGCGCGGCCGGAAGGCGGCAGCAGGAGCACGCGCATGCCAGGTAGATCTTTTCAACTTGGTTGTTCATATAGTAGCTCGCATGCTGAAAAAGTGTGGGCACCCCTGGTCTAGATTCTGGGTCAGACCACACCTGGAATCACACTGTCTGGAGAACAAGCCCTATGAAGAATGGCTTCAAGAGCTGAGCATGTTCAGCCTGCAGAAGGGAAGGCTGAGAGGAGACATGATAAGGGCCATGGATCAAGATGTGAGGAGAATATGTCATAGGGGGGAGCAAACTTTGAACAAAACAAACTTTGAACAAACCTTGCCACAAAAACACAGCAACAGACGGCAACAACAACAGCAGATGGAAACGACATCAGCAGTAACATTTATTTTTCTTTCTTTCAAACGAATGAAGTCACGCACTCACCATAAGGACACGGTTGCTTTTTATGTTCAGGAATCACAGGCTTCTTCCTTAGGAAGTTTTCAAGGCTAGGGCCATGGCGCCCTAATGGGTCATCGGGTGGCATGAACCTGGAAGACACGTGGAAAGGTTACCTATAGGTATTTACATGTCTCTAACAGTATAGAGAGGAAAGTACCCTTGCCGGGGGGGCTTCATTCAAATCCTGCCACATTTATGAGCTCAAAACAGCCAACCATGGCGACCAGGTTCCTTTGCAAGAAGGAAGGGCCAAAGTGGGAGGCTGCTGTAGAGATAAATATAATGGAGGAGATTGCAGGCCTCTCTCATCTTGAGACGAAGCTGGAAGGAACAATGGTATTGTAGACCAGGCCCAGATTACCCATAAGGCCACACTATGAGCACAGGCCTAAGGGGGGGGGCGCCAGATCAAGGACCAAAAAAAATTTCAAACAATGGCATGATGACTCTCTCTCTCTCTCTCGGGAGGGCGGGGAGAGCGCTGCGGGGGCAGGGGAGGAGGAATGGCGCCCCCTCGTCATCGCCCCCTTGTCAAGGAAGGAGGGCGCGAGGATGAGGCAGAGGGAAGCGCCGCTGGTGGGCATGCGCGCGCGGCAGGAGGGCGCCTCTGCCTCCTCCGCCATGTTCCTGGGTGCCGCGCATGGCCGGCAGCGGCCCCGGGGGCTTCCCTTCCTTCCTCCTCCCCTCCTCCGCCGCTGGTGGGCATGCGCGGCACCCAGGAACATTGGAGAAGGAGGCAGAGGCGCTCGCACCCTCCTGCTGCGCGCGCATACCAGCCAGCGGTTGCCCCAACGGTGGGGCTTCCCTCCGCCTCATCCTCCTCGTGCCCAAGGAAGGAGGGCGGGGCGAGGAGGAAGAGGCGGAGGGAAGCCCCGCCCCCGGGGCCACTGCTGCGCATGCCCAGCATCAGCCCAGGGACAGGGCTTCCCTTTCCTTCCTCCTTGATTCAAGGAAGGAGGGGCCGGCGCGAGAAGAAAGAGTGGGGGGAAGCCCCCCCCCATGCCGCGCATGCTCAGCATCGGCCCGGGGGTGTGGCCTAGGGCACCAAAAGGGCTTAATCCGGGCCTGTTGTAGACTAAACACACTCCTAAAGAAGACGGCGAGGACCTACTTGTCATTGACGAAAGAATACATCAGCAGCCGTTCCTCAATGAATTTCTTCCATTCCGGCTTCTCGTTTTGGAGGTCTCGGTAGTTATCATTGGACACGATGATGCCGTCAGAGTCGTACGCCAGCTTCACTATGAAGCGGTCGTCGTAGCAGACCACCCTCCGCCCTTGGACTCTCCGCGATGGGGTGAAGACCAGGATTTTTTCCTTCTCCAGTTTGTGCAGGATTTCTTGATCTGAAGAAAACAGGACAATTTAAGGACCTGTGAAAGGCCAGGGTGCTCAGGTAGGTCAGAACATGACCACAGATTTCGTAACTGGAATATTTTCAGTTGTTGTCAAAGATCCTGAGTGGCATTCAAATACGAGCATAATCCATGGCACCTGTGGTTCACAAGGCAGAGACCGCTGCTTGGCCTGGCTGGGCTTTGCCTTCCACTTCTTCATAATTTGCAAGAGAATACATTTATTATAAATTTATTTATTTATTTATTGTTCACGTTTATATACGGCTCCTCCTCCCTGCAGGCTGGGGGCGGTTTACATAAAACAACAGATTAAAATGCAGATAAAACACTTTGTTATGTAAAACACAAGAGCATCGTCAGAGTTGTCTGGGGAAGCTTAGGTTGAAGGCCTGCTTAAAAAGGGTCGTCTTGCATGCCCTCGGGAAGGGGGCCAACTCCGTGATAGCCCGAACGTCGTCTGGTAACGCGTCCCACCACCACGGAGAAGGCCCTTTGTCTTGTCACTGAGAGGCGACAGGAACAAACCGATGGAATCATCAGAAGGTTTTATTCTTCTGAGCGCAGAGATCTCGGGGGAACGTATGGGGTGAGGCGGCCCCTCAGGTTCACTGGCCCTAGACCATACAAGGCCTTAAAGGTCAAAACCAGCACCTTGAAGACAATCCGGTACTGTATTGGCAGCCAGTGCAATTGCTGTAGGATTGGTGTGATGTGCTCTCTCGCAGGCGCTCCCACCAGCAGTCGAGCGGCAGCATTTTGCACCAGCTTGAGTTTCCGGGTTGTCGACAAGGGAAGGCCAATGTAGAGGGCGTTACAGTAGTCTAACCTCGACATGACCGTTGCCTGGATCACCGTGGCTAGGTCATTCCTGGATAGGTAAGGAGCCAGTCGCCTAGCCCAGTGTTTCCCAACCTTTTTTGAGCCGCGGCACACTTTTAACATTAAAAAAATCCGGGGGCACACCACCAACCAAAATGACACAAAATGACACTCTAACACAGTAAAGAACGGCTGGGGGATGGTGGCCAGCTGGGAGCAGCTGCTGGGAGTGCCAAAGCTGGAGAGGGGGTGGAGCCAGGCAGTGCCATGCCCCGCCCCCTACCCCCGGCTTCAGCTCTCCCAGCAGCTGCTCCAGCCTTGAGGGGGCAGTGCCAAGCCAGCGGTGGCAGAGCCAGCACAATGCTGGCTTGGCACTGTCCCCAAGGCTGGAGCAGCTGCTGGGAGTGCCAAAGCCGGGGGAAGCCAGGCAGCCCCGCCAGGCCCAGCTTCAGCTCTCCTACAGGCCGCAACATGCCCCGCCACCTCCCCCCAGCGTCAGCTCTCCAACAGGCGGCGCCATGCCCCCTCCCCCTCCCCAGCTTCAGCTCTCCTCAGGCCGCGCCATGCCCCGGCTCCTCCCCCCAGCTTCAGCTCTCCTACAGGCCACACCATGCCCCCCCTCCCCCCAGCTTCAGCTCTCCCACAGAGGAGGAGCATGAGTGGTGGACGGGCTTCAGTGGGCGGGGCTCCTCCACGCGGCTTCAGCGAGCGAGGGGCGAGAGTCATGGTGGGAGTCATGGTGGATTGGAGGCTGGCTGGGGAAACGGCCGAAGGAGGCAGCGCCCCGGTCCCTTCTTCTCTTTTCTTCGCCACTGCCCGGCCCTTCCTCCCCCAAGCAGCAGGAGTTCGGCAGGGGGGGAGGAAGGGGGGCAGAGAGCTTTTTTCGCGGCACAGCAGGAGGTCCGTCACGGCACACTAGTGTGCCACGGCACACTGGTTGAGAAAGACTGGCCTAGCCTGTCGGAGATGGAGAAATGCTTTCCTGCTAACCGTGGAGATCTGAGTCTCCATCGATAGCAGTGGGTCTAATTGGACCCCCAGGCTTTTTACCAAAGATGACGGGCTTAGCCGCTCGCCGTCCAGGGTAGGCAACCGGCACTCACCCATACCAGGACGACCCAGCCAAAGGATCTCCGTCTTCGATGGATTCACCTTCAACCGGCTGGAACGCAGCCATCCAGTCACGGCTTCAAGGCATTGATGGAAACAATCGGGTGTGGGGTCCGGTCTCCTGTCCATTCTCAGCACCAACTGGGTGTCATCAGCATACTGATGGCACTCCAGACCAAAATCACGAACCAGTCGGGCGAGCGGACGCATGTAGATGTTAAACAATAAAGGGGAGAGGATGGCTCCGTGGGGGACCCCACAACTAATGGGAGTCTCCCAGAGGCCATCCCTCCCTCTCCACACGTTGTCCCCGGTCTTGGAGAAAGGAGGCCACCCATTTAAGGGCAGTCCCCCTAACTCCCGTCACGGCTAAACGGTGGGTCAATAATGCGTGATCTACCGTGTCAAAAGCTGCCGTGAGATCTAACAACACCAGCAGTGCTGACCCGCCATGGTCCAACTGGCAGCGAAGTTGGTCTGTAATCATTTACGTCATTTATATTCCGCCCTTCTCACCCCACTGCAGGGGACTCAGGGCGGATCACAATGCACATATACAGGCAAACATTCAATGCCATAGACAAACTACATATATAGATAGGCAACGAGCTACACAATTGGTCAAGAGCTCACCCCGACCAGGGCAGGCCTTGAACTCATGACCTTCTGGTCAGTAGAGATCTTCTGCACCTGACTCCGAGCTAGCTGCACCACATTCCCGGTGCCATGGTACCGGGTACCATAACTCTATGAATCCTGTTGTGCTAGACTTTCCCCTTTAGGAAATTTTGTACTACAGCTTCCAACACCCCACAAACGCTAATATTTTGGTATTTGGGCTCCTTGTAAAACTTGCAATGCAATTTCACAAGCATTCTCCAGTCTATCCCAGTTTGTGGTCCAGTCTAGAAAAAAAAGGTTCCTCAAGTGCTACAACTGTTGTATAACTGTCCAGCTTCAGGTGAGATTATGACATCAGCAGAAGCGACTTGCAGTTTCTCAAGTCACTCCTGACACGAAAAAAAATGACATCACGGCGTGCTTTGTTTAAACGAAGAAAAAAAATGGCCCACAGAAATAAAAGCGCCCCACTTACTGCAAGGCAAAACTGCCTCCTGGCAAAAATCCAAATATGCGCTCATGGATTTCCCCATTTCAGATATGCGCTCATCTGAAATGGGGAAATCCACCCACAGGCCTGCCTAGCTTGGGCTTTAGCCTCTGGTTAATGTGCAACAGATGTTTTTTCTACTTCAAAGCCCTTTCCTCCTGCCTTTGCCACAAAGGGGGTGTCCGAAAATGGCTCTCTTGAGGCAGCCTCAGGCAGCACGAGGACTATAGGTCCATGAGTCTGCGGAATTGACCATTGCCATAGATAAGAGGGCCGAGAGGATGGGCCGTGCTTCATCCACCCGTTCGTTCATTAATGAAGACCAACCCAGACTTCTCAGCAATTCTGTCTCATAGTTCCACACAAAGGCATCACCCAGCATATCAAACCAGCCCCCGGTGGCGCAGTGGGTCAAGCCCTTGTGCCAGCAGGACTGCTGACGGGCAGGTCAGTGGTTCGAATCTGGGGAGAGCAAGTTGAGCTCCCTCTGTCAGTTCAAGCTCCCCATGTGGGGACATGAGAGAAGCCTCCCACGAGGATCAGGCCCGGATTAACCAATTTCGACACCCTAGGCCACACTTTGGAATTACGCCCCCAAACCAACCTCTACCGCACCCCCACCTCCTCCTCGCGGCACGCCCTCCTTCCTTGACTCAAGGAAGGCGGGCGCGTCGCAAGGAGGAAGGGAAGCCACGCCCCCGGGGGCGAGCCTTCCCTTTCTTCCTCCTCCTCCTCGCCACACGCCCGGCTTCCTTGAGTCAAGGAAGCCGGGCGCGTCGCAGAGGAGGAGGAAGGGAAGCCCCGCCCCGCCCCCGGGGGCAAGCCTTCCCTTCCTTCTTCCTGCTCCCTCCCTCCCTCCTCAAGCCACGCTGAGACTCGTCTCATGAGGTGCGCAGCACTGCATGGATGGGTGCCGCGCAGCTGTCGTTGCAGCCTCTGGGAGTCTTAGTGTAGCCTGAGGAGGGAGGGAGGTGCCAAGGAGGAGTGCAGCAAAGGGGGGGCGCGGGGTGTGTGTGGATGGCGCGCAGGTGCAGAAGCGCCCGAAGATCGACTTTAAAAAAATTGGGTGGGTCCGGATCTGGTGCCCCCCTTGGCTGCGCCCCTAGGCCCTGGCCTAGTGTGGCCTTATGGGTGATCAGGGCCTGACAAGGATGATAAAACACCAAAACATTTGGGTGTCCCCTGGGCAACGTCCTTGCAGAAGGCCAATTCTCTCACACCAGAAGTGACTTGCAGTTTCTTAACTCGCTCCTGACATAGAAAAAAATCAAACCACTTCAGGATAATTTTCTATACAGAATGCCTTCCAACGTCTATGTATAGTACAGTGTAGTACAGCATCGCCATCTTGGGAATGGCTTGTTTTTTTACTAACAAGAGAAAGCCAACCTTCATCGGCATCGCTACCTGAAATGGGCGCATCGGGCCGCGACTGCTCCTTCCTCCATGTTGGCACAAACACCGTGATGTCCTTGTGGCCCTTCTCCAGAAACCAGTCGACAGCAAGCTGAATCCCACGACAGGAAAAGCCTTCTTTATTCCCATGGCTGAAAAACAAGAGGGGGGGGGGGAAGCCATGTGGTGTATGCTGGTTTTTAGCACTAGTCTGCTACGTGGCCTGGGCTTAGACTTGCTCAGTGAAGCCCCCTCGGTCTCTGGCCCAATTCTGTTTTCACAGTACACCTTTTGTTCATTCCTGCCTGTAATATGAGCAACATGTCAGAACCTGCGCTCTAGGACTTGCCCCACTAAAGTTTTCTTTGTTTATATATTTACATCCTGCCCTATAGCAGGGCTGTCCAACTTCTTCGGGCAAAGGCCGGAATTCAGGTGACTGATCACCTTGGGGGCCGGAGCGGGGCGTGGCCGGGCGGGGCGGGGCCGCTCGCGGGGCGGGCCGCTCCCGCCCTGGCATGCATGCCCAGCGTCCTGCGTGGCCCGCCCCTTTTGGCGGGGTGACATCAGGCGCCAAAAAGGGCGGGTCGCGCAAGATGCCGGGCTTGCGCGCCAGGGCGGGAGGCGGGCCGGGGATCGGCGAACCGCCCCTGTCGCCTCTCCTAGCTCTTGCAGCAGCGCGCTGAAGGAAGGTAAGCCTGGGAGCTTACCTTCCTTCAGGCGCGGCCGCTGCAAGAGCTAGGGACACGGCGGAGGGCAGCTCGCCAATCCCGTCCTGGCACGCAAGCCCGCGAGCGGCCCTGCGCGAGCGAGGAACAGGCGGGGGGAAGCCCCGCCCCTAGGGCATCTGACGTGGCTTCCCGCCGCCTCCTCCTCACTCGCGCCAGCCCCCTCCCCCGACAATGAAATTTCTTGGAATTTTTTCCAATTTTTTTTTTAAAAAATACAAAGTGATGTCTTGCAGGGGGTTAGGGGGCCATAGGGAAGGGGCTTGGGGGCCGGGTACGGCCCCCGGGCCGCCTGTTGGACAGCCCTGCCCTATAGCATCGAATCACATCCAGTGGTGCAAGGGGTTAAACACTTGAGCCGGCAGGACTGCTGTCCAATATGTCAGCAGTTCACATCTGGGGTGATCAGGTTAAGCTCCCTCTGTCAGTTCCAGCTCCCCATGTGGGGACATTTATTTATTTATTTATTATTTGCACTTATCAGTCGCCACTCCCAGAGTGGCTTGGGGCGACTTACAAAAGTTAAAACACAGAATAAAAACACAATAAAACACGATAAAACAGATATTAACTAGATAAAATACAACTCAACAAGAGCTGTGCACATAGGATGGGAGGGCAAAGAGTCCGAAGGATCAGCAGCCTTAAACACCAAAAACCTGCTGAAACAGGAGAGTTGTGCACGCCTTCCGGAATGCCAACAGATCTGTGAGGGCACGAACCTCAGAAGGCAATGCGTTCCACAGAGTGGGGGCAATTATCAAGAAGGCCCTACTTCTTGTAGTAGTGAGGTGATACATTTTGAAGCTAGGGACCTCCAGAAGTTGTCCCGACTCCGAACGTAGTGGTCTAGTGGGATAGTATGGGATGAGGCGGTCCCTAAGGTACACTGGCCCCAGATCATTCAAGGCCTTGAAGGTCAATACCAGCACCTTGAGAGCGATCCGGAATTCCACTGGTAACCGATGCAGCTCACATAAAATAGGTGTAATATGGCTGCTCATAGGGACGCCAGCCATCAGCCGAGCTGCCACATTCTGGACCAGTTTCAATTTCCGGATCACCAGCAAAGGAAGGCCAACACAGAGAGCATTACAGTAGTCCAGTCTTGAGATGACCGTGGCTTGGACCACTGTGGCTAGATTGCGGCGGGAAAGGTAAGGAGCCAGATTCCTCGCCTGACGAAGATGGAAAAAAGCTACTCTACTGACGGTGGAGATATGCGTCTCCACCGTCAGTTGAGAGTCTAGAGTGACGCCGAGGCTTTGAACGGTTGACGACGGACGTAATGCCGCGCCGTCCAGGGTAGGAAGCTGGATCTCCACCCCACCCGGGCGACCCAGCCACAGGATCTCCGTCTTAGCTGGATTCACCCTCAACCCACTGGCTCGCAGACATCCAGTAACGGCCTCAAGGCACTGATGGAAATTATCGGGTACGGATTCAGGCCGGCCCTCCATCCCCAGAACGAGCTGGGTGTCATCCGCATACTGGTGACACTCCAGCCCAAAGCTACGAACCAGCCGAGCAAGTGGTCGAACATAGATGTTAAATAATAGGGGGGGGGGGATTGCCCCCTGAGGAACCCCACAAAGAAGAGGGGAACCCCCAGAGACATACTCGCCCCTCTTCACTCGCTGCGATCGGTTCTGGAGGAAGGAAGACAGCCAGTTTAGGGCTGTCCCCCTCACCCCGGCTCCGGCAAGGCGGTGAGTCAAAAGATCGTAATCGACTGTGTCGAATGCTGCTGTGAGATCCAATAACACAAGCAGCGCCGATCCGCCCTGATCGAGCTGGCACCGTAGTTGGTCGGTGATGGAGACCAGGACCGTCTCCGTCCCGTGCCCCGAACGGAAGCCGGACTGGAAGGGGTCTAGCCAAGTTGCATCATCTAGGAAAGACTGCAACTGCTCCATTGCTGCCCTCTCAATCACCTTGCCCAGGAACGAAAGGTTCGAGACTGGGCGGTAATTGGTAAAAGGGACCGTAGGATCTAATCCCGGCTTCTTCAGCAATGGAGTGACCACAGTCTCTTTTAAACCCTCTGGAAACACTCCTTCCTTGCTCAAGGGAGGTGTTAGTTAAGCTCAACAGAGGGTCTCGCAACCCCTCCAAGCAAGCTTTCACAAGCCAGGAGGGGCACGGATCGAGGGAGCATGTGGTCGATCTAGTTGCAGTAACTATCCTATCAACAGCCTCCCACAAGCATGGTAAAAATCAATCATCCAGACATCCCCTGGGCAACGTCTTTGCAGACAGCCAATTCTCTCACACCAGAATCTACTTGCAGTTTCTCAAGTCGCTCCTGAAACAAAAACAAAAAAGCAGACATGGGCAAACTTCACCCCTCCAGGTGTTTTGGACTTCAACTCCCACAATTCCTAACATGGGCATATATCAAGCTAAATCTAGTTAAGCACACAGACTGCAGAATAGTGTTCTACTATTGCCAGGTTACCTCATAGCTACATTGCTGCCATCAATGACGATTGGCCTCAAATTGTCAGTGCTGTCCACCACTTCGTCTTCCAAAGAGAGTTCAGGGCTGGCCGCCTCCTTTGGGCCGGGACCAGCAGGTCCAGAAGTGCTCCCGGTACTCGCTTGCCCTTCATTCTCAGCCTTGTTGCCAAGACGTACAAGCTCGGCCAGAATGTCATTGATGAGAGCGTCCGCCCCCAGCTTGTTCAACACGGCTTGGATCTGATCCCCGGCATAGCCCAGTTTCACAGCAAAATCGATTTTGGCTTGGTATTCTTTGTTCAGGCTCGTTTTGTTCTCCTCCAGCTTCAAATCCTGGAGGAGGCTGCTCTGTGAGAAACTGGGCCGGTCCAAGCAAGGGGAGCGGCAGAGCTGCCGGTGAGGCTTCTGGGAAATCTCCTTCTCCCGCCACTGTGGGTTGCTGCCACTGTTCCTGAGAGGTGGCGGCAGCTGTTCCGGCTCACTCTCGGAGCTTGTCCACTCCTCCGACTCTGGGCTGCAATCCCCACCATCTTGGTCCGCCGCCCTCTCTTCTTGGGAATGCCGCTTCTCCATTTTCAGCTTTTCCACCATAGACCAGGCCGTCATCACGGTCACCTTCTGACCAGTGATCCCCAAGCGCCACTCACTGCCAAAGCTGCCCAGAGTTTGCCCTCCACCGCTCCATTGTGTTAACTACTTGCCAATCTCCGACATGCCCACATCCAACCATACGGTCCTTGAAAGCCTGGGAGAAAGAATATACAATGTGCTCAATTAGCTTTTATGAACAAGTGTGAAGTTATTTATTTATTTGTTTATTTATTTGCCGTACTTATAGCCTGCCTCTCTCAACCCCATAGGGCAGTGTTTCCCAACCTTTTTTGAGCCGCGACACTCTTTTTACATTGACCAAATCCTGGGGCACACCACCAACCAAAATGACACAAAATGACACTCTAACACAGTCATACAGATAGTTAATATGTCTTTAAATGTATTTATACACTCAGTGTGAAACCTGGGCCTGTTTCGATGAACGCAACATAGATATCCAGGCAGGAATGGCAGAAAGACACAAACTTCCCACACAGAACTCCCATAACCAAGAGAAAATGTTCTAAGAGTTTGGTGGGCATTGACCTTGAGTTTTGGAGTTGTAGTTCACCTATATCCAGAGAGCACTCTGGACTCAAACAATGTTGGATCAGGACCAAACTTGGCATGAATACTCAATATGCCCAAAAGTGAACACAGATGGAGTTTGGGGAAAATAGACAGGGAGCCGGAGGGAAGCCGAGAGCGGTTTCGCGCGCACCGGGGAGGAGGGAGGGGCGGAGCCCTGCGGGGAGCCGTTCTCCCAGTTTGCGGCTCCGCCGGGCTTGGTGAAGCCGCGAACCAGGAAAAAGGCTCCCCGCAAGGAAACAGGGGAGATGCATCTGGGCCCTGGCTGCTTCCAAACCGCAGCCGGGGCTCGGCAGAAGATGCAAGATGGCCAAACTCAGCTCCCCGAGGTGTCCAGGCCCTCCCTGGCAGCTGGGATGAGCCAGCTGGCTGGCGCGCGGAGGGGAAACGGCTGAAGGAGGCGGCACCCCAGTCCCTTCTTCTTCTTCATTGCCACCGCCTGGCCCTCCTTGCTCGTCCTCCTCCCCCAGGTGGCAGCAGGCAGGAGGAGGAAGAAAGGGGGGGGGAGACGTTTTCGTGGCACACCAGATGATCCGTCACGGAACAGTAGTGCGCCACGCCACAGCAGTTGGGAAACACTGCCATGGGGACTCCGTGCAGCTTACATATATAGGCAACAATTCAATGCCATGTAAGCATACATACATGGTAAAAATAAGCTTATACATTAAAACAGTCATTAAAACATATCAAAACTTAAAACACATTAAAATCGCGTTATCCAAAATCATAATCCATGGCCGTTTACGTAATGCATTATTATTTAATTTGATGCTTCTTGCTAATACTTTGAGTCACAGCAAGTTTAATTCCTCGGTCCCCACTCCCCACACTGACTGGATTTAAGACGGTGACAGCAATTATACTTATGGCACCCACACGCTAAATTCAACGTTGAAGTTAATGCGCTGTCGGATAGCTGTCTGTCACAACAGTAGTTGTGAATTGGAAACAGCTTCCCCAGTGTACAGAGGTTTCAAACACCGGAGGAACATTTGCAAGGGAACCGTGTAATCCTACCCAACCAATTCACACGTAAGTAGCAGCGACAGGAAGGAGACTTATAGGCCTCCTGTAAGCAAAGGAGGCCCAAAGTCTCACTCTCTGCAGGTGGAAGAGCTGCCTCATAGCCATTATAGCTAACATAAACACAAGTAACTGTATGCTCTATGTCTGTAGGTTGCTGTTCCCCAAAGTGTTGGTCCCCAGATTAGAGCATGTCCACAGAGCTATCTCAATTGCCAGGAGAGAGAAAAATCAAAAACTGAAGCTATTCCAAAACTCATGGAAATTGTAAGAAAAGATTTTGCAATCTGGAACTGATCATACAATGGTACAGACAGAGCATTTGCTGCAATTCGTAATACAGTAGAGTCTCGCTTATCCAACCTTCGCTCATCCAACCTTATGTATTATCCAATGCAGTCTGGCTCCCGCCCGGATCCACAACTGTTTCAATACATTGCAATGTTTTGGTGCTACATTCGTAAACACAGTAATTACTACGTAACATTGCTGTGTATTGAACTGCTTTTTCTGTTGATTTGTTGTAAAACATGATGTTTTGATGCTTAATTTGTAAAATCGTAACGTAATTTGGCGTTTAATCGGCTTTTCCGTAGTCCCTCCTTATTATCCAACATTTTCTCTTATCCAATGTTCTGCCAGCCCATTTATGTTGGATAAGTGAGACCTTACTGTAATACTAGTGCCTTTACTCCAGTGTTTCCCAACCAATGTGCCGTGGCACACTGGTATGCCGTGAGCGATCATCAGGTGTGCCGTGGGAAATTGGGACCCCCAATCCCCTTTCTTCTCCCTCCTGCAGAACACTTTTTCTTCTCCACTCGGGCTCCCTTCTTCCCAGCCTCGCTCTGCTCGCTTTGCCTCGCTTTGCTCTGGGGCGGGTCTGCGCAGTAGCGCCCGCACGGGTCACGTCTTCCCCCCTCCCCCCTCCCCTCCTGAACACGCTCACGCTGCCCCCTTGGATCAAAATGGCGGCAGAAGCGGCAGCGTGAGCAAAGCAAGGCAAAGCGAGCAGAGCAAGGCTGGGAAGAAGGGAGCCCGAGTGGAGAAGAAAAAGTAAGTGTTCGGCAGGAGGGGGAAGAAAGGGCGCGAAGGGGAAGGGGGAGGAAGAGGTCTCTGTCGAAAGCTGGCATGGGCAAACTTGGACCTTCCAGGTGTTTTGGACTCCAACTCCCACCATTCCTAGTAGCCTCAGGCCCTTTTCCTTTTTCCCCTCAGCCACTTAAGCAGGAAAGGGCCCCAGGCTGTTAGGGCCGAAGTTTTCCCATGCCTGTTTGAGGGACCTTAAAGTGGTGAGCCTCCTTCCAACATTGTGATTCTGGATAGAAAACAAACAACAACATAACATAACATTGTTTGAGTCCACAGTGCTCTCTGGGTGTAGGTGAACTACAACTTCCAAACTCAAGGTCAATGCCCAAGCAAACCCTTTCAGTACTTTCTGTTGGTAATGAGAGTTCAATATGCCAAGTTTGGGTCAATTCCATTGTTGCAAGAGTTCAGGATGCTCTTTGTTTGTGTGTTAACTATAAATCCCAGAAACTGTAACTCCCAAATGTCAAGGTCTATTTTCCCCAAACTCCATCTGTGTTCACATTTGGGCATATTGAGTGTCTATGCCGAGTTTGGTCCAGATCCATCATTGTTTGAATCCACAGTGCTCTCTGGATATAGGTGAACTACAACTCCAAAACCCAAGGTCAATGCCCACCAAACTCTTATAGTATTTTCTCTTGGTTATGGGAGTTCTGTGTGGGAAGTTTGTGTCTTTCTGCCATTCCTGCCAGGATATCTATGTTGTGTTCATCAAAACAGGCCCAGGTTTCACACTGAGTGTATAAATACATTTAAAAACATATTAACTATATGTGTTACTGTGTTAGAGTGTCATTTTGTGTCATTTTGGTTGGTGGTGTGCCCCAGGATTTTGTAAATGTAAAAAATGTGCCGCGGCTCAAAAAAGGTTGAAAAACACTGCCTTACTCAATGAAAAGGAAAGTGAAAACATGGCTTCTGAAGAGGGCAATCCTTCCTTTAGCAATCTAGGCAAATTATGCAAATGAGGAAGGGGAATTCCGAGATTAGAAAACACACCACTGTTTGCTCTACAGTTAAAGAAGCCCAGGGCTTTGTTCTCATTTCCACTTCTACAGCTGTGAACACATACCATGCAGGCATTCACCTCCTGGCAGCAAATATGACAGAGGAAGACACACAGAAAGAAAAACGGAAGAAAGACAGAAAGGTGAGGGAGAGAAGGGAGGGAAAGATTAATTAAGTAGTATAGATGGGAGCCTCTAGGACAGTGTTTTTCAACCTTTTTTGAGCTGCGGCACATTTTTTACATTTACAAAATCCTGGGGCACACCACCAACCAAAATGACCCAAAATGACACTCTAACACAGTCATACATATAGTTAATATGTTTTTTAATGGATTTATACACTCTGTGTGAAACCTGGGCCTGTTTCGATGAACACAACATAGATATCCTGGCAGGAATGGCACAAAGACACAAACTTCCCTCACAGAACTCCCATGACCAAGAGAAAATGCTATAAGAGTTTGGTGGGCATTGACCTTGGGTTTTGGAGTTGTAGTTCACCTACATCCAGAGAGCACTGTGGACTCAAACAATGTTGGATCAGGGCCAAACTTGGCATGAATACTCAATATGCCCAAATGTGGACACAGATGGAGTTTGGGAAGTATAGACCTTGATATTTGGGAGGAAGGCTGAGGAAGGCTGGCGAGGGAGTCCCTCATGGAATCCCGTCTGCCTTTCCTTCCTCCGACGGCCCTCCTGCCAGGCCCCGACCCCTTCCCCTTGCGAAGGAAGGCCCATTCTCCCCTTTGGGGCCCTTCCTCCCCAAGGGGCTTTGGAGGGGCCGGGCCGAGGGGAAGGGTGCCCCGGGGCCTCACCTGGGACGCAGCAGGGCCGAGCTGGGGCGCCTCCGGAAGCAGCTGACTCCTTCGCTTCCTTCACAGCTGCAGGAGGAAGGTGAATGAGTCTGTCACCCCTGGGACCTAGTGCGCATGCGCCCAGACAAGCGCACTTCTGCTTCTGTTCCCCGCCCTCCCTCGATTGGAGGCTGGCTGGCTGAGGAAACGGCCGAAGGAGGTGGCACCCTGGCCCCTTCTTCGCCGTTGCCACTGCCCGGCCGTTCCCCCTCCCCAAAGCAGCAGCAGCAGGAGTTCCGTAGGAGGAGGAAGAAAGGGGGGAAGAGAGGGCACACCAGGAGATCGCTCACGGCACACTAGTGTGCCACGGAACAGCGGTTGGGAAACACTGCTCTAGGAAACCAACACAAACTTTTCAACATCTGTGGGACACAAGAGAAACGTTCAGGAGAGCTTTTCGCATGACTCGGTGCTGCGAGGGTTTCACAGACTGGAGCAGCCCTTTTATGATCATATCTGATGGGACAAGAGATGGTGCTTCACATCTTGGTTTCTTCCAGTGGAAATCTGGCCACGTCCACATACAGTATCCCAAATTCTTCACACTTGCTCTTGCAGGACTTCACATGCAATTTTCACTACACGCAAGCACACACTCAATGCCCCACCGTTTCATGTAACTTCAGCACAGAGTCCTGGTAACGGTTCTTAATATCTCTTTAAAGAGACACCATTTTCCAAAAGTTTCAGCAAGTATCATATAGCAAGTATCTTCTTTTATGTCCACTGGATCCTTTCCTTTAAAAAGCTGATATAGTATAACTGCCATACTGACATATGGATACGTCAATCCAGATATGGATATGTGAAAATGCCCAGAGAGGACATCTTTTGTCAATAAATAAATCATAAACACCAGTCCCAAGGATCATACTGCATTTTGCACACTAGACTATTCACTGGAGTGGTTACTATTTCCTCCGAATATTATTTTTATTTATTTATTTATTTATTTATTGGATTTGCACACCGCCACTCCCAAAGGCTCGGGCAGTTTACAGCATAAAAGTCAAACACAAATGGATAGGCAATAAAACAGCAAAAATTCAGTAAAACACAATAAAACACTAACAAGAATCACTAGCAATCAAACGCCTGTGTGTCTTACAAGCTCTGCAAAATGCGTTCAGATCTCGCAGCGCACGTGTCTCTGAAGGCAGTGGGTTCCACAGTGTAGGAGCAATGATGGAAAAGGCTCTAGTTGAAGTTAGCCGAAAGGATTTCACACTGGGAATGGTTAGAAGATTCGAGTCTTCTGAACGAAGTGATCTCGGGGGGTTATATGGAATCAGGCGATCCCGTAAGTACACTGGCCCCAGAACATACAAGGCCTTGAAAGTAAGAACTAACACCTTGAAGGTGATCCGGCATTCAATTGGAAGCCAGTGCAGATCCTGCAGGATTGGTGTAATGCGGCACGTTGCAGGCTCCCCCGTGAGTAGCCGGGCTGCAGCATGCTGCACAAGCTTGAGTTTCCGGATCACGGTCAAGAAAAGGCCAATGTAAAGAGCGTTACAGTAGTCAAGTCTTGAGATGACCATGGCTTGGATTACCGTGGCTAGATCGTTCCGGACCAGATAGGGGGCCAGACACTTCGCCTGTCGCAGATGGAAAAACGTGATTCTGCTGCCAGAGATTTAGGTCTCCATTGACAGCAGAGGGTCCAAATGGACACCCAGGCTTTTTACAGATGATGACGGGCATAGTGCCTCGCCATCCAGGGTCCGCAGTTGGATTTCCCTATCGCCCGGATGATCCATCCAAAGGATCTCTGTCTTCGCCAGATTCACCTTCAACCTGCTAGTTCGCAGCCATCCAGTGACGGCCTCAAGGCACAGATGGAAATTATTGGGTACGGAGTCCGGCCGGCCCTCCATCCTCAGAATGAGCTGAGTGTCATCAGCGTACTGGTGACACTCAAGCCCAAAACTACGCACCAGTTGAGCGAGTGGTCGCATATAGATGTTAAATAACAAGGGGGAGAGAATGGCTCCCTGAGGGACCCCACAAAGTAAAGGGGATCCCCCGGAAACCAACCCTCCCTTCTGCACTCGTTGCTTCCGATTGTGGAGGAATCACAATCACGAAATAAGTGGGAAGGATTATATCTTATCTATACCTCTCACTCTGATAAATACGGAGCCCCCGATGGAGCAATGGGTTAAACCCTTGTGCCCGCAGGACTGAAGACCAACAGGTCGGAGGTTCAAATCCAGGGAGAGCTCCCTCTGTCAGCTCCAGCTCCTCATGTGAGAACACGAGAGAAGCCTCCCACAAGGATGATAAAACATCAAAAACATTTGGGTGTCCCCTGGGCAACATCCTTGCAGACAGCCAATTCTCTCACACCAGAAGCGACTTGCATTTTCTCAAGTCGCTCCAGACATACACACAAAACAACCTCTGATAAATATGATCTCGGAGACATTGGCAAAGTTTATCCATTTTCATCTTATACACATAACCGGTGCAACAAGCCACTGTGTACTGCTTCGAGTAAACAAAGTACGAGCGATTAGCAACAACTTAAAAATCAGTACTCGTACAACAGGAGACAGCTAAACAACATTAGTGCATACAAATTCTTAAAGAATTTCTAATTCAAAAATTATTTCCTGCTTTCCAATGTATGCTTATAGTCTCTGGCAAAGCAACAAACTAATATAAACAATGAATTATCTGCAACACCCGTGTTTAAGTAAGCAACTACGTAATCAAAGCTTTATGTTTCTACTTGGGAACCTTACAATAGTCCTCACTTTTTTACAAAGTACAAGAACGTATGTATCTAAAAGAATAGATTACTTCTTACACTGAATGGGGAGATATTACTCAGTTTGTAGCAACCTATGTAACACTCTGTCCTGCTGAGACACTTTCCCAATCTGCTCTCATCCCTATAAGGCCCCAGTTCTCTCTACGGCAGGCCTGGGCAAACTTTGGCCCTCCAGGTGTTTTGGACTCCAACTCCCACAGTTCCTAACAGCCTACCGGCTGTTAGGAATTGTGGGAGTTGGAGTCCAAAACACCTGGAGGGCCAGTTTGCCCAGGCCTGCTCTACGGGCAAGACTTAGAAGTAAAACCAACTGAAAAGCAATGGAAGAGTTTGTCTCTGGCAAGATTCAAGGGCTCTTTCTCCACCGCAAGGTAATTCCCTTTAAGGCGATGATTAGGGCGGTCCTACTGGTAGGCAAAGGATGCCACTGCGTGGGGCGCCATCTGGGTAAAGGGCGCATTCCCCCGCCCGACAGACAGCGTCCGGCCGATGTTCCGCTTTTGGGCCTTGTGCGCTCCGACGCCGCGCCGTAGCAAACCTATCTGCGTGCCGAATAGGGAGTGCTGTGTTTACAGGCTTCTGCACCTGCGCACAGGAGCTTCTGGGCATGCACGGAGGGGGGGAGGTGTGCCGAGTAGGGAGTGCTGTGTTTACAGGCTTCTGCGCCTGCGCACAGGAGCTTCTGGGCATGCACGGAGGGGGGGGGCCGAATAGGGAGTGCTGTGTTTACAAGCTTCTGCGCCTGCGCACAGGAGCTTCTGGGCATGCACGGAGGGGGGGCGTGCCGAATAGGGAGTGCTGTGTTTACAGGCTTCTGAGCCTGCGCACAGGAGCTTCTGGGCATGCACGGAGGGGGGGGGCGTGCCGTAGGGAGTGCTGTGTTTACAGGCTTCTGCGCCTGCGCACAGGAGCTTCTGGGCATGCACGGAGGGGGGGCGTGCCGAGTAGGGAGTGCTGTGTTCACAGGCTTCTGCGCCTGCGCACAGGAGCTTTTGGGCATGCGCCGAGGGGGGGCACCAAAATAATGTTGGGGGGGGCAAAATAATGTTCGCTTACCATTTAAAATTACCTTAGACCGCCCCTGGAGCCAACTTCACATACTTGCAATGTGATCTTATTTCTTCAGTAACAAAGCATGATGTTGATTTCCCTATATTTACCCTTTAGGTCCCTTTAACACTTCTGGTCTGCTTCCATTTTACAGGCCAGCAAGCCCCACGCACCTAAGGAATTTAACTCGGGAACTTCCTGGAGATTGCTGCCTTTTCAGCAATCTCCAGGAAGGAGACCGTGAATAAGGCTCGCTTCAAAATGTATCACCAATTCCAAATTTTAAAAGCAAGTTGGGGGAGAAGGAGGGGGAAGAAGAAGCCACCTCCGAGCCCTCTGCCATGCTAATCCATTCACACCGGCATACTCACTCCCAACTGCCATGACAGAAAGCGGCTCAGCTGTTCTCCACGCTGGTAGTAAAGGAGGCAAGCTCTCTGCCAGCCCGGAGGAGCCTGCGTGGAGGGGGTTTTCTGTTCCATGGGTGCGTTACGAAAGCCGTTCTCTGCAGAAACACACCCACTTCCATGACTCACTGGAGTTTCTTGCTTTTTCGGCTTCTGTGTTCTTTTTTTAACACAACTGTCGACGGGTTGAAAAAAGCTATTAAGAAAATTCAGCTGTGTCACACTTTTCCATTTAAAGCACCCGGTGGAGGGTGCGGGAGGGACCGTCATGTGAGAATCGTGACTAACTCTAAATTAATGTTTATGTGGAATTAATTGTGGTGTGTATGATTTTAAGAGAGAAAGGGACAGACAGAGAGGTAGGTCCTTACACTATTCAAGGTATGTATGCACAGAAGCTGTGGGATTGCAACACTGAGTGCTACCATTGAGGACCCAAACAATGCTATTCCGTGCTTGCCCCCGCCTGCTTTTCTGGTTTTCACTTTAAGAGCTACCGTTGTATCTCTGCAAATGTGGGACTTTCCCAAAGACCCCAGTGTTTCCAGCAGTGTTCTGGCTGTATAAACAACCATACAGGCCTCTGAGCAGGCCCGGATTACCCATAGGGCCAACGAGGCCGCGGCCTAGGGGTGCGAGCCAAGGGGGGCGCCAGATCACAGCCCAAAATAAATTTTAAAAAGTTATAAAAAATTTTTTAATTGTGCTGCGATTGGCTCCTGCCGCCTGGCACCCAAAAGAAAGGAAGGAAGGCAGGAGGGAGGGAGGGAGGGAGGAAGGGGGGGGGGCTCCCTCCTCAGCGCCCTGCAGACAATACAGCCAGGAGCCAGCCCCCACGTGACCCGGCGGAGGGCGCACCACGTGACCAGGCCTTCACATGAGGCTGCCCCGCAGCCTCGAAGGCAACTCTGCGGCCTCGTGTTGGGTGTGCAGAGGGCAGCGGCTGCAGAGGCCCAGGAGTCAATCGCGACCAGCATGAGCTGAAGGAGGAGTCCTCTTCCTTCAGCCCATACTGGCCGCGATTGGCTCCTGAGGCAAAGGCTGGCCCTCCCCCCCACCCCACCCAGGGACCAATGAGCATCCAATGAGGCAGAGGCGCAGGTTGGGTGAGGCAGGCAACTCCGTCCTTCCTCCTTTCTTTCCGAGAAAAAGGCTCGGTTCCCGGGGCCAGGCCGCTCCCCCCCCCTCATGGGCAGCCCCACTTTGCGCAACCCCGGAAGCCATAAAAACAGGGCTGCCCGGACACCCACCCAGACAGCCTCCCAAACCGAAGCCCCGACGATGGCACCACCGCCCAGGGCCTCCCGCCTCCTCTTCTCTTTCTTCTCCCTCTTCTTCGGAGCAGGGTTAGCCTCCCGCACTGGAGTCCCTGAAACGCCCGGGAAGGTGTGTGTGTGTGTGGGGGTGGGTGGGCTGCCTGCCTCCCGAGGGGTCTTTGGAGGGTCCTAATGCAGCGGCGGGAGGCAGGGGGGGGCGTAATTCCAAACTGTGGCCTAGGGCACCAAAAGGTCTCGATCCGGGCCTGCCTCTGAGCATTAGAAATGGAGCACTGATTCAATCAAGTTGATGTCTGGGCCATGCGTTGGCTGTCACCTGCTAGACTGCCCAATCTCCTTGAGTGCTATGTGCAATGTAAGACCGGTAGATGGTATGAGAATGCACTACGTATACATTTACTGTCATAGAATCTTAGAGTTGGAAGAGACCTCGTGGACCACCCACTTCAATCCTCCGCCAAAAAGCAGGAAAATCGCATTCAAAGCACCCCCGACAGATGGCCATCCAGCCTCTGCTTAAAAGCCTCCAAAGAAGGAGCCTCCACTACACTCTGGGGCAGAGAGTTCCACTGCTGAACAGCTCACACAGTCAGGAAGTTCTAAATGTTGAGGTGGAATCTGTAGTTTGAAGCAATTGTTCTGCATCCTAGTCTCTAAGGCAGCAGAAAACAGCTTGCACCCTCCTTCCTATGACTTCCCTCACATATTAAAACATGGCCCTCATCATGTATCCTCTCCACCTTCTCTTCTGCAGGCAAAATTGCCCAGCTCTTGAAGCCACTCTTCATAGGGCGTGTTCTCCAGACCCTTGATCCTTTGAGTCTCCTTCCTCTGTAGGCACACATTTAACTTGTCGAGTTGGTTGTCCTTCTCATGGTCTTGGAACTTCATTCAATGGCTGATTATGTTTCCCTCAGGAGTATACAGTGTCCAAATCTGGACACTGAAAAAAAAATGGATGGAAGGAGTTCCATATGTAGAGAGAGCACCAATGTTCAGGAGGGAGTTCATTACTTTGGGTTGTTCTCCAATGTCCCAGGGCGTGCAACCTTGGCTGAGTGCTCCTTGTGCTCTTATCTAGCCATAGGGCTGACAGCATCCTGCCACTGAGTTCTAACAAAAAGAAAAATGGCAAGGGAAATACAGCACACTTTGAGAAGCCAACTGGCCACTCAATAGCCACATGAGAGAGAGAGATAGATAGATAGTATTTTCCACTGCCATTGGCACATCCCATGGAGTCCTGGAACCTGTAGTTTGGTGGGGCGCCCAAGCTCTCCAGCAGAGATGTCAAAATGCTGCCACCCCAAACTGAAAATCCCAGGGCTCCTTAGAAAATCCCAGCGATTCCTCAGTATTGCTATATGTATGCAGTAGAGTCCAGCCTGCCTTGAACGTAATATTGTCTGGAACAAATTTTCTGTTCTAGTTTGTCAGGACCAATTTATTCCAGTGGGCTAAAGGAAAGGACAAGAAGTTCTAACCTTTTATATTCTAGACTCTTGCCCAGCATCATCAGAGACAGCAAACATTTTACAAGCTGGGCCTTGCCCATGACAACACACTAAGCCAGGGGTGGGCAACCTACAGCCCGCGGGCCGTATCCGGCCCGGCAGCTGGTTCTGTGTGGCCCAGGAGAAGGGCGTGGGGGGCGGGGCCAAGAGGAAGGGGTGCCGCTGCTGCCATCCGATCGTGGTCTCTGTGGGGCCTGTGTTGACAGACAGGCGGAGGAGTGGCGGCTTTGCAGTGTTCGCCATCCCGCGTCACTCACAGGACACACACACCACGCGCCCTCTCACCCACTCCCCTCGCCCACTCGGCTCGCTCGCGGCGCCCGCGCGCCCACTCTGGCTCTTGCTGTCACTGGCGCTGGGAGAGCCGGAGTGGGCAAGAGGGTGGGGCGAGACGAGCGGCGAGTGAGCGGCGAGAGAGGGCAAGGCAGGCAGGCAGGCAAGCAGAGCGACCGACCGAGAGGGAGGGAGGGGGGAGAAGAGGAGGAGGAGGCCAGGGAGGGAGCAAGCGCCACTGCCGCCGCCAAGCATCCTTAGTAAGTGAACTATACATCCCAGCAACTCCAACTCCCAAATGTCTATTTTCCCCAAATTTCCCCAGTGTTCACATTTGGGCATATTGAGTGCCAAGTTTGGTCCTGAGTTTCCATTCCTTTCAATGGGGTTTGATCTCTTCCTTTTCCGTCACGAATCTCAAAGGCCCGCTGTCTGGAGGTTTTTAGAAAGGTGGGAACAGGAAGTCATCGAGAGGGAAGGGACCCCAGGGCCATCCAACCCAACCCCCAGGGATACACAATCAAAGCACCCCCGACTGATGGCCATCAAGCCTCTGCATAAAACTCTCCAGAGAAGGGGACGACAAGGAAGCATTGTTTTATTTTAGTGGTTTTTATTATTATTGTACAATAATTTTATTATAATAATATAATAAATAATATAATATAATGTTATATTATATTATAATTTCAATATATTATCATGTCTATATATATACTATAATATAATAATCATGATATTAATACTAATAATATATGAATATTTCTTGATATATTAATATGTTAATATTAATGATGTGTAATATATAGTAAATATAGTAAGTGAATAAATAAACAAATTATGTAGATTAGCAAGTAGTTCCGCCTTTAGGTGCGGCCCTCCATAATATTATTTGGCTCTCGTGTGGCCCCTTGGGAAAAATAATTGCCCACCCCTGCACTAAGCCAAACACATCCTTCCTCAAGTATGACCGAGAAATAGGTTAGAGTTGTTTGCTCACTTGTTTTTGTCACCTGCTGTAAATAATGCAATGCAACATTTCAGAGCATTAAACCTTCGTACCATAAGGTAATCTCCTTCATGTAAAACATATTCTGAGTGATAGTCTAACAAAGGAGAAACACTACAGCTTCCTGATTTGAAACCTGAAAACTCGGAAGGGAAAACTTTGCACTACAGCTTTAAGTGTTTAAGCCCCTGATGCCCATTGCTAAGCAACCAGGCCTCCTTCCCTAAACACGGCGTTTCAGCAGAGTCACGACTGGCTGGTGGGGCTGATAATGCAATTCAGGGAGAACATGTATTTGTGAAGTACTTGAATGCTACTCACATAGCGCTGTCTTTGAAGTATCAATACACCTTCTACACAGTAAAATCAAAAGAAAAAGACTTCCCTAGTAATTACATTCGACAAGGTTATAATATGCTGAAAAATAATAATTTTTCAATTGTATGCGCTCAATTCCAGCTTTAAAAGTATTAAGGCATATACAACACGGCTTTATCCTCGTAAAGCCAGACAATGGATTAAGAATAACTTTCCAAGAGGACGTTCGATTTAGGTGGAGGCGATGCCTATGAAAAGGTCCTTCAAGCTGCATTGAACATTCAGGATCCAGTGTAATCAATAGGAGGGTTCTGCCGTTCCAGGTTCCAAGGAGACTATTTCTGTTCCCAGAATAACGAATGGCGACAAAAATAATATGAATAGAAAGAGACATTCTTGTGAGGCAAGGTACTTCACTCTATGAGATGGTGATCATGATCTTTTATGATCTTTCGATTATGATTTTTTGACCCACCGCCTCGCCGGGGCAGGGGTGAGGGGGACAGTCCTCAAATGGCTGTCTTCCTTCCTTCCTCCGGAACCGGCGACTGCGAGTGAGGAGGGGTGAGGTTGTCTCCGGGGATATCCCCCCCCTACTCTGTGGGGTGCCCCAGGGGGCAATCGTCTCCCCTCTGTTGTTTAACATCTATGTGCGACCACTTGCTCGACTGGTACGTAGCTTTGGGCTGGAGTATCACCAATATGCGAATGACACCCAAATCGTTCTGGGGATGGAGGGCCGACCCGAATCCGTACCCGATAATTTCCATCGCTGCCTTGAAACCATTACTGGATGGCTGCGAGCCAGTAGGTTGAAGGTGAATCCGGCTAAGACAGAGATCCTGTGGCTGGGTCATCCGGGCACTGGTGAGGTCCGGCTTCCAACCCTGGATGGCACGACGCTATGTCCGTCGTCATCTGTAAAGAGTCTTGGTGTCACACTAGACTCTCAACTGTAAATGGAGACACATATCTCTACCGTCAGTAGAGTAGCGTTATTTCATCTCCACCAGGCGAGGAAGCTGGCCCCCTACCTGTCCCGTCACGACGTAGCCACAGTGGTCCAAGCCACGGTCATCTCAAGGTTGGACTACTGTAATGCTCTCTACATTGGCCTTCCTTTGTCGGTGATCCGGAAACTTAAGCGGCTGCAGAATGATGCAGCTCTGCTGCTGGCAGGCGTTCCAACATGCTGCCATATTACTCCCATCCTACGCGAACTGCACTGGCTCCCAGTGGAGTACCAGATTACCTTCAAAGTGCTGGGATTGACCTTTAAGGCCTTGAATAGTCTGGGGCCAGTGTACCTAAGGGGCCGCCTGGCCCTATATTGTCCCACCAGACCACTGCGTTCAGAGTCACGTAGCCTCCTTGTAATCCCAAGTTGTAAGACCTTTCATTTGACTTCAACACGGAGAAGAGCTTTCCGTATTATTGCTCCAACACTCTGGAACACACTCCCTCCAGAAGTCCGCACTCTTTCTAGCTTGCTGGCCTTTCGGAAGGCCTGCAAGACCTTGCTGTTCCAACAGGCATTCGGTCCTTAAAACTGCAGGCCCTCTGACAGTTAAAAACTGTAGGCCCTCTGACGCCTGCTACCATGCGTATTCGGGTTGTTGTAGTACTTTTATGATCTTTTAAATGTATTTGTATATGCTGTTTTAATTGTGTTTTATTGTGTGTAAGTCGCCCCGAGCCGGATGGGAGTGGCGACGGACAAATATAAATAAATAAATAATAAGCAGGTACATATGTCACTGAAGTGGTGTGGTATTAGCTGAAGCTATTACACATCTTCAGGCACACAGGTCAAATATCCAGCCTTGAGTTGACAAAAGAATGGACAGACAGGGTCCTGCTACACAAGCCTTGCCCTTGAACTGCACACCTGCTCCTTCAAGCCACTTCCAAAAAAAGGTGTGGACACCAAGAAACCTCTGTTTTATAGCACTCACTGAGAGATAAGCCTTGAAGGGCCTCACTAAACTACAAACCCAGAATTCTACAGGAGGCCACAACCAGATTTTAAGTGGATTTTGCTCTAGTGTGATGAAGTGGAGTTTCAGTTCACTCTCCCGGATCCGGCCTCTTGCCCAATCCAGGCAATGGTTCAAAATCGCTGTATCGTTCCCCTGACTCAGAGAAGCGGGTTGTTGGCCTATTGATCATATTATTAATACTAAATAGGAAGATTACATCATCCAGTGACCTCATGGAAGACAACAATGAACCTTACAGGAATCTACCACACATGTGCATTGGAGTCAGCAAAAATCCCCCCACAGAAAGGATAGAGTATCGCCAAACTCCCTGACCCATAGAATCTGTGTAAAGAGCTCAGCGGGACACCAAGAAATTCAACCCAAGCACTACTAACTAACTAACTAACTAACTTTATTTCTTATGCGTCGCCCTCCACGAAAGGTGCTCTGGGCGACTTACACAATTAAAATAAACAGGTTGCATAGTCACCGCTTGTTACTCAATCATAGGCTCTTCTGAAGAGCCGTGTCTTAAGTGCCCCTAAAAATGTATGTAGATGGGGAGTGTCTCTTTGGTCTGGCGGTAGGGAGGGAGTTCCACAATATTGGGGCTACAATGGGGAAGGATCTCTGTCTTGTGGGCTCCAAAGGAACCTCTCTAGGGCCAGGGACATAGAGGAGATCCTCATGAGCTGAACGTGGCAGTCTCTGGTGGCGGAGTGGCATTCAAATGTCTCTTAGATATGGGGACCCTGACCTCGAAAGGCCTTGAATGCTAGGCCCAGGGTCTTGTAGAGGACTCTGTGTTCAACCGGCAGCCAATGTAAGTGCTGCGTTATATGGCACTCTATATAACAGGTGGGGACCGTGTTTAAACAAAGCCTAAAGAACACAATAGAACTGAATGGAAATAATCCCTGTCCAGTTCCCGATCACAAGCGTGTAGACTTTATATATCAAGAGTAAATATCATAATGACATCAATGTGAGATGTAGCATACATACAAATAAACATAAGAGTCATAACACGGCCAACACACTCTCAGGAGTGAAACCCTAAAGTTGAGATTCAGTCCCTGAAAAAGGACAAGTAAATAAGGACAAGTAAATTTGGGGACGCTCCCTTATTTACTTGTCCTTTTTCAGGGACTGAATCTCAACTTTAGGGTTTCAGAGACTATTCTTTCTCTCCTCCTGAGAGTGTGTTGGCCGTGTTATGACTCTTATGTTTATTTGTATGTATGCTACATCTCACATTGATGTCATTATGATATTTACTCTTGATATATAAAGTCTACACGTTTGTGATAATTAACTGTACAGTGATTATTTCCATTCAGTTCTATTGTGTTCTTTAGGCGTTATATGGCACCTCATTGATGTTTTTGTGAGGAGTCTAGCAGCTGCATTTTGCACAATTTCAATCTTGCGAATTGCTGCTCGAGGTAAGCCCACCTACAATGCATTGCAGTAGCCCAGCCTCGACGTAACCGTGGCATGGATGACCGTAGCCAGCGCCTCTGTTGGTAAATAAGGCGCCAACTGCCTCGCTTGGCGTAGGTGAAAGAAGGCCTTTGACTCGTGGAGGCCATCTGGGCTTCCATCGTCATTTTGGAATCCAGGATACCACTGAGACTCTTCACAATGGGGGTGGGGCTAACGGCTCCCCTTCAAAAGATGGCAATAGACTGACCAATTCTGACGGGCGGCCAGGCCACAAGATTTCAGTTTTTGCTGGATTTACTTCCAATTTATGGGCACGTAGCCATCTTGTCACCGCTCCAAGACACCGGGTGAAGTTATCCGGTACTGAAGTTGTTCCAGGTTCTAGAGAAGCTGGGTGTCATCAGCGTATTGGAAACATTCTGATCCAAATCTCCGGACGAGCTTGGCGAGAGGTCGGACATAGATGTTGAACAGCATTGGCGATAGAATAGCGCCTTGGGGTACTCCACAGTCGAGAGGGGATTTCTCAGATACTTGGCCCAGCCACGCCACTCGTTGGCTACGCCCTCTCAGGAATGAGTTTCACCGCTTTATTGATGGTCCTTGAATTCCAATATCAGCTAATTGTTGGATCAGTAGATCATGGTCTACTGCAGGGGTGCTCAGAAAGTCAATCGTGATCAACTGGTCGATCTTGGGACCCAGGGAGGTCGATCCCAGCTGGATGGGACGCTTCTGAGGGGGCGGAGCCATGTCGCACCAAGCCCCGCCCCCTCCTCCGGCTTCAGCATTTCCACTGCTTCTCCTGGGTAGAAGAGGACAATGCCAAGCCAGTGGTGGCTATCTATGCCACCACTGGCTTGGCATTATCCTCTTCTACCCAGGAGAAGCAGTGGAAATGCTGAAGCCAGAGGGGGCGGAGCCAAGCCCCACCAAGCCCCGCCCCCTCCGCCGGCTTCAGCATTTCCACTGCTTCTCCTGGGTAGAAGAGGGTAATGCCAAGCCAGTGGTGGCATAGATAGCCACCACTGGCTTAGCATAACCTTCTGTACCCTGGAGAAGCTGTGAAATGCTAAAGCCAGAGGAAAAGGGGCGGAGCTAAGCCCCGCCAAGCTCCGCCCCCTTCCACCAGCTTCAGCATTTCCACAGCTTCTCAAGAGTAGAAGGGGTAATGCCAAGCCAGTGGTGGCTATCTATGCCACCACTGGCTTGGCATTACCCTCTTCTACCCAGGAGAAGCAGTGGAAATGCTGAAGCCAGCAGAAGGAGGGGGTGGAGCCAAGCCCTGCCAAGCCCCGCCCCCTTCCCCAGCTCCGCCCTGTTCTCTCTTGGTAGATCTTTCTGACTTGGTTTTAGTTTAAGTAATATATACCAGCAAAAATACAGTTCCTGCCTACTTACACACTAATAACTCAAGAATCAGGAAAGGATAAATCTATATATATAAAGGAGACGTGGTCGTGCAAAGAGGCATATGCACGGCCAAACCATAACCCCCAAACAAAAAACCCACGAGACACATTCCCAGACCACGAGGTACAGACATAACACAAAAAAACCCACCTCACTAACTTCCAACCCCCCCAATAACTGCCCCCCTCAACCGCCCCGTGACTCCCGGTCTGCGCTGCCCGCGCGCGCGAGACAGAGGGCGACCACCCGCGCAGGCGCACAACGGAGCCGGCAAGAATAAAGAGGACAAGGCAGAGGAGGAAAAACAGCGGCGAGGGGGAAAGATCATAGCCCACCCCCAGGCCCTCACCCTCGCTCACCGACTCCTCCTCCTTCTCCATGCCGCTGGCCATCTCCGAAACAGCACGATTTCGCCAGGGGGGGGGCCTCGCTACCATGACGGCGCCACCGTACCCGCCTCCTCCGCCGCCTCCGCGCCCTCCGTCCCCCAATTCCCACTGGCCCACTTACCTTACTTCTGGCCTCTGGCCGCCCACCAGAACTCCTTCTGGGACTCTGGGTTGACCTCTCCTGCCCGTCTCCGCCGCTTCTCGGGCGACCGGGAAGCCAGAGCCCAAAAACTACAAAACCCAAAAACTACAAAAAAATGGCCGACAAACCACTTCGATACGCCAGAAAGGCTCCGCGGAAGTTGGAGCAACAAGAAAAGGAATCCACCTGGAAACACGGACAACAGGGGATCTTCGGCAGGAGGCGCTCTGTAAAGGAGGGCGAAAGGGGCCCAAGCGCTCTCTCTCCCTTAGCCCCTCCTCTTCTGGGAGTGGAAAGGAGGCAGCGGAGGACAGCGAGACGGCAACACAGGAGGGCGAAGGGAGAGAGATCGCTTGGGCCCCTTTCGCCCTCCTTTACAGAGCGCCTCCTGTCGAAGATCCCCCTTCGCCCCCCCCGGCAGGGAAGTGGGCGAAGGGGGAGCCATGGCGGTGGCGCTCTGAAAAGGAGGCGAAAGGGGCCAAAGCGATCTCTCTCCCTTCGCCCTCCTCTGTTGCCTTCTCGCTGTCCTCCGCTGCCTCCTTTCCACTCCCAGAAGAGGAGGGGCGAAGGGAGAGAGCGCTTGGGCCCCTTTCACCCTCCTTTTACAGAGCGCCTCCTGCAGAAGATCCCCCTTCGCCCCCTTCGCCAGGAAGTGGCGAAGGGGACCGATGCCGGCGGCCCTCTGAAAATAAAGGCTAAAGGGCCCCAGCGCTCTCTCCCTTCGCCTCCTCTTCTGGGAGCGGAAAGGAGGCAGCGGAGGACACCGAGAAGGCAAGAGAGGAGACGGAAACGCCACAAACGTGCGCCTTTCGGGGTCCCCTTCCACATGGAGGTACCGAAGAAGGCTGACAGGGAGAAGAACAGACGGACATGGAACAGACAGGCAAGCCTACCAAAATAAACAAAAACCCATTACAAAAAAAAACCCTCCAACACAAAACAACACAAAGCCACACATATAGACACACATACACATATATAAACACACATATACACACGTAAACATATATACACATACATACGCACACATATACGTACACACACACATACATATCTATACACATAAACACAAATACACACATACATATATTAACACACACACACATACCCCCACATATAAACACACACATATACATAACCATACATATCTATACACATAAACACACATACACACAAATACGCACATACATATACATACACACACAAATATATACAAACACCAATATATGCACATACACATATAAACACACACATATATACACATACCCATAAATACACAAACACATATATTAACACACACACACACATACCCCCACATATAAACACACACATATACATACACACATACACACAACCATACACATGTATACACACACAAAACACATACTCACATCATTTCCAAACCTTACATACTTAGACTTTCCCGCATCTCCTACATAGGGCACAGCAACGCGTGCCGGGTACAGCTAGTTTCATATATGTATATTGTAACTTTCAGATAAGTATATCATCTACTCATTCAACAATGTAAAAATCATATGGTCCTACACCATTGAGGTGGATTATTGCATGCTGTGATATCAGCATTGCTATTAAGCATTTTCATTTGCTACAATTGAAATATTATCGTTTGCATGTCAACCCATATGGGGCCACCCTGACAAAGAGAAATTCGAAACGGTCGGTTACCGGACACGGATATACCCGTAGGTGGACATCCCATTGATCTTTATACTACAGAGTTACTCTACATTGATTATTGGAACCGCGACACTGCATACCCCTGGATTTACCCTTTGCTAGATTTTCAACTCTACGTTTGGCCATCGGGCCCAGGATTATAATTTTCTTTGATGATTGACTTCACTACCGGGACACAAATATCATTGTGATATATATTTGACTTTGTGTTATATTATCCAGCCCACAGGTACTGTGAGTAATGCGGATTTGATTGTTTATTGTACTGATACTCTGTTTCCATGCGCCTTTAGACGAACCATATGATTTTTACATTGTTGAATGAGTAGATGATATACTTATCTGAAAGTTACAATATACATATATGAAATTTATCCTTTCCTGATTCTTGAGTTTTTAGTTTAAGTAGCCCGCATGCTGAAAAAGTGTGGGCACCCCTGGTCTACTGTATCGAAAGCTGTGGTGAGGTCGAGCAACACCAGCAGTACCGACCCTCCCTTGTCTCGCTGGTGACGGATGTCATCAGAGGTGGCCACCAGAACAGTCTCGGTCCCATGTCCGGGATGGAAGCCAGATTGAAATGGATCCAGGCCATCCGTGTCGTCTAAGAATTTCTGAGGTTGGTTCGCTGCCGCACGTTCAATCATTTTACTAAGAAACGGGAGGTTAGAGACCGGGCGGTAGTTGGTCAACATCGCAGGGTCTAAGGTGGGTTGGGGGGGCGGAGTATAGCTTCTTTCAGGGCGTCTGGAAAGATTCCCTGCTCCAGGGAATTATTTATTATGTGCATCAGAGGGACCCGGAGCCCCTCTGGGCAATCCTTGACCAACCAAGAAGGACAAGGATCCAAGGAGCAGAGGCTGGCTCTCACTGCCAAACTCTGAATCAGCATCCATTTCCTCCTCGTCATCCACCTGCTCATTAACAGCAGGCGCACCAGGCAACCCCTCATCCCTGGCTAACTCAACTAGTAACCCACCATCCCTGTGTTGTCCAAATGTACCAGGCTGGAACACCACACTCCCAGAGGCTCGGGGCGGTTCACAAAACCAATACAAACAGATTAAAACAACATTAAAATACAATCTAATACAACTCGAAGGTTTGTGGAAATGTGTTCCATAGGCAGGGAGCACCGCCGAGAAGGCCCTGTCACTCGTTCCCGCCAGGCGCATTTGAGTTGTAGACGGGAGCGAGAGCAGAGCCTTAGATTTCAGGGTGGGATGTAGGGGTGGATACGTTCGGACAAGGAAACTGGGCCAGAACCGTTTAGAGCTTTAAAGGTCAAAACCAGCACTTTGAATTGGCCTCGGAGATGGACCGGCAGCCAATGCAGCTGACACAACAGGGGGGTGGTATGCTCCCTGTATGTCGCCCCAGTTAGTAATCTGGCTGCTGACCGTTGTACTAGCTGAAG
>JARBWK010000016.1:43442977-43813051 GCA_030556195.1 Anolis apletophallus
GAAGGACTCGTCCCACGCTTTTTTACAAGCACGTTGATGACTAAAAAGGCCAATCTGAGATAGGCAAGTTCGGTTGCAGAAAGCACAGCAGAAAGTCTCCTTGGGTGATGTTGTTCCCAAGTTGCGGTTCTTTCTGCGTTGGCGTGTCTTCTCAAAAGAGGCCGCAGCATTGTGGATAGTGCGTCTCCACGCCTCCCGATGTGAGGCCAGGATGGACCATTGTTGGTGATCAATCTGGCCGAGCCTGAGATGTTGTTTCAGGGAGTCCTTATCTCTCTTTTTGGGGGGCCTCTCTTGCGCTGACCCGTGGCAAGTTCACCATAGAGTAGTATCTTTGGGAGGCGGTGGTCCTCCATCCTAGAGATGTGCCCTGCCCAGCGCAGCTGTGTTCTCAATAGCATGGCCTCAATGGTGGTGATCCCTGCTTGCTCAAGGACAGCGACATTCGTCACATAGTCCAGTGTATATTTAGGATTGTGCGAAGACAGCGCTGATGAAAGCGTTCGAGGAGTCGTAGGTGTTGGCGATAGGTGACCCATGTTTCAGACCCATAGAGGAGAACAGACAGTACAATAGCTCTGTACACACTGATGTTGGTGCTTTGCCTCAGGTGCTTGTTGCTCCAGACTCTTCTGTGAAGCCTTCCGAATGCGCTCTATGCCTTTGCTAATCTGTGATCTCTCTCTTTGTCAATCTTGGCGTCTGAAGAGATGATGCTTCGGGAGATGAACTGGTGTTCTTCCTGTGATGGTGTTCTTCCTGTTGTGCGGGCTGGTAGAGGTCTTCCGTTTTCTTTAGGCTGACTTCCAGCCTAATATATACTATACTATAATATAATATAATATAATAATAAAATATATATACTATAATAATTATTATATTAATACTAATAATATATGAATATTTCTTGATATATTAATATGTTAATATTAATGATGTGTAATATATAGTAAATATAGTAAATAAATAAATAAATAAATAAATAATTATGTAGATTAGAATGTAGTTCAGCCTTTAGGCGCGGCCCTCCGTAATATTTTTTGGCTCTCGTGTGGCCCCTTGGAAAAAAAATTGCCCACCCCTGCTCAAGACCATGGCCTGGACTTAAACACAATCGGCGCTGACAGAATCCCCACTGGCCAGCCGCAGAAGGCCACGCTACTGGGATTCACCCATACGTCACGCCGCCCTAGGCACTTGGGAACCGCCCGACGCGTGATCCAATATTTATTTATTTATTTATATTTATTACATTTATTATATTTATTTTTATTTATTTATTTTTGTATTTATTAATACAAAGCCAGCATAGCAGGCCTGGGCAAACTTGGGCCTTTCAGGTGTTTTGGACTTCAACTCCCACAATTCCTCACAGCCACAGGCCCCTTCCTTTGGAAGGGGCCTGTGGCTGTGAGGAATTGTGGGAGTTGAAGTCCAAAACACCTGAAAGGCCCAAGTTTGCCCAGGCGTGCAGCACAGTGATCTTGTTTGCTGTGTACTAATCTGAGAACAAACTCACAGGCTGGGGTTTGCCACACGAATAAGGGACAGGCACCTAAAAATAGGGAATTTTTCACAAAAATATTTTTAAGCGCCTGTCCCTTATTATTTTACCAAACAGTGGCAACCCTATCACAGGCCCCTCCTTCCAGCTGAACTGAAATGCAGCAGGGAGTTCCGCAGTTCCGGGAAACGTGGACTTAATGAAGACGAAGGGACTGCGGCTCCAGCAGCAGCTTCCAACATGGGGACCTCTCTTTTTTCTTACTGAGCTCACCCTGTTTCATTGTAGCAACCCCCCAACAACTAAGTATCCTTTCTTGTAACTTTTTTCTCTCTAGGGAAGTGTTTCCCAACCAGTGTGCCGTGGCACACTAGTGTGCTGCGACAGATCGGGACCTCAGCGCACAGGTCCGTGTTTCCGGGAGGGCCGCGCAGTAGGGCGGACCTGTTTGGGCCCGTTCCCTTCCATTCCACTCCGGTGGCAGGGCCGTAGCCAGGATTTTGGTTCGGGGGGGGCGCTGAGTTTGGTTCGGGGGGCTGAGACTGGGTGGAAGAGGGTTTACCCTAGCAAACCTTTTGTATTGTTATCCCAATAACCCCATGAAGGTGGGATATAATGAGCATGGTGATCAGATCATGATATGAATAAGCATAACAGTTTAAATAATGTACCAGTAAGGCCTTCTCGCGGACCACCCTGAGAATTTTGGGGGGGGGGGCTGAAGTCCCCTTAGCCCCCCCCCCTGGCTACATGCCTGTCCGGTGGGGTGCACTTCCGGTCCAGTCCAGCCCAGCCCTGTTGGCGCTATGCAAGGTGTAAGTCAGAGCGCTGAAGGCAGGCAGGCAGGCAAGCAGCCGGAGGGGCAGGTAGGCAGGCAGGCAGGGAGTCAGCCAGCAAACGGGGGAAAGGAGGGAAGGGAACTCATGGGAGAAATATGGGGCCCCCAAAGGCCATCCAGCCTGACCCCCTTCAGCCAAGCAGGAAGGCACCACCCAAGCCCTCCCGACAGATGGGCATGGAGACTCTGGCTATACATTAAGGCAGGCAGCATCTTTATTAAGGGCTTGGAAGAAGGTTTAGACTAGATATAGTCAAACTTGGGCCTTCCTCCAGGTGTTTTGGACTTCAACTAATATTGCGATATAATTGTTATAATATTTATTTATTTATTTATTTCATCGGTTTTATATTCCGCTCTTCCCAGCAGGCTCGGGCGGATCACAGGCAGATAAGCAATAAAAACATACAATAAAACATACAGTAAAAACAGTAAAACACAATACATAACCTAGATGTTACAGGCTACGATTTCTTAGCCAAGCGAGACGAACCAGTTGAGTTTAGATTTACCCAAACGCTAGCCTGAAGAGAGCCATCTTACATTCTCTTCGAAAAGGGAGGAGCTCGGAGACCATTCGGACATGGTCGGGGAGTGAATTCCAGAGTACTGGAGCCGCCGCAGAGAAAGCTCTCTGTCTTGTGCTGGACAGGTGGCAGGCGCGGGACGATGGTATAACCAATAAGTTTTGCTCTTCCGAGCGCAGTGATCTCGGGGGAACATACGGGGTAAGGCGGTCCCTCAGGTACGCAGGCCCTAGACCGTGCAAGGCCTTAAAGGTTAAAACCAGCACCTTGAAGGCAATCCGGTACTCGATAGGAAGCCAGTGCAGTTGCCGGAGGATGGGGGTAATATGCTCCTCGCTGGTGCTCCCACCAGCAAGCGAGCCGCGCATTCTGCACCAGCTTGAGTTTCGGACTGTCGCCAAGGGAAGGCCAACGTGAGGGCGTTACAGTAGTCCAGCCTCGAGATGACCGTCGCTGATCACCGTGGGCCAGATCGTCCCTGGACAGGTAGGGGGCCAGCCGCCTAGCCTGTCGTAGGTGGAAGAACGACGTCCTGCTGACCACGGAGACCTGGGCCTCCATGGTCAGCAGGGAGTCCAACTTGACACCCAAGCTCTTAACCAAGGGTGACGGGCTAAGTGGCTCGCCATCCAGGGTAGGCAACCGGCACTCATCCAGCCCAGGTCGACCAGGCCACAAGATCTCCGTCTTCGACGGATTCACCTTCAGCCGGCTGGCGCGCAGCCAACCAGTCACGGCTTCCAGGCATAGATGGAAATGCAGTATGTAATTGTTGTACTGTGACAATGACATAGTATGTTGTATTTGATATTATAGTGATATACGTATATTGTGTATACATATAATATTGATAATGTTGTAATGTAATGCAATATAATAATAATAAACTATATAACTATATATTTTGTGTTCATCGAAACAGGCCCAGGTTTCACACTGAGTGTATAAATACATTTAAAAACATATTAACTATATGTATTACTGTGTTAGAGTGTCATTTTGTGTCATTTTGGTTGGTGGTGTGCCCCAGGATTTTGGAAATGTAAAAAACGTGCCGCAGCTCAAAAAAGGTTGAAAAACGTTGCTCTAGGGTGATACTTTGTGTCCTTTTATTTATACCTCGCCCCCCCCCCGGACAGGGGACTCACTGACTCTAACTTCACTATCCTTATGAACTTTGCCCTTTCAGACCTGCGGAACCCCGCCACTCAGCCAGGATGCTCCTGCAGCATTCCAAGGAGGCTGAAACTGTGTTCCTTTGAACCACAGATACGGAAGCCCACCGGGTCTCCATGTCCACGGGTCAACCGATCAACTCCAAACCGGTGCCATCTTTTTCCTGGGCCAATTTTAAGACTAACTGCTATCTTATTTTTTGTTGAATGGACCTCTGCACCCTCAGAACCCACCTTTTTTTTGTGAAACCTTATGTGATGTCTAGCAGGTTTCTTTCCATGACTCCACACAAAAATGATGTTCGTGCCCCCATTTCATGCACATCACCTCCGACCTGGGAGCCTGTCAGCACTGGGAAAATCCCTTGTGGTCACCCCTGAGACCCCCGATCCCTGACAGGCCAGACGGATCCCTCATGAATTGGATTTGTAGGCGATCCCCTCCTTTTGTGAATTAACTCCGACCACTCAGTGCTCCCATGGATTCCCATGCGCCCCTATGAACTCTTAGGAGTTTTATGGACTATTCATGAACTTCTCAGGAACCTTTATAAACTTTTGCCAACCTTTATGAACTTCTTATAAACTTCTATGAACTCTTATGAACTTTTCAGGAACTTTAATTCACTTTTTGCCAACTTTCATGGTCTTTTAATAACTTCTACGAACTTTGATGGACTTTGGGGGGGGGGGGAACGACTGATATGGGACCCCCTCTGCCCCCGCATGATTTCACTTATTTTCCCCTTATGAACTCTGTGTATGCTCCCATGCCCCATTCCTTATACATATGTCTGTATGAGAAAATGATGAAGGAAAGCAACCTTTCATGAACCAGCAACTCATGGCTCTTGGAGTTTCCAAACTTCCTAATCCCCTAACAATGGACTCAACCGGATCCACATGCATGGACAATAAGTAAATGACTCTATTTGCCTGGCCCTCGGAGGGCTGATAGCAAGGCCATCCAGAATAATGGAGTGTATGGACATACTGGATCACTTAACATAAAGGACATTTACTCATCTGCGAGGAACCGGGGATTTGCCACTGCCTCCATGCTGTGCCACACCTTGATCTCCGAAACCTATCTCTGTTTCATCAACGAACTCCATATTGCAGGATAGTCAGACAACAGGACCTGGCCTCTCGGGGCCAGACAACAACGTTCATGCAAGAAACAGGACAATAACTCAGACCAGGCTTGCGAGCCTGAAGCTATTGCCAGATCATTTGGCAAACACTGGTCATCTTAATCCTATTGGAGTCAAAGGAAACAAAGGCAAATTGGGAATCCTGCAGCAGGATGTTCCACAGTCCCCTGCTGCCACTTGGGCCAGGTTGCCTGAGAACAAAGGCCAGCAAGATAGCCCTTTCTCTTCTTTTTTTCCATCTGCCTCTACCTGTGCTCCATTCCCCCTGATACATTGTAGCCACTGCAACAACAGAAAGCACCTTTTTCAAAGTAGCAACATCAGTTTTCTCCTAAAGACACACTTGCATCCCTTTTTGCCACATTGTTCAAAACCCATGAAACAAACCTTTCCCAAGTGGCAGAGCCTCTGCCCGCTTGCCCCGGATGCCATTTTGGGTGTCTGGGGGCGGGGAAAATGCAAGAGTAAAAAACGCGGATACGGGGTCTCTCATTGGCTTCCACTAAAACCGGTATCCGCAAACCGGTAGAAAGGGTTTGGCCGGCTAGCGTCTCCTGCCGGGCTCGCCGGAAGACATGAGCTGGACAAACTCGGCTCCCAGGCAGGGCCTGGGCCCTGAGGTGAGCCATTCTCACGCTTCGCGGCTCCATCGGGCTCAGCGGAGCCGCAAACTGGGAGAAAGGCTCCCCGAGGTGCCCAGGTTCCCGCCTCCTCCTACTCCTCTGGAAGTGAGCCCACAGGATAGAGTCTCCTGTGGGCTCACTTCCAGAGGAGTAGGAGAAGTATCGCCTGGCCCCTCCCTTCCTGAGCCTTTCCGCGATCAGCTGGTGTGCTGCGGGAAAACCTCCCAGCAGCAGCAGGAGGGGGGAGAGGGGGGGAGAGGTTTTCTCGCAGAACACCAGCTGATCTCCCACAAAACACTAGTGTGCTGCAGAATAGCGGTTGGGAAACACTGCCTTAGAGGGGCAGTCTCCGGCGCCTGCGAGGCGGGATGGCCGGGCTCTTCCACGGGGTCCTGGCGCTGGGCGGCCTGAGGGGGCTCCTCCTCGTCCGCAGACCCCCGCCGCCCCCCCCCCCCCCCCGCGGCTACCGGACCGAGAGGGGTGTCTACGGCTACTAGCCCAGCCGGAAGAAGGCCGAGGGCGGCGGGGAGCGGCCAGACCCCTCCTCCCGGAGAGCAGTCGACCATGGGCTAGCTCGGCTAGTAACTGCATACCATGAACATGGCCACAAAGCTGCCAAAATCAACCCTTTATTTACTGGTCAAGCTGTGATGGACATGGTACCTGAAATCCAAGTTCTGACTGAAGTACTCCTGTAGCACAGCAGTTCTCATTTGTGCCTGGGGGGCAGGGGCCAGGACCGGGGGTCCCATTGGCATTGGGGCCTGCAGCAGCGGAGATGGATTCTGAAGAGGATTTAGAAGGGTTAGCAGAAGGAGAGTTTCCCATCACTGGGCCTCCTTCTCCCACAGAAAGCTTGGCTTGGGATGAAGGTTGGCCTGACCCTTACGACGAGACAGATAACCAGGTGCAAATGGAAAGCAGTGATAGCGAAACTTATGAACGGCCAGGGGAGAGGTTCACAGGATCCTTTGAGTGAAACATGGAAGAGAGCGGCTGGGAAGAATCTAGGGAGGAGAGCTCTCACGGAGATAGGCAGCAGATGTTGGGAGGCAAGGCCGTACTTTCGATAGGAGACGGACATCGAGACTAGCAGGAGGGCTGGTACCATAGCCTAGACAGGCCGAGGTCCGTCAGCAGAGATTGAGACGACGAAGCCTCCAGAGAGTCGGGGACCTCGGCAGAAAGATTAAGTAGGATCCGTGGGAACGGATCCTCAGTACTTCGGCCATGTCTCATCTGAGCAGACGTGAAGCGAAGCTGGTCCACGGAGCTAGGTTGGCTAGTGGCTCACCAAGTCTTGTTTTGCATCTTGTACCTTGCCTTGTTCCTGAATCCGCATTGCTGTGCGGAGCCTTGCCAAGTCTTTTGGATACTTTACCAAGTTGTTTTGGACATTTGATTGCCTTTTTGCCTTTGGATTTGCTTTTGCTATTTTTATGGACAATATACCTTTTGAACTGTTTTTATATATTCAACAAAGTAGTTAGCCTTCAGTCCGTCTCTGTGTGTGTGATTAAGGGGCCGGTCAAGTCCGTGCATCGTGACAACTCCAGGGACCTTTCAACATTTCAGGGCTTTTGAACATGGGAAAGGAGGAAGCATCTCTTGAGGACGTATTGTCTTACTTGGACCATATATACTGTGAACATATGTCTATAGAGACTGGCCAGCTGTCGACCTTGCAAGAAAGGGAATGGATTGCAAAGCGGTTTGAGGAGCTGAAGCAAGAGGCACTCACTACCGAAGAGAAAAAGTACTTGTCCAAGCTCATGCTAGAATCCCAGGAATTTGATCACTTTTTGGCCACAAAGTTTGCCACAGTGAAAAGATAGGGTGGCGAAGGAGCAGAGAGCATGATGGGGTTCTTTCATGAATTGTTGAAGATGTGCTCATATAGTGGGGTAACCAATATTGTTCTGGGAATGCCTCACCGGGGCAGACTTAACCTCCTCACAGGCCTTCTTCAGTTTCCACCTGAGCTAATGTTCCGGAAAATGCGAGGCTTGAGTGAATTCCCATTGGAGATGTCTTATCCCACCTAACAGCTTCAGTAGATCTGGATTTCGGATCTCACCGCCCTATCCATGTCATCTTGCTGCCAAATCCTTCCCATCTAGAAGCCATTAATCCGGTGGCCGTTGGCAAAACAAGGGGAAGGCAACCATCTTTGCTGGATGGGGATTATTCTCCAGAAAGTTCTGCACAGCCTGGAGACAAAGTCACCTGCCTGCAAGTTCACGGTGATGCTTCTTTCTCTGGTCAAGGCATTGTTCCCGAAACATTCACCATTTCCAATTTGCCACACTTTAGAGCTGGAGGAAGCCTTCATCTCATTGTCAACAATCAGCTGGGCTACACCACTCCGGCAGAGCGAGGAAGGTCCTCTTTATACTGTAGTGATATTGGCAAGATTGTTGGCTGCGCAGTTATTCATGTGAATGGGGATGACCCTGAAGAAGTCATCCGGGCTGCGCGATTGGCCGTGGAATACCAGCGCCATTTCCGTAAGGATGTGATTGTGGGTTTGTTGTGCTATCGTCAGTGGGGTCACAATGAGTTAGATGAGCCATTCTTCACCAATCCAACCATGTATAAACTCATCAGGTCCCGGAAGAGTATTCCGGATACGTACGCAGAGCGCCTAGTAACCCAGGGACTCACTGCCTTAGAGGACGATCTGCGCCCGGAACTGGGTAGCGGGAGTGTATCTCTATTGGTTCTCCTCAACCTCTCAGCGGCCTTCGATACTGTAATGACCATGGTATCCTTCCGGAACACTTTGTGGGAATAGGGTTGAGGGTACTGTTCTGCAGTGGCTCCGGTCCTTCCTGGAGGGTTCCTCCCAGGTGGTGTTGTTGGGGGGACACCTGTTCGGCCCTGTAGCCAGTCTTGTGGGGTCCCGCAAGGCTCAATATTGTGCCTTTGCAACATGAATGAATGCCGTGTACAGAGGCTGATTTTGTTCCCTGCATTTATTATTATTATTATTATTATTATTATTATAAACACAACAAGAGCAGTACACAGCAAACAAGGTCACTCTGCTGGCTATTGTCTTGGATCACATGTTGGTCACTTCCCAAGTGTCTAGGACTGTGTGATGGATCGACAAATAACGTGTGCAGATACGAACAGGGTGGCCTTTTGCAGCTGGCAGGTGGTAATTTTGTCTGCGCCGATTGTGTTTAAGTGCAGGCCAAGGTCTTGGGCACTGCGCCCACTGTCCCGATCATCTGTGTTCACATAGTGAGTTCACAGAGCGCTCCCCTACGGAAAACTCACGATATTTGATGAAATCACGGAAGTGAGTGCAAAAAACAGTGTATCCTCACGATGTTATCCAATGTCAGTTCCGGGATCCGCACAATAACACAGTCAGTTTGCGGACAATTTAAAGAAGCAGCGCCATAATCATAGCGACAAGGTAGAAAATCACGTCGATAATCACATATATTCAAACCGCCAGAGGCTGAAGGTAGATGTGGCGATGGAATTGAAAGCTGGCATGGGCAAACTTGGACCTTCCAGGTGTTTTGGACTCCAACTCCCACCATTCCTAGCAGCCTCAGGCCCTTCCCCCCCCGCAGCCACGTCAGCAGGAAAGGGCCTCAGGCTGTTAGGAATGGTGGGAGTTGCAGTCCAACGCACCCGTAGGGCCAAAGTTTTCCCATGACTGACAGCTGTTGAGCAAGTCCTTTGTGTGTGTCTTTCTGCCATTCCTGCCAGGATACCTATGTTGTGTTCATCGAAACAGGCCCAGGTTTCACACTGAGTGTATAAATACATTCAAAAACATATTAACTATATGTATGACTGTTAGAGTGTCATTTGGTGTCATTTTGGTTTCCAGAATCCCAGGATTCTGGAAATGTAAAAAGTGTGCCGCGGCTCAAAAAAGGTTGGGAAACACTGAACGGGGAGGCCTCTAATCGCAGGCCCGAAGGAGGCTGGCTCTGGAACCAGGCGCGTTCCCTTTGGAAGGTCCTCTGCAGCAGTGTTTCCCAACCTTTTTTGAGCCGCGGCACACTTATAGCATTAAAAAAATCCGGGGGCACGCCACCAACCAAAATGACACAAAATGACACTCTAACACAGTAAAGAACGGCTGGGGGATGGTGGCCTGCTGGGAGCAGCTGCTGGGAGTGCCAAAGCTGGGGAGAGGGCGGAGCCAGGCTGTGCAATGCCCTGCCCCCTACCCCCGGCTTCAGCTTCCCACCATCTGCTCCAGCCTTGAGGGGGCAGTGCCAAGCCATCGGGGCCAGAGCCACCACCATGCTCGCTTGGCTCTGTCCCCTCAAGGCTGGACAAGCTGCTGGGAGTGCCGGCCGGGGAGGGGCAGAGCCAGGCCGCGCTATGCCCTGCCCCCTGCCTCCAGCTTCAGCTCTCCTACAGGCCGTGCCATGCCCCGCCCCCCTGCCTCCAGCTTCAGCTCTCCTACAGGCTGCGCCATGCCCCGCCCCCTCCCCCCAGCTTCACCTCTCCCAGCAGCTTCTCCAGCCTTGAGGGACAGTGCCAAGCCAGCGTTGCCAGAGCCAGCACAATGCTGGCTTGGCACTGTCCCCTCAAGGCTGGGAACTGCTGCCGAAGAGGGGCAGAGCCAGGCCGCGCTATGCCCCGCCGCCCCTCCCCCAGCTTCAGCTCTCCTACAGGCCGCGCCATGCCGCCCCCTCCCCCCAGCTTCACCTCCCAGCAGCTTCTCCAGCCTTGAGGGGGTCAGTGCCAAGCCAGGTGTTGCCAGAGCCAGCACAATGCTGGCTTGGCACTGTCCCCTCAAGGCTGGAGAAGCTGCTGGGAGTGCCGAAGCCGGGAGGGGCAGATCCAGGCCGCACCATGCCCCGCCCCCTGCCTCCAGCTTCAGCTCTCCTACATGCCCCGCCCCCTCCCCCCAGCTTCGGCTCTCCTACAGAGGAGGAGCATGAGCGGTGGACGGGCTTCAGTGGGCGGGGCTCCTCCTCCACGCGGCTACAGCCAGCGAGGGGCGAGAGTCATGGCGGATTGGAGGCTGGCTGGGGAAACGGCTGAAAGAGGCGGTGCCCCAGTCCCTTTTTCTTTTTCTTCGCCACTGCCCGGCCCTTCCACCTCCCCAAAGCAGCAGGAGTTCGGCAGGAGGGGGGGAGGAAGGGGGCAGAGAGCTTTTCTGGCGGCACAGCAAGAGGTCGGTCACGGCGCGCTAGTGTGCCAGGGCACACTGGTTGAGAAAGACTGCTCTGCAGCGCCAGGCACGCCAAGACAGGGCCACAGGGCACCAGGCGGCACCAGCCTCACCACCACGGCGGCAGCAGCAGCGAGGACAGCCGAACAGGAGGGGGTGTGTGTGTGTGTGTGTGTGGGTGTGAAAGCTGCCCTTCTAGAAACTACAAGGCTTCGGCCACCCCAAAACAGGGGGCAGCCCCACTTCCTCGCAGCCTTCCGTGCAATGGTTGACCAACGCAAGCGCCCTGGGGGCCGGACCAAGCGAGAGGGGGAGCTCCGCGCCTTGCATTGTGGGGCTTGTAGTCCCGCCTGCCAGCCACAGAATAGAGGACCCGGCAGGGCCGGACTCCAACTCCCGAGAGGCTTTGCTGCCCCCTCCTCCCCCTCCTCCTCCTCCCGCTGCTGCTCCCGCAGCCAGCCCTTGGGGGGCTCCGCCGTGCTGCCTATTGTGCCGGGCTCCCCCGTCTCTCTCCCTCCTTCCCCCCAAGTGGCCACCCTTGCCCTGGCCCTTTGCAGGGAGGGAAGCATGGCCGAGGAGACGGAGATCATGTGCAAGCTGGAGAGCATCAAGGAGATCCGGTAAGGGCTTTGTGCGCCTTTGTGCCTTTCCCTGCAAAGGGGGGGGGGGGAGGGGGGAGGATTCACCCTGCCAGACATTAATTAACACTGCTAGGGAATTAATAGTAGTAATAATAATAATAATGCCAGGGAATTAATACCTGGGGGAGGGCTGGATCATTCTTCTGCTTTTGTGCCTATAGCTGCATCTTCTCATCTACACTGTACATAGAATCAATGCGGTTTGGTACCACTTTGGTCCAATGCTCAGACCCCAATGATTGGTGGTGCATGGAGGCTCAAGTGCATAGGACTCTTGGTATTTAAAGGCGGGCATGGGGTGCATCTACACTGAAGACTTAATGCAGTTTAGTGCCACTTTAGTCCTATTGTCCGTCCACACAGACTGATGATGCCATGGGGGCTCAAATACATACGACTGTTGGTATTTAAAGGCGGGCATGGGGTGCATCTACACTGAAGACTTAATGCAGTTTAGTGCCACTTTAGTCCTATTGTCAGACCACACAGACTGATGATGCCATGGGGGCTCAAATACATAGGACTCTTGGTATTTAAAGGCGGGCATGAGGTGCATCTACACGGAAGACTTAATGCAGTTTAGTGCCACTTTAGTCCTATTGTCAGTCCACACAGACTGATGATGCCACGGGGGCTCAAATGGATACGACTGTTGGTATTTAAAGGGACTTAATGCAGTTTAGTGCCACTTTAGTCCTATTGTCAGTCCACACAGACTGATGATGCCATGGGGGCTCAAATACATATGACTGTTGGTATTTAAAGGCGGGCATGGGGTGCATCTACACTGAAGACTTAATGCAGTTTAGTGCCACTTTAGTCCTATTGTCAGTCCACACAGACTGATGATGCCATGGGGGCTCAAATACATACGACTGTTGGTATTTAAAGGCGGGCATGGGGTGCATCTACACTGAAGACTTAATGCAGTTTAGTGCCACTTTAGTCCTATTGTCAGTCCACAGAGACTGATGATGCCATGGGGGCTCAAATACATACGACTGTTGGTATTTAAAGGGCATGGGGTGCGGGCATTTAGGGTGCATCCATACACGACTGAAGACATTAATGCAGTTTAGTGCCACTTTAGTCCTATTGTCCGTCCACACAGACTGATGATGCCATGGGGGCTCAAATACATACGACTCTTGGTATTTAAAGGCGGGCATGGGGTGCATCTACACTGAAGACTTAATGCAGTTTAGTGCCACTTTAGTCCCATGTCACACAGACTGATGATGCCATGGGGGCTCAAACTGACAATGCAGACTCTTGGTATTTAAAAAAAATACACGGGCATGGGGTGCATCTACACTGAAGACTTACTGCAGTTTAGTGCCACTTTAGTCCTATTGTCAGTCCACACAGACTGATGATGCCATGGGGGCTCAAATACATACGACTCTTGGTATTTAAAGGCGGGCATGGGGTGCATCTACACTGAAGACTTAATGCAGTTTAGTGCCACTTTAGTCCTATTGTCAGTCCACACAGACTGATGATGCCATGGGGGCTCAAATACATACGACTGTTGGTATTTAAAGGCGGGCATGGGGTGCATCTACACTGAAGACTTAATGCAGTTTAGTGCCACTTTAGTCCTATTGTCAGTCCACACAGACTGATGATGCCATGGGGGCTCAAATACATACGACTGTTGGTATTTAAAGGCGGGCATGGGGTGCATCTACACTGAAGACTTACTGCAGTTTAGTGCCACTTTAGTCCTATTGTCCGTCCACACAGACTGATGATGCCATGGGGGCTCAAATACATACGACTGTTGGTATTTAAAGGCGGGCATGGGGTGCATCTACACTGAAGACTTAATGCAGTTTAGTGCCACTTTAGTCCTATTGTCAGTCCACACAGACTGATGATGCCATGGGGGCTCAAATACATCAGACTCTTGGTATTTAAAGGCGGGCATGGGGTGCATCTACACTGAAGACTTAATGCAGTTTAGTGCCACTTTAGTCCTATTGTCAGTCCACACAGACTGATGATGCCATGGGGGCTCAAATACATACGACTGTTGGTATTTAAAGGCGGGCATGGGGTGCATCTACACTGAAGACTTAATGCAGTTTAGTGCCACTTTAGTCCTATTGTCAGTCCACACAGACTGATGATGCCATGGGGGCTCAAATACATACGACTGTTGGTATTTAAAGGCAAGCATGGGGTGCATCTACACTGAAGACTTAATGCAGTTTAGTGCCACTTTAGTCCTATTGTCAGTCCACACAGACTGATGATGCCATGGGGGCTCAAATACATACGACTCTTGGTATTTAAAGGCGGGCATGGGGTGCATCTACACTGAAGACTTAATGCAGTTTAGTGCCACTTTAGTCCTATTGTCAGTCCACACAGACTGATGATGCCATGGGGGCTCAAATACATACGACTGTTGGTATTTAAAGGCGGGCATGGGGTGCATCTACACTGAAGACTTAATGCAGTTTAGTGCCACTTTAGTCCTATTGTCAGTCCACACAGACTGATGATGCCATGGGGGCTCAAATACATACGACTGTTGGTATTTAAAGGCGGGCATGGGGTGCATCTACACTGAAGACTTAATGCAGTTTAGTGCCACTTTAGTCCTATTGTCAGTCCACACAGACTGATGATGCCATGGGGGCTCAAATACATACGACTCTTGGTATTTAAAGGCGGGCATGGGGTGCATCTACACTGAAGACTTAATGCAGTTTAGTGCCACTTTAGTCCTATTGTCAGTCCACACAGACTGATGATGCCATGGGGGCTCAAATACATACGACTCTTGGTATTTAAAGGCGGGCATGGGGTGCATCTACACTGAAGACTTAATGCAGTTTAGTGCCACTTTAGTCCTATTGTCAGTCCACACAGACTGATGATGCCATGGGGGCTCAAATACATACGACTGTTGGTATTTAAAGGCGGGCATGGGGTGCATCTACACTGAAGACTTAATGCAGTTTAGTGCCACTTTAGTCCTATTGTCAGTCCACACAGACTGATGATGCCACGGGGGCTCAAATGGATACGACGAGTGTTGGTATTGCTTTTATGTATCTTTGTTGTAACCTGGTATAGTTTGATATGCTGTAAACCGTCCCGAGCCAATTGGAAAGGACGGTATACAACTCGAAATAATAAATAAATAAATAAATAAATAAATAATTTAAATGCAGGCATGGGGTGCATCTGCATTGAAGAATTAATGCAGTTTGGTACCACTTTGGCCCAATGCTCAGAGCCCATTGATTGATGATGCCACAGGGGGCTCAAATGCATAGGAGTCTTGCCAGGCCCGAATTAAGCAATTTTGGCGCCCTAGGCCACACTTTCAAATTATGCCCCTAAACCTCTACCGCACCCCCCTCACCTCCTCGCGGCTCCGTGCGCCTCCTCCTTCCTCCAGGCGCCCCAGGGGCGAGCCTTCCCTTCCTCCTCCTCTTCGCCACACGCCCAGCTTCCTTGACTCCTCGCCACGCGCCCGGTGTCGCAGAGGAGGAGGAAGCCGGGCGCATGGCGAGGAGGAGGAAGAAGCAAGGGATGGCTCGCTTCCGGGGGCAAGCCATCCCTTGCTTCTTCCTCCTGCTCGCCATGTGCCTGGCTTCCTCCTCCTTGCCATGCGCCCGGTGTCGCAGAGGAGGAGGAAGGGAAGCCCCGCTTTTATTTATTTATTTATTTATATTTATTATTCAATTTTATATTCCGCTCCTCCCTGCATGCTCAGGGCGGATTACAGCATACAATAAAACATACATTTAAACATACAATAAAACATCCATAAAATTCAGTAACGAAGATTACATTGTTGACTCAGATGTAGACGTGCCCTTTGCTCTCAGACTTAGCTAAACGCCAACCTAAAGAGGGCGGTCTTGCACGCTCTTCGAAAGGGGGCGAGCTCAGAAATCGCCCGAGTATGATCGGGAGCGAATTCCAGAGCACTGGAGACGCAACAGAAAAGGCTCGCTGTCTCGTGGAAGACAAATGGCAGGCGCGGATCGGTGGAGTAACCAACAGGTTCTGCTCTTCTGAGCGTAGTGATCTCGGGGGAACGTACGGGGTAAGGCGGTCCCTTAGGTACACAGGCCCTAGAGCGTGCAAGGCCTTGAAGGTTAGAACCAACACCTTGAAGGCGATCCGGTACTCGATAGGAAGCCAGTGCAGGTGCCGTAGGATGGGAGTAATGTGCTCCCTCACTGGTGCTCCCACCAGTAAGCGAGCAGCAGCATTTTGCACTACCTTGAGTTTCCGGATTGTTGACAAGGGAAGGCCAATGTAGAGGGTGTTACAGTAGTCCAGCCTCGAGATGACCGCCGCTTGGATCATCGTGGCCAGGTCGTCCCTGGACAGGTAGGGGGCCAGTCGCCTAGCCTGTCGTAGGTGGAAAAACGACGTTTTGCTAACCATGGAGACCTGAATTTCCATGGAACGCAAAGGTTCCAGTTGGACCCCCAAGTTCTTTACCAGGGATGACGGGCTGAGTTGCCCGCCATCCAGGGTAGGCAACCGGCACTCATCCAGCCCAGGGCGACCGGGCCACAAGACCTCCGTCTTCGACGGATTCACCTTCAGCCGGCTGGCACGCAGCCAACCAGTCACGGCTTCAAGGCAATGGTGGAAACAATAGGGTACGGTATCCGGCCTGCCGTCCATTCTCAGCAGAAGCTGGGTGTCATCAGCGTACTGATAACACTCCAGACCAAAGTCGCGGACCAGCTGGGCCAGTGGACGCATATATATGTTGAATAATAAGGGCGAGAGGATGGCCCCCTGGGAGACCCCACAACTTAATGGGAGCCTCCCGGAGACCTCCTCTCCCCTCTCCACACGTTGTCCCCGATCTTGGAGAAAGGAGGTCACCCACTTAAGGGCGGTCCCCCTGACCCCAGTCACGGCTAGACGGTGGGCCAACAATGCATGGTCTACGGTATCAAATGCTGCTGTTAGATCTAACAAAACAAGCAGGGCTGACCCGCCCTGGTCCAGCTGGCAGTGAAGTTGGTCTGTAATGGCGACAAGCACGGTCTCCGTCCCATGCCCAATACGGAAGCCGGACTGGAAGGGATCAAGTCCAGCTGTGTCTTCTAAGAACCGCTGCAGCTGATCCGCTGCTGCCCTCTCAATTACCTTGCCTAAAAATGGCAAATTTGACACAGGTCGGTAATTGGAGGGAGCCGAAGGGTCTAAATTCGGCTTCTTCAGCAGCGGTCTTACCATTGCCTCTTTCAAACCCCCTGGGAACACTCCTTGCTCAAGGGAGCTGCAAGGAGGTGCGGGGGGCGCCAAGGAGGAGTGCAGGAAAGGGGAGCGCGCGAGGTGGGTGTGGATGGCGTGCAGGCGCAGAAGCACCCAAAGATAGAACTTTAAAAATTTTTTTTTAATTTTGAGGGGTCCGGACCTGCCGCCCCCCTCCCCCCATTGCTGCCGCCCTAGGCCATGGCCTAGGGTGGCCTTATGGATAATCCGGGCATGAGTCTTGGTATTTAAAAGCAGGCATGGGGTGCATCTACACTGAAGAATTAATATGGTTTAGCACAAGGGTGCTCATTAGGTAGATCGCGATCTATTGGTAGAGCGCATAGGGCAGGGCTGCCCAGGAAGTCGATTGCGATCGACCAGTCGATCCCAGGACCAAAGGAGGTCGATCCCAGCCGGATGGGGTGCTTCTCAGAGGGGGCGGAACCAGGCCGCATCAAGCCCCGCCCCTCCCCCCAGCTTCGGCACTCCCAGCAGCTGCTCCAGGATTGAGAATGGCAATGCCAAGCCAGTGGTGGCATAGCTAGCACAAGGCCGGCTTGGCACTGCAATCCTCAAGCCTGGAGAAGCTGCTGGGAGCTCCAAAGCCAGAGGGGGAGGGGGCGGGGCTTGGTGTGGCCTGGCTCTGTCCCCGTTTGGCTTCCGCTCTACCAGCAGCTTCTCCAGGCTTGAGGATGGCAGGGCCAAGCCAGCCTTGTGCTAGCTATGCCACCACTGGCTTGGCATTGCCACCCTCAAGCCTGGAGAAGCTGCTGGGAGCTCCAAAGCCAGAGGGGAGGGGGCGGGGCTTGGCCTGGCTCCGCCCCGCTGGCCAAGCCCCGCCCCCGCTCCTCTCCAGCCTTGAGGAGGTAGGTAGATCATTTTGACTTGGTTGTTTTATAAGCAGCTCACATGCTGGAAAAGTGTGGGCACCCCTGGTTTAGCACCATTGTAGTCCAATGCTATTTGCGTACATGTAAACAGAAGCAGTTCCAAGTTTCTGTCCTTGGCTGGTGTTTCTGATATAGATACAGCTGCAGAGATCATAGATATAGCCGTAGACTGTTTCCCTTTCTCCAGAAGGGCTTTACGCAGAAAGGTATAGTTTTCTCCACACAGAAATGCCTCTGGTGTGGATGTCGGGGAGCCGTTTCCCAAAGGAGCCAGAGGTAGAGGGACGTCTCAAAAGGAATACACGAAGTATCAAAGGTTTCCGATGCCCCAAGGGCGCCAGAGATGGTGAATCCGCCCTCTTTGTGAAACGAAGCCTGTGACCCACTTACGCAAATGGGAAATGCGCTGAATCTCAGCAGCTTCCCACATTATCAAGCGTGAGGTTTCCCCATTGTTTCTGCTAGACGGGCTCCTTGGGCTGGATTTGCAGCTCAACGGTAGACAGAACGGAAACCTGGCACTACTTTAACTATCATGATTTAATGCTACTAACTAACTAACTTTATTTCTTACTAGCTGACCCGGCCACGCGTTGCTGTGGGATTTTTTTTTAAATTGGGGACTGTGTGTGTAGTTATGTATATGTGTATATGTATGTGCGTGTATATGTGTGCACGTATCTATATGTGTGTTTATATATGTATGTGCGTGTATATGTGTTGATGTGTATAAGTACAGGTGTATGTATGTGTGTATGTGTATATTTGTATATTTCTGTGCATGTATATATGTGTGTGTGTATGTGTTTCTGTGTTCCTTTCTTCTCCCCTTTCCTTCCTTCACTCCATCCTTCTATCCTTTCCTTCCTTTCCCCTCCCCTCCTTCCTGCTATCCTTCCTTTTTCCTTCCTTTCTTCTCCCCTCCTTCCATCCATTCTTCCTTCTATCCTTCCCTTCCTTTCTTCTCCCCTCCTTCCTTCCATCCATTCTTCCTTCTATCCTTCCCTTCCTTTCTTCTCCCCTCCTTCCTTCCATCCATTCTTCCTTCTATCCTTCCCTTCCTTTCTTCTCCCCTCCTTCCTTCCATCCATTCTTCCTTCTATCCTTCCCTTCCTTTCTTCTCCCCTCCTTCCTTCCATCCATTCTTCCTTCTATCCTTCCCTTCCTTTCTTCTCCCCTCCTTCCTTCCATCCATTCTTCCTTCTATCCTTCCTTTCCTTTCTTCTCCTCTCCTTCCTTCCTTCCTTCCCTCCCTTCCTTCTTTCCTTTCCCTCCTTCCTGCCATTCCTCCCCTTTCTGTATCAGTCCTTGCTCCCCTTGTCTCAGTCCCTCTGTTCCTTTCCCTCCCTTTCACTTCCACCACCAACATTCCGACTCTCTAAACTGCCAGGAGTATTTGCATAATCCCTCTCATTGGTCAGCTCCACTAACATTCCGACGCTGTAAACTGCTAGAGGGAGGTGGTGTGGGGGATCATGGGAGTTGTAGTCCATAATGGTTTTTTTGGATTTGTGGCCGTTGGCTATTTTTTGGTTGGGTGGAGTGTTTTGGTAAGCATACCTCGCAGGGTTTTGGGTGTATGTGGGCTGTTTTTGTGTTTCTGCCTTGTCTGGTTTCTTTGTTTTGGAGCCAGGAAACATGACATGGAGGATTTTATATATATAGATAAGTGGCCCTCCACCAAAGTTGCTCTGGGCGACTTACACAATTAAAATAAACAGGTTACATAGTCACAGCTTGTTATTTAACAATCATAGTCTCTTCTGAAGAGCCGTGTCTTGAGTGCCCCTAAAAATGCATGTCGGATTGGCTCTTTGGTCTGGCGGGAGGGAGTTCCACAAGATTGGGGCTACAATGGAGAAGGATCTCTGTCTTGTGGGCTCCAAAGGGACCTCTCCTGGGCCAGGGACATCATAGAGGAGATCCTCATGAGCTGACCGTGGCAGTCTCTGGTGGTGGAGGGGCATTAAGCGGTCTCTTAGGTATGAAGGACCCTGACCTCAGAGGGCCTTGAATGCCAGGACCAGGGTCTTATAGAGCAGTCTTTCTCAACCAGTGTGCCGTGGCACACTAGTGTGCCGTGACGGACCTCCTGCTGTGCCGTGAGAAAAGCTCTCTGCCCCCCTTCCTCCCCCCCTCCTGCCGAACTCCTGCTGCTTGGGGGAGGAGGAAGGGCCGGGCAGTGGTGAAGAAAAATAAGAAGGGTCCGGGGCGCCGCCTCCTTTGGCCGTTTCCCCAGCCAGCCTCCAATCCGCCATGACTCCCACCATGACTCTCACCCCTCGCTCGCTGAAGCCGCGTGGAGGAGCCCCGCCCACTGAAGCCTGTCTACTGCTCATGCTCCTCCTCTGTAGGAAAGCTGAAGCTGGGGGGAGGGGGCGGGGCATGGCGCGGCCTGTAGGAGAGCTGAAGCTGGGGGAGGGGGCATGGCCTGTCTCTGCCCCCTCCCCCGGCTTCGGCACTCCCAGCAGCTGCTCCAGCCTTGAGGGGACAGTGCCAAGCCAGCATTGTGCTGGCTTTGGCACGGCTGGCTTGGCACTGCCCCTTCAAGGCTGGAGCAGCTGCTGGGAGGTGAAGCCGGGGAGGGGCGGGGCATGGCACAGCCTGGCTCCGCCCCTCCCGGCTTCGGCACTCCCAGCAGCTGCTCCCAGCAGGCCACCAACCCCAGCCGTTCTTTACTGTGTTAGAGTTTGTGTCATTTTGGTTGGTGGTGTGCCCCCGGATTTTTAATGTTAAAAGTGTGCCGCGGCTCAAAAAAGGTTGGGAAACACTGTTATAGAGGACTCTGTGTTCAACCGGCAGCCAATGCAAGCGCTGCAGGGACGGCGTTACATGGCACCTTATTGATGTTTTTGTGAGGAGTCTAGCAGCTGCATTTTGCACAATTTGGATCTTGCGAATTGCTGCTCGAGGTAAGCCCACATACAAAGCATTGCAGTAATCCAGCCTCGACGTAACTGTGGCATGGATGACCGTAGCCAGCGCCTCTGTTGGTAAGTAAGGCGCCAACTGCCTCACCTGGCGTAGATGAAAGAAGGCCCTTTGACTCGTGGAGCCAACCTGGGCTTCCATCCTCATTTGGGAATCCAGGATAACACCAATGAGACTCTTCACAGTGGGGGAGGGAGCTGACGGTTCCCCTTCGAAAGATGGTAATGGACCGACCAATTCTGACGGGCGGCCAGGCCACAAGGTTTCAGTCTTTGCTGGATTTACTTTCAATTTAAGGGCACGTAGCCATCTTGTCACCGCTCCAAGACCCCGGGTGAAGTTATCCGGTACTGAGGTTGTTCCAGGTTCTAGTTTTAGGAGAAGCTGGATGTCATCAGCGTATGGGAAACATTCTAATCCAAATCTCCGGACTAGCTTGGCGAGAGGTCGGACATAGATGTTGAACAGCATTGGCGATAGGATAGCGTCTTGGGGTACTCCAGTCGAGGGGGGATTTCTCAGACACTTGGCCCAGCCACGCCACTCGTTGGCTACGCCCTCGCAAGAATGAGTTGAACCACGTTATTGCTGGTCCTTGAATTCCAATAGCAGCTCATCGTTGGATCAGTAGATCGTGGTCTACTGTATCGAAACCTGCGGTGATCCGAGCCCCCACCTCCTGGGAAAGCTATGGACCCTAGTTAGGCTACTATTACTAGACTGAATATATTTAGCGATAGTTACTTATGTTATACTCTACTTCAGGGCTGCCCAACTTCTACCGGACCTGTGGCCGGAATTCTGGTCACTGATCACCTGGGGGGCCAAAGGGTCTGCCTCCGCCCCCGGCTCCGCCCTCCTAGGCTCCGCCCCTCCCCAGCTCCGCCCCCTCCCCGGCTCCAGGGAGGGATTATAAATACATTACTAAAATATAATAATATCAGAAAGGGAAATGGATGGAGGGAGGGGATATACATACATCAATAAAATATAATTAATGCTTCCTGCCTGGGGGAACCCTCCCAACCCCTGAGGCTGTGGGTTCATTACCTGGGGAGGCGCGGGCGGAGGTGGCGATAGCGTCGCAGGCCTGCCTCTGTGCGGGCGGGAAGGGGTCCCGGAGGCTGGCGCGGAAGGCGGCGGAGGCCTCGGGCAGGAAGGAAACCAGGGCCGGGCCCTCGCTGGCGCCGAGCAGGGCGGCCAGGAGCTAGAGCAGGCCCAGGCGGAGCTCCTCGCAGGCCTCGCCTTGGCCTTGTACGGCCTCGCCCTGGCATAGCCGCTGAATCCCAAGATTTCGGCAACTGTATTAACTATCGCGAGACTACGCCAGATACACGGGATTTCGCTCTCAACACGCGAGACTTCCTCCGGAACCCGGAAGTGGGTAATTTTTTTTAATTTTTATTATGTAATTTATTTTCCTATTTTTATTTTTTATTAAAAAGATGAGGGGGCCGTAGGAAAGGGGCTGGGGGGCCGTGTGCGGCCCCGGGGCCGCCAGTTGGACAGCCCTGCTCTACTTCTTAGAATTTATTAGTTAGTTTTGTCAATGCTGTATTTGTACTTTAGGATTTATGCATACTATTGTAGCCCGCTCCGAACCTCCGGGGAGTGGCGGTGTATAAACGTGAAGCATAAATAAATAAATAAATATATTCAGAACGTGAAACTTTTCTGGTCCCAAGCATTTTTAATAAGAGAGACTCAACCTGGAAAGTATCCACATTGGGATGACGGAAGGGTGCCTACCTGTGCTATACATTAAGGCCTTGCTCTTTGTCACCTTTCCATGTGTTCATAATTCTTGAAAAAAAGTATAAGGGAGATGAAAACATTGCCGGCTGGTAAGTGCAAAATGAATTTTTCTTTCCGGCCCTCTTGGCTTGACAAAGGAAGCAACCAGAGAGCCTTCGCAGTCGTCTTCCTGTGAGTCCGTAATGAGAATAGGTGTGTGTGTGTGTGTGTGTGTGTATTATACCTTCTCTGATCATTTATAAAAAGAGCGCATTGGAGAGAGCGGGCAGCTCAGAGGCATGCCAAGGCTTCCTGCTGCTGTTAAATCTGTGGAAATAATGAGGGACCCGAGAGAGAGAGAGAGGCCACCAAAGCAAAATGGGTTGGACGCTTGTGCCCGAATCCACTTGGTTAGTTTCAGTTCAGGACTATGTTATAATGACCACATGAGTCTTTACAAACGTTGCAAACTCAAAGCATTTGACCAAGGGTGCATCTACACCAGGGGTGCTCACACTTTTCCAGCATGCGAGCTACTTTCAATTACCAAAGGCAAAAAGATCACCTACCTTATGTGCGCGCGCGCGCTTTGCGCACGCACCCAGCTTCCACACACTGCGCCTTGCGTGAGCATGCGCGCGCGCACACACACTTTCCTCCATGAGGGCAGCCTTCCTCTCCGCCCGCCCCACTCTCACCCGGCTCCATGGCAGATCCGGGCGAAAGAGAGGTGGCAAGAGCGCCTTGTCTCCCCTGCAGGCCTCCCCATCACTGCCGGAGCCCAGCCTGGATCGGCGCGGCTCCATCAGCAATGGAGAGGCCTACGGGGGGGCGCGGCCTGGCGCGGCTCTCTTTCCCCGCCCGGATCGGAAAGGGAGCTGCGCCAGGCCTCGCCCCCCAACCCTAGGCCTCTCCATCACCGCCAGAGCCGCCAGGATTGGCACGGCTCCATCAGCAATGGAGAGGCCTACAGGGGGGGGGAGGGGCTGGCGCCACTCTCTTCTACCGCCGCCCGGATCGGAAAGGGAGCTGAGCCAGGCCTCGCCCCCCACCCGGAGGCCGCTCCCTCGCCGCCACAGCCGCCCGGAGTGGCACGGCTCCATCAGCAATGGAGAGGCCTACGGGGCTGGCGCCACTCTCTCTACTGCCGCCCGGATCGGAAGGGAGCTGCACCAGGCCTCGCCCCCCTCCCGTAGGCCTCTCCATCGCCGCCATCGCCGCCAGGATTGGCACGGCTCTGGCAGCAATTGAGAGGCCTACGGGGGGGGGGACTGGCGCGGCTCTCTTCCACTGCCGCCCGGATCGGAAAGGGAGCTGCGCCAGGCCAGGCCCCCCCCCCCTCCCGTAGGCCTCTCCATCGCCGCCAGAGCCACGCTGATCCGGGCGGGCTCTGGCAGCAATGGAGAGGCCTACGGGAGGGAGGGGGAGTCCTGGCGCGGCTCCCTTTCTGATCCCGGCGGCGGGGGAAGGGAGCCGCACCAGGCCTCACCTCCCCTGCAGGCCTCTCCATCGCTGCCAGAGCCCCGCCCGGATCGGCGCGGCTCTGGTGGCGATGGAGAGGCCTAGGGGAGGGGGGGCATGGCCTGGCGCAGCTCCCTTTCTGATCTGGGCGGCGGGGGAAGAGAGCCGCGCCAGGCCTCCCCTCCATAGGCCTCTCTATCGCAGCCGGAGCCGTGCCAATCCGGGCGGCTCTCTGGCAGCAATGGAGAGGCCTGCAGGGGAGATGAGGCCTGGCGCAGCTCCCTTCCCCCACTGCCCGGATCGGAAAGGGAGCTGCACCAGGCCTCACTTCCCCTGCAAGTTTCTCCATTCCTGCCAGAGCGCCGCCATGCTGATCCGGGCAGAAGGCAGGAGCAAGAGCACGCCTTCCGCCCAGGCGGCGCTTCTTCCGCCCGCAAGGCATTGCGAGAAGGAGGGAGCGCCCTGCCTCTCTCTCCTCCAGGGGCAGCTGTGCAGCCTCTGCTGCCACTTCCTCCTTCCTGCAGTGCCCCACGGGTGGAGGAGGCGCTGCGCCGGCGGAGGCAAGAGAAGTGCGGCGGCGGGAGCGCGCGCATGGGAGGTGAGGCCCGAAGATCACCTGGAAGAGGGCTGAAGATCGACTAGGTGCTCGCGATCACCGTTCTGAGCACCCCTGATCTACACGGAAGAATTAATGCCATTCCACACCACTATGAACACAGCATAGATATCCTGGCAGGAATGGCAGACAGACACAGACTTCCCACACAGAACTCCCATAACCAAGAGAAAATGCTATAAGGGTTTGGTGGGCATTGACCTTGAGTTTTGGAGTTGTAGTTCACCTATATCCAGAGAGCACTGCGGACTGAAACAATGTTGGATCAGGACCAAACTTGGCATGAATACTCAATATGCCCAAATGTGAACACAGATGGAGTTTGGGGAAAATTGACCTTGAAATTTGGGAGTTACAGTTTCAGGGATTTATAGTTAACACACAATCAAAGAGCATCCTGAACTCTTGCAACAATGGAATTGAACCAAACTTGGCATACTGAACTCTCATTACCCACAGAAAGTACTGAAAGGGTTTGCTTGGGAATTGACCTTGAGTTTGGAAGTTGTAGTTCACCTACACCCAGAGAGCACTGTGGACTCAAACAATGTTATGTTGTGTTGTTGTGTGTTTTCTATCCAGAATCACAATGTTGGGAGGAGGCTGACCACTCTAAGGTCCCTCAAACAGGCATGGGAAAACTTCGGCCCTCTGGGTGCTTTGGACTCCAACTCCCACCATTCCTAACAGCCTGAGGCCCTTTCCTGCTTAAGTGGCTGAGGGGGGGAAAGGAAAAGGGCCCGAGGCTGCTAGGAATGGTGGGAGTTGGAGTCCAAAACACCTGGAAGGTCCCAGTTTGCCCATGCCAGCTTTCGACTGAGATAGCTACCTCCCCCTCCCCCTTCGCGCCCTTCCTTCCCCCTCCTGTCCAACACTTACTTTTTCTTCTCCACTGTCTCTTCTGCCGCCATTTTGATCCGAGGGGGCAGCGTGAGCATGTTCAGGAGGGGAGGGGGGAGGGAGCAAGGCGTGACCCGTGCGGGCGCTACTGCGCAGACACGCCCCAGAGCAAAGCGAGCAGAGCGAGGCTGGGAAGAAGGGAGCCCGAGTGGAGAAGGAAAAGTGTTCGGCAGGAGGGGGAAGAAAGGGCATTGGAGGTTCCAATTTCCCACGGCACACCTGATGATCGCTCACGGCACACTAGTGTGCCACGGCACACTGGTTGGGAAACACTGCTCTAGGTCACATGGTCAGCTCCCTCTAGGGATGCTGGGGAATATCTGGCTTCTCCAATTTCTCCAATGCAATTCGGTGGTCAATGAAAGAGGTTGACCAAGGAAAAAGCCATGGAAAAATCCGAAGTCGGTGAACGAGTGTTTCTATCAGGAACCACTTTGGGACTGATCTCCATCTCGCCCTTCTCACTTGGCCCTCGCCATTGTCCTCGTTAAATACCCATTCTGCCTGGCCCGAAATAGCTCTTTGCCTTTCTTCCCTTTGATCCCCGCATCTCTCCGCGCTTCTCTCCTTTTGCAGGAACAAGACCCTGCAGATGGAGAAGATCAAAGCCCGCTTGAAGGCGGAGTTCGAGTCCCTGGAGTCGGAGGAGAGGCACCTGAAGGAATACAAGCAGGAGATGGACCTCCTTCTGCAGGAGAAGATGGCGCACGTGGAGGAGCTGCGCCTCATCCACGCCGACATCAATGTGGTGAGTGAGGTGTCGGCCTGGCAGGGTCTTTGATCCTATAGTCCTATCTATATATATAAAGGAAGAGTCATCATGGAACAACCGTCCCAAACAGAGAAACCTTACAACGCAGAAACACCAAACTTGCCAACAGAAATAGGCCTCAGACAAGGTACGTTTGTAGCAAAGAAACTTCCCCCCAAAACCTAAAAGGCCCCCAAAACAACGAGTAAAAACTACATTTCCCAGCATCCTCCGGGCTGCCAACGACTCTCCCAGCCTCTACATTCTGACAACATGATTGGCTGCCAATAAGGGTGGATTTGCATAACTCCTGTACTGGCCAGCCAACATGAACATTCCGACCCATAATAAACTGTCAGAGGAGGATAAGGCAAAGGGCTGAGGCACAAACACAAACACCCCGTTCACTTCCCACAGAAAATTTACACCCCTACAAATCACAAAATTGACAGTAAGACCACTAGCCCAAAATTAACAGTAAGGCTTCATTAACTTAATTTCCCTGACTAGGCCTCACTTAATGGAATGCTGTTTACGCTCTGAATTGACAGTAAGGCTTCATTAACTTGATTTTCCCGACTACGCCTCAGCTCATGGGACATTGTGTATGGCCTGAATTTACAGTAACCTACCTTGGCACACAGAGCCCTCAGCTTTGACCCACAGCAACATTCTACTACAGTTTGGAGGAGGGTGGACCATGGATTATGGGACTTGAAGTACCTCCATGGATAATGGCCAGACCACTGTGTCCCAGAAGCAAGACCGATAAAGACCAAACTTGGCACACAATGCCCCCCATGACCCACACTCCATCCGACTGCAGATTAGAGGAGGACACACCATGGATAATGGGATTTCAAGTACCTCCACTCACTTCCAAAGTACCCCACCCACACACGCATCAACCTCTACATCAACACAGCAGACGGAAAGACAAAAACATTGTATATCCACAAGCTATGCAGAACGCCAGCAACACCACACACCAACAACTCCACAGGACTCCAACATCCCACCCACCAGAACAACCCACAACGACACAGCCAGGGCCCCAACAACACCATAAGTAACAACAACTCCAAGCCTTACATACTCAGACTTCCTCGCATCTCCAAAATAGGGCACAGCAACGCCTGCCGGGTACAGCTAGTTTATCCATAATCCTGATAATGCCTATGAAGCTGGATGGTCAACTGTTGGGAAGGCTTTGATTGTGTCTTCCTGGCTGGCAGAAGGGGGTTGGGCTAGATGGCCCTTGGGGTCTCTTTCAACTCTAGGGTTCTTTGATTCTAAGGCCATATTTGTCCACGATCCTGATAATGCCTATGAGGCTGGATGGCCATCTGTTGGGAGGGCTTTGCTTGTGTCTTCCTGCCTGGCAGAATGCCCTTGGGGTCCCTTCCAACTCTTTGATTCCACGATTCTAATACATCAAAGCCAACCAGAATCCATTCTTGGCAGGCTGCCCAGAATTGCACTCCCAAAAGGCTGTCTGCACTGAGGATTTATAGTGTTATTATTCCACTTTCAACTGCCATCATTCCACCTCATGGAATTATGGGGTTTGCAGTTTGGTGAGGCATTGTGACTCCCTAACTGGCTGAGTGGGGATTTGAATCCATGTCTACATAGTTGTAGTCCAACACTGAAACCACTAGACCACTATCTATCTATCTATCTATCTATCTATCTATCTCCAACCATCTCTGTCTGTATTATTATTATTATTATTATTATTATTATTATTATTATTATTATTATTAGCTTGGGGACCCGGCGGTGCCCGGGTTATTTGAGGAAGGCCTTGTGTGCCAAGGTTGGTTCCTATTAGATGTTTATGAGGCTTGCAGTGGTCTCAGGAACTCAGTGAAGGTACTGCGAGTCCCATTGGCCATGGTCCACCCCCTCCAAACAGCACCAGGGTGTAGAGTGGGTCAAGGGGGCTCTGTGTGTCACATTTGGTCTTGATCATTCTTTGGATGAGGGTTGCAGCGGTCTCGGAAGGTGAGTGAAGGTATTTCAAGTCCCATCACCTGTGGTCTGTCCTTATTGAAACAGCACCAGGGTGTAGAGTGGGTCTTGGGGACTCTGTATTGTAATTGGTAATCGTGGCATTTGTTGAGGGTCGCGTTGTGAAGTGGGCCATTGGGCCCCTGTTTGCCAAGTTTTGTCCTGATCCGTCACTGCTGTGGGCCGCAGTGTCTGACTGCCTGAGGCATTTCCTTTTTCCTCTGAGTCACCTTAGATTGTTGGAATGTGGATGGCCAATCGGAGTCCTTTATGCAAATACTATTTCAGTTGCAACCAATCCCCTCTGTCTGGGGCCGTTTGGGCCTGGTCTGCGTTTTATAGGGGCTACAGAGTTGTTTGGGAAGTGAATGAGGTGTAGGTACTGCAAATCCCATCATTCGTGGCCCATCCTGCCCTAAACCACACCAGGTGGTGAAGTGGGCCATTGGGCCCCTGTTTGCCAAGTTTGGTCCTGATCTGTCATTGCTGTGGGCCGCAGCGGCTGACTGCCTGAAGCCTTTCCTTTTCCCTTTGAGTCACCTTAGAATGTTGGAATGTGGATGGCCAATCGGAGTCCTTTATGTAAATACCATTTTAGTGGCAACCAATCCCTCTGACTGGGGTTGTAGAATGTTGGAGTTCTGAGGCTGGCCAATCGGAGCCCTTTATGCAAATAATTCCACAGTGGCAGCCAATCGAAACGCTGGCACATATTCCTCCCTTCCACACTGTAGAAAGAATGCAGTTTGCCACCACTTGAACTGGTGTGGCTGAATGCTATGACATCTTGGGAATTATAGTCTTACAAGGTCTTTAGCTTTCTCTGCTAATATTGCAACCTACAGACCCCAGTTCAAGCAGTGGCAAACCGCATGCATCCTACATACTGTAGTAGATGCACCACAGCTCCATACGGTCATTACCGCAAGATCACCAAGAATGGCTTCAAACAACAGGAAAGGAGATTCTACTTGAACATGAGGAAGAACTTCCGGACGGTGAGAGCTGTTCAGCAGTGGAACTCTCTGCCCTGGAGACTCATTTCTTGGAGGCTTTGGATGCAATTTTCCTGCTACTTGCAGACTGGGGTTGGTGGCCCGCAAGGTTTCTTCCAACTCTAGGTGTGAGGATCTTTTTCTTCAATCTAACTGTGGGCAGAGCAGGCTATCCCACCGCTGCCACCAGTTTATGTGAGGATTCGAGGTCCGCTGACTGCTTGACCACGGTGCAGGGTGGACCTTCCGTTAGAATCCCACCACTGCCACCAATTTATGTGAAGATGCACCTTACAGCGTGCGTCAACTTGTGAAGATTCGAACTCACAACTGTAACAGGATCATTGCCATCAATTCATGTGATGGCTCCTTACTTTATAACTTTTGTTACCCGTGAGTAATTCTTGACCACCCAATTTTTCTAAAGCTTGCACCAAAAGAATTCACAGAGAGACATTTATGAATAAAGAACTTTAACAGTTTATTTGCTAACAAGGTTTACAGCGTGGAGGTTTTAAGGTACACAGAGCTTAGGTGGTTACAGTATCTTCTTAGAGGCACAGATCTTAAGGTTACTAGGTTTCTAAATACAATGTTTGACTGTATTTTTCCAAACACTGACTCAACGATATTATAGATACTTTGCCCACAATAGGCCTTTTATCTATCTTCGGGGTTAGCTTTCCAGCCTAACCTACAAACAGCGGCCTTTAAAGGCTTCCTAAACCCTAACTGCCTTTCTGCAGAACAGATAACAGCAGCCTCTCAAGACTGCTACCAGTCGGTCTAACCGCTACAACTCTCACTGATGAATTTCAAAACTGAAAATTCTAAGGCTAGTGGTAGGCTCCGCCTCCTGTTGCTATAGCAACGGAACTTCTCAGAGGCTGGGCACTGTAATATTCTCCGTTAACCCTTTGTGGTCTGTCTAACATTTAATCATCTAACACAGGGCTGTCCAACTTCTACCGAACCTTGGGCCAGAATTCCGGTCACTGATAACCTGGGGGGCCAAACCCTGGCTCCGCCCTCCCCCGGCTCCACCCCCTTAACCGGCTCTGCCCCCTCCCAGCCCCCGGCATTGCATAAATATACAATTACATATTATATTATTTAAATAAGGGGAGAGGGAGGGATGGATGGAACACATGAGGGGCATAAATATACAGAATATCAAGGCAGAAAATCCCACAATCTCTGCTTTGAACTGGAATATATGACTGTCCCACTGGCCACATTGATCAGCATTGAATGGCCTTGCCGTTGAAAGGTCTGTGTGCTTTCATTCTGCCAGTTTACCCCTGGCTGATTCCATTCAGTGCAAGTCATCAAAGTAAACTTAGGTAATTGCAAAGAATGTAAATAATTCTGGGGGGAGGAAAAGGAGGGGGAAAGGGGGTGGGAGGCCTTTCCTTGAGCTCCCTCCTTTTCTCCTCCCCCCCTCTCCTATGGCTGGCCGGTTCTCTCCTTCTCATTAAAGAGACAGTTCATGAAACGCAAATGAAGGGGTCAGAAAGGAAGGGGCTTGTGTGTGTGTGTCTGAGAGCCAGAGAGATCTTCCCTTTGCACTGGGGAGAGGTGTGCCCAGGGCAGGTCCCCCTCCTCTCTCTCTCTCTCTCTCTCTCTCTGTCACTCACTCACTCACGCTCCCAGACACACTCCCTCCCTCCCAGACCCCTTTTGCTTCCCTGGCGCTGAGGGCCTGAGCGCCTCCCAGATGGAGCGGCAGCAATCCTGAGGAGGAAGCGGCGCTGCCGAGGGGGAAACTATGCGGCCAGGTCGCTCTTCCTGTTTGCTGCCAAGGGGGCGGGGCCCGAGAGATGTCACTCCCTCCCATTGGCCCCCTCCCTCAGGAGAAGAGGAGGCGGCCAATAGAAAGCCAAGGGGGCGGGACCAAAAAAATTAATAAAAAATAATATTTTTTAATTGAAAAAAATATTTAAAAATATTTTTAAAATATATTATTTATTGCAGAAGGGTAAGGGGCCGTAGCCAAGGGGCTAGGGGGCCGTGTACGGCCCCCGGGCCGCCTGTTGGACAGGCCTGATCTAACACAATCCAAATGTAATAATACAAACCACACATTTAACAACAAAACAAAGACAAAAACCCTCAATTCACATAGCGACTTCACTACACTAGGATTCTAGGATTCTATGTCATTGCTGTTCGCAATCCGGATGTTATGTGGGCCGCCCCATTGCAATGGGGAAAATACAGGGAATTTGATGCCTCTCTTCCAGATGGAAAACACAATCAAGCAGTCCGAGAACGACCTCAACAAGCTCCTGGAGTCGACCCGGCGCCTGCACGAGGAGTACAAGCCCCTCAAGGAGCATGTGGATGCCTTGAGGATGACGCTGGGCTTGCAGCGGTTGCCGGACCTGTGCGAGGAGGAAGAGAAGCTCTCCTTAGAGTAAGTGCATAAGGCTTGCCATAAAGACCCGGGCAGGAAATGCAGAAAATCTTGGCATCATGCATTGCTGCTTCTCTTAGTGTCAAGGGCGCAGGATTCCCAGATTTCGATAGGCTTGTCCTCCAAATAAGGAGGAGGAGTCTCAGGGCAAGAGCGCTACATTGAAAAATGAATGCTCGTCTTGCCAGTAAAAGAGGAGGAACCTCGGGGCAACATATACTGGCGTATAAACCAGTGATGCACTAAAGCGAACCTTCCCAGGTGTGAGTGGCACCACTGTATTTGTGGGACTCCACAGGCCCGGATTATCCATAAGGCCACACAAGGCCATGGCCTATGGGCGCAGGCCTAGGGGGGCGCCAGATCAAGGACCAAAACAAATAATGTTCAAACAAAACCGCAACGTGCGGCATGATGACGCTCTCTCTCTCTCTCTCTCTCGGGGAGGGCGGGGGGAGAGCTCTGCGAGGGGGGGGAGGAGGGAATGGCGCCCCCCCTCGCCATCACCCCCACGGCACCCAGGAACATGGCGGAACATGCCCAGCAGCGCCCTGGGGGCGGGGCTTCCCTTCCTCTTCCTCCCCGCGACTGCCTTCCTTGTCTGAAGGAAGGCAATTGCGGCGAGGAGGAGGAAGAGTTGGAGGGAAGCCCCGCCCCCGGGGCCGCTGCCGCGCACGCCCAGCAGCGGCCCCGGGGGCGGAGCTTTCCTTCCTCTTCCTCCCCGCGACCACCTTCCTTGTCTGAAGGAAGGCAATTGCGGCAAGGAGGAGGAAGAGTTGAGGAAAGCCCCGCCCCCGGGGCCGCTGCCGCGCATACCCAGCAGCGCCCTGGGGGCGGGGCTTCCCTTCCTCTTCCTCCCCGCGACTGCCTTCCTTGTCTGAACGAAGGCGATTATGCAAGGAGGAGGAAGAGTTGGAGGAAGCCCCCGCCCGGGGCTGCTGCTGCGCATGCCCAGCTGCGCCCTGGGGCGGGGCTTCCCTTCCTCTTCCTCCCCGCGACTGCCTTCCTTGTCTGAAGGAAGGCGATTGCGGTGAGGAAGAGGAAGAGTTGGAGGGAAGCCCCGCCCCCGGGGCCGCTGCCGCGCATGCCCAGCAGTGCCCTGTGGGCGGGGCTTCCCTTCCTCTTCCTCCCCGCGACTGCCTTCCTTGTCTGAAGGAAGGCAATTGCGGCGAGGAGGAGGAAGAGTTGGAGGGAAGCCCCGCCCCCGGGGCCGCTGCCGCGCACGCCCAGCAGCGGCCCCGGGGGGCACTACCCATGCCCAGCAGCGGCCCCGGGGGGAGCTTCCTTCCTCTTCCTCCCGCGACCACCTTCCTTGTCTGAAGGAAGGCAATTGCGGCAAGGAGGAGGAAGAGTTGGAGGGAAGCCCCGCCCCTGGGGTCGCTGCCGCGCATGCCCAGCAGCGCCCCGGGGGCGGGGCTTCCCTTTCTCCTCCCCGTGACCACCTTCCTTGACTGAAGGAGGGCGATCGCGGCGAGGAGAAGGAAGAGGTAGGGGGAAGCCCCGCCCCCGGGACCGCTGCCATGCATGCCCAGCAGTGGCCCCGGGGGCGGGGCTTCCAAGGTGTGGCCTAGGGTGCCAAAAGGAGTTAATCCGGGCCTGGGACTCCATGCCCCAGCACCCCTTGCTGCTTTCATTGTAATCGTTCCTCTCCACGGGGACACGTCAAGGGAGTGGAGTGAGGGTGATGGAGTGTCTTCTTGGTTTCTCTCCTCGCTCCAGTTACTTCGAAAAGCAGAAAGCCGAGTGGCAGACGGAGCCACAGGAGCCTCAGATCCCAGAATCCTTGGCGGCGGCGGCAGCAGCTGCCCAGCAGTTGCAAGTGGCCAGAAAACAGGACACCCGACAAACGGCCACCTTCCGACAACAGCCACCTCCAATGAAGGTAAGAGGCATCTTTACTCAGTGCTATGAGATACTGGGAGTTGTAGTTTTGCAAGGCCTTCCCTGCCAAGGAGTTCTGATGCCACAGCAAACTACAACTCCCAGGATTCCATTGCATGAGCTACAACAGTTTAACACTGCTTGAACTCCCATGGCTCAATGCTGTGGAATCCTGAGAGTTGTAGTTTTATAGTAACAACAACAACAACACTTATTTTGTATTCTGCCCTATCTCTCCGGGGGGACTGAGGGTGGAATCCAGCAAATACAGACGCAGACAAACATTCAATGCCTCAAAACAAGGAGATATGGATACTATAGATCAGGGCTGCCCAGGAAGTCAATCGCGATCGACCAGTCGATCCTGGGACCGAAGGAGGTCGATCCCAGCTGGATGGGGCGCTTCTCAGAGGGGGCGGAGCCAGGCCTTGCCAAGCCCCGCCCCCTCCCCGGCTTCGGCACTCCCAGCAGCTCCTCCAGGCTTGAGGAAGGCGATGCCAAGCCAGTGGTGGCATAGCTAGCACAAGGATAGCTTGGCATTGCCAGCCTCAAGCCTGGAGAAGCTGCTGGGTTGGCAGGAGCTGGGGCTACCACCGGGGGCTCACCCTGTCCTGTAGATTCGAACCACCGGCCTTCTGCTTAGCAGGTTCAGCAGCTCAGCGGTGTAACCCACTACACCACCACATAAGGCCACTAGCTTGCTCTGATAAGGAGTGTGGGTGCCTCACCCAACTACACTGGCGTTTCAAGGAGCGTAAACCGCACTCATTCTGCAATGTAGACGCACCTCTAGAGGTTCCTAGAAAGACAATAATAATATCGTGCTCCCATCTCCCGAAGGGGAGGGCCAGGCCGGGGGGAGGGGCGGGGCCAGGCCGTGCCATGCCCCGCCTCCTCCCCTGGCTTCAGCTTTCCAGCAGCTGCTCCAGCCTTGAGGGGCAATGCCAAGCCAGCAGTGGCAGAGCCAGCACAATGCTGGCTTGGCACTGCCCCCTCAAGACTGGAGCAGCTGCTGGGAGTGCCGAAGCCGGGGGAGAGGGCGGAGCCAGGCCGCGCCATGCCCCGCCTCCTCCCCTGGCTTCAGCTTTCCCAGCAGCTGCTCCAGCCTTGAGGGGGCAATGCCAAGCCAGCAGTGGCAGAGCCAGCACAATGCTGGCTTGGCACTGCCCCCTCAAGACTGGAGCAGCTGCTGGGAGTGCCGGCCCGGGGAGAGGGCGGAGCCAGGCGCGCCATGCCCGCCTCCTCCCCGGCTTCAGCTCTCCCACAGAGGAGGAGCATGAGCGGTGGATGGGCTTCAGTGGGCGGGGCTCCTCATCCACGCGGCTTCAGCGAACGAGGGGCGGGAGCCATGGCAGATTGGAGGCTGGCTGGGGAAACGGCCAAAGCCCCTTCTTCTTTTCCTTCGCCACCGCCAGGCCCTTCCTCCCCCTCCCCCAAGCAGCAGGAGTTTGGCAGGAGGGGGGGGGGAAGGAAGGGGGACAGAGAGCTTTTCTCGCGGCACAGCAGGAGGTCCGTCACGGCACACTAGTGTGCCGCGTCACAGCGGTTGGGAAACACTGCTCTATAGGAATGTCTCTGGAGGACATGCCTCTACCTCCTCTGCCATGTTCCTGGGTGCCGCGCATGGGCGGCAGCAGCCCCGGGGGTTTCCCTTCTTTCCTCCTCCTCCTCTGGCCCAGCTGCACAAGGGCGCCGAGCCGGGCCTGGGAGAGGCCTTGCTGGCCCTCTGCACGCAGCACATCGGTGAGAGAGGAGAGGCAGGCGGAAAGAAGGAATTTGGAGGGGGGTGTGTGCGTTAGAGATTGGTTTGGGGGCGTAATTCCAAAGTGTGGCCTAGGGTGTCAAAAGGGGTTAATCCGGGCCTGCTTTACACCCTCTTCACTCACACGGACCCGCTTTGTGGCCTTTCCAGGCTTGCTTGTCGTGCCACCAGCAGATCCACCGGAACGCGCCCATCTGCCCGCTCTGCAAGGCCAAGAGCCGCTCCCGGAACCCTAAGAAGCCCAAAAGGAAGCAAGACGAGTGAGAGGTCGGGCAGCCAATCGCGTCGTGTTGTGCGACCAGACCCCGCCCCTTTTGGCCCCGCCCCTTTCCGGTAGAACTGTCCTTGTGGCCTGAATTGACCCCAACGGAAAAAGAAGATTGAGGTTTGAGTTGCGTAATTAATTACAATGTGATGTAAGCACAACTGTTCCGTTGAGGCTTAATTTCCTTTATATTCCTAGCCTTTTTATTTTTCGTTCATAGGGAAATATTAAAGCGTCGTCAATGGTGCTACGTAGGTAACTGGTTTTTTTCATCCCACCTTTTGGATTTTGCCAAAAAAAAAAAGTAAGGTGAAAAAATAACGTGGGAGGACATTTTCTATGTAGAAAATAGAAATCTGTGACATGCATTTCGTCTTTTTTTATTAGACAATAGACCGAAGACCTTTTTCTACTCACCAAAAGGCCATTGTTTCCCATTCATTCCTGACTGTATTTTTCTACTTTCCTCTCCAAAGCTTGGAAATTGTCTTGTGGGCTCAACCTGTGTTTACGTCTGATTTACGGCGCTTGCTTCGTCTTCCTTGTTTTCTGAGCATTTTTAAAATGAAATTTGTGCTTAATCCATATTTTGCATAACCTGTGTACATTCCTCTCTGTTGTTTACATGCTTTCCGGAAGGTCAGAAGGTCGCGGAGTGACCTGACCTCCGACGGCAAGGAATTCCAGAGCGTAGGGGCAATGATGGAGAATGCCCTTCTTCTTGTCGACATAAGACGATAGGCTTTGGCGCTTGGGAAGAGGAGAAGATCTTGATCCTCAGATCTCAGTGATCTCGTGGGACAGTATGGGGTAAGGCGGTCCCTCAGGTACACTGGCCCCAGACCGTACAAGGCCTTGAAGGTCACAACCAACACTTTGAAGGTGATCCGGAATTCAATAGGCAGCCACTGTAACACAGGTGTAATGCGGTGGCCCACAGGCGTGCCTGTGAGCCCACGGGCTGCAGCGTTCTGCACTAGCTTAAGTTTCTGGGTCACGGATAGAGGTAGGCCAATGTAGAGAGCGTTACAGTAGTCTAATCCTGAGATGACCGTCGCTTGGATCACCGTGGCCAGGTCGCGTCGGGACAGGTAGGGGGCCAGCCTCCGAGCCTGGTGGAGATGGGAGAACGCAGCTCGGCTAACCATGGAGACCTGGGTCTCCATGGAGAGCCGAGTGTCCAAATGGACTCCGAGGCTTTTTACTGAAGGTGACGGGCGTAAAGCCACGTCGTCCAGAGTCGGAAGCTGGACAACGTAGTTGCACAACTACGTCATTCCCTCCTGTGTTTGCATCATGTTGTTGCCAGCTGAGGAAGAATTGCAAATCTTAACTGGAAATACTGGGAATTTGGAGTTCAAAGTGGGATGTGGAAACGCCTCCCCAGCAGTGCAGATCCTTCTTTTAAGATACCGGGGGCACTTGGTTGAACAGCGGTACATATGCCAAAGATCTTATAGTCCTGTTGGACAGGAAGGTAAACATGAGCCAGCAATGTGATGCGGCAGCTAAAAAAGCCAGTGGGATTTTGGCCTCCATCAATAGGAGTCTTGTGCCTAGATCCAGGGAAGTCATGCTCCCCATGCTCTCTTCTGCCTTGGTCAGACCACTTTACCTGGAATCCCACTGTGTCCAATTCTGGGCACCACAATTGAAGGGAGATGTTGACAAGCTGGAAGGTGTCCAGAGGAGGGCGACTCAAATGATCCAGGGTCTGGAGAACAAGTCCTATGAGCACCGGCTTAAAGAGCTGGGCATGTTTAGCCTGCAGAAGAGAAGGCTGAGAGGAAATATGAGGGCCATGTATCAATGGCCGAACAGATTTGGGTTCGCCCGAAGAGACTTATGGAACCTGACAGGTTCCTGAATGAGGGATCTGAAGCCTGTCAGCATCTCGATCGAGATGCAGGTGGATGCATGGAACACCAAACTGACCACTGCACTCGATGAGATTGCCCCTAGATTGCCTCTCCGACCTCGTAGAAATCGATCGTTTTGGTTTACTGAGGAACTTCGATCGATGAAATGAGAGAAGAGATGGCTAGAGTGCGTGTGGCGGGGACTCTGTGACGAAGGATCAAGATCAGCCTATAAGCAGTTTATGGATGCTTATGAGCATGCTGTCAAGGAGGCGAAAAAATTACATTACGCAACCATGATAGCGTCTGCAAGCTCACACCCAGCACAATTATTTAAAATAATTAGGTCGCTGACGATGGTCCCTACCATCCAAAAAAATGATGATCGGGCCCTTACTACTGAGGCTTTTCAGAGCTACTTTGCAGACAAGGTCTTGACCCTTCGCCGGGACCTCTCAGCCACAATTGATACAGTGAGTGAACTTGAGACTCCGTGGCCACTCGCTGGGCCCACCTTCGACCGGTTCCAACCACTGGACGCAGAGGCTATCGATAGGATTGTAACTGCAACTAGACCAAACACATGCTCCCTCGACCCGTGCCCCTCCTGGCTCGTGAAATCTTGCCTGGAAGGGTTGTGTGACCTTCCGTTGAACATAGTTAACAGCTCCCTTGAGCAAGGAGTCTTTCCAGAGGGTTTCAAAGAGGCGGTGGTTTCTCCACTGCTGAAGAAACCAGGATTAGATCCTACGGTCCCTTCCAATTACCGCCCGGTTTCGAATCTGTCGTTTCTCGGTAAGGTAATTGAGAGGGTGGCAGCGGAGCACTTGCGGTCCTTCCTAAATGACTCAGCCGGATTAGATTCCTTCCAGTCCGGCTTCCGCGGGGCACGGGACGGAGACGGTTCTGGTTCCCATCACAGATGAGCTCCGCTGCCAGCTTGACCAAGGCGGATCAGCACTGCTTGTGTTCTTGGACCTCACAGCAGCGTTTGATACTGTCGATTACGATATTTTGACCCATTGCCTTGCCGTAGTCGGAGTGACGGGGACAGTTTTGAACTGGCTGTCCTCCTTCCTCCACAATCGGAAACAGTGAGTGAGGTGGGGTGAGTTGACCTCTGGGGGTTCTCCCCTGGTTTGTGGGGTCCCTGAGGGGGCCATACTCTCCCCTCTGTTATTTAACATCTATATGCGGCCACTTGCTCAGCTGGTGCGTAGCTCTGGGCTTGAGTGTCACCAGTACGCTGACGGTACTCAGCTCATTCTGAGGATGGAGGGCCGACCGGAATCCGTACCCAATAATTTCCATCTGTGCGTCGAAGCCGTTACTGGATGGCTGCGAGCCAGTAAGCTGAAGGTGAATCCGGCGAAGACGGAAATGCTCTGGCTGGGCCATCTGGGTGATAGGGATATCCAGCCGCCGGCCCTGGATGGCGTAACACTATGCCTGTCATCATCAGTAAAAAGCCTGGGAGTCCTTTTGGACCCTCTGCTGTCAATGGAGGCCCAAATCTCCACAGTCAGCAGAACAGCATTTTTCCATCTGTGACAGGCAAGGCGACTGGCCCCCTATCTGTCTCGGAACGACCTAACCATGGTGATCCAGGCTGCGGTCATCTCAAGACTTGACTACTGTAACGCGCTCTACATTGGTCTACCTTTGACCGTGATCCGGAAACTCAAGCTACTGCAGAATGCTGCAACCCGGCTACTCGGGGTGGAGCCCGCGAGTTGCCGTATCACCCCAGTTCTGCAGAGACTGCACTGGCTACCAATTGAGTACCGGATCACTTTCAAAGTGTTAGTTCTAACTTTCAAGGCCTTACATGGTCTGGGGCCAGTGTACTTGAGGGATCGCCTGTCCCCATAGAGTCCCTGGAGATCACTGCGATCAGAAGATCAGAATCTCTTACTTATATGTTCCTGGCGTGAAGGCTTACCGCCTGACGACAACCCGACGAAGGGCCTTCTCTATCATCGCTCCAGTTTTGTGGAATGATCTGCCCCCCGAGACTCGGGAGTCGCGAAATTTGGTAGCTTGTGAGACCTTCCAGTTTAGACAAGCCTTTGAGTTCAAATGATGTTTTTCATGCTTATTGCTCTGTTGTTTTATGTTGTATCGAATCGCTGTAAACCGCCCCGAGCCTCTGGGAGCGGCGGTGTACAAACCGAATAAATAAATAAATAAATAAATAAATTAAATACGTGAGGGGAAGTCATAAGGAGGAGGGGGCAAGCTTCCTTTCTGCCGCCCTGGAGACTAGGACGCAATGGAACAATGGCTTCAAACTACAGGAAAGGGAGGAGATTCCACCTGAACACGAGGAAGAAGGTACTAACCGGGAGAGCTGTTCAGCAGTGGAACTCTCTGCCCTGGAGTGTGGTGGAGGATCCTTCTTTGGGGGCTTTGAAACAGAGGCTGGGTGGCCATCTGTCGGGGGTGCTTTGAATGGGATTTTCCTGCTTCTTGGCAGAATGGGGTTGGGTTGGAGGTCTCTTCCGACTCTTCTCTGGTATTTCTTCCTCCTCTAAAAAAGCAACAAACCCGAAGGGAAGAGTAGCGAGCAGGGCAGCAACTGTTGCAAAATGGTTAGCAGGAGCTACAAGGGACTTTTTCAAAGTTTGCTTTTGTAACATGCCGATAGTTTTTATTGTGTGTTAACCATAACATCATCTTTCAAAGGATTAATAAATGCATTCGGTCCATTTGTACTTTGATTTCTCCTGCCCTTTGAGGAACAGCGCTCCAATTTTGTCCTTCCTTCCTTCTCTCCTTCTCTCCTTCTTTCCTTCTCTCCTTCTTTCCTCCGTCCTTCCTTCCTTCCTTCTCTCCTTCTTTCCTCCGTCCTTCCTTCCTTCCTTCTCTCCTTCTCTCCTTCTTTCCTCTGTCCTTCCTTCCTTCCTTCTCTCCTTCTCTCCTTCTTTCCTCCTTCCTTCCTTCCTTCTCTCCTTCTCTCCTTCTTTCCTCCGTCCTTCCTTCCTTCTCTCCTTCCTTCCTCTGTCCTTCCTTCCTTCCTTCTCTCCTTCTCTCCTTCTTTCCTCCTTCCTTCCTTCCTTCTCTCCTTCTCTCCTTCTTTCCTCCTTCCTTCCCTCCTTCTCTCCTTCTTTCCTCCTTCCTTCCTTCCTTCCTTCCTTCTCTCCTTTTCTCCTTCTTTCCTCCTTCCTTCCTTCCTTCCTTCCTTCCTTCTCTCCTTCTCTAGTTCTTTCCTCTGTCCTTCCTTCCTTTCTTTCATTCATTCTTTTCTTCCTTCCCTCTTTTTTCCTTCTTTTTTCCCTCCTTCCTTCCCCCTCCCTTTTCTCTTCTCTCCTCTCCTTAATTTTTCTTTTCTTTCTTTCATTTGTTCTTTCTTTCGCTCATTGTTTCTTTCCTTCTTTCTTTCCTTCTACAGTTTGAGAAAAAAATCACAGGGGTTTCGTAATTCCTTCCTTCCTTTATTATCCCTTTCTTAGTTTCTTTCTTTTCTTCCTTTCAGTTTGAGAGCTTCTTTCTGTATTTTCTCCTTCTTTCCTTCATTCTTTCTTTCCTTCTTTCTTTCAGTTAAAGCAGCATTTCTCAACTGGGGGGGGGGTCACAAGGGGGTGTCAGAGGGGTCACCAAAGACCATAAGAAAGCACAGTATTTTCTGTTGGTCATGAGGGTTCTGTGTGGGAAGTTTGGCCCAATTCTCTCATTGGTGGGGTTCAGAATTCTCTTAGATTGTAGGTAAACTATAAATCCCAGCAACTACAACTTTCAAACGCCAAGGTCTATTTTCTCAAAACTCGGCCAGTGTTCACATTCGGACATATTGAGTATTTGTGACAAGTTTGGTCCAGATCCATCATTGTTTGAGTCCACAGTGCTCTCCGGATGTGGGTAAACTACAACTCCAAAACTCAAGGTCAATGCCCACCAAACTCTTTCAGTATTTTCTGTTGGTTGTGGGAGTTCTGAGTGCCAAGTTTGGTTCAATTCCATCATTGGTGGAGTTCAGAATGCTCTTTGATTGTAGATGAACTACAAATTCCAGCAACTACACCTCCCAAATGAAAATCAATCCCCCCTCCAACCCCACCAATGTATCGGATATTTGTGCCAAATTTGGTCAAGTGAATGGAAACATATTCTGCGTATCAGATATTTACATTACGAATCATACCAGTAGCAAAATGACAGTCATGAAGGAGCAACGAAAATAATTTTAGGGTTGGGGGTCACCACGACATGAGCTGGATCAAGGGGTCGTGGCCTTAGGAAGGTGGAGAATCACTGCACGAAGGGTTCCCAATGTCTCTCCCTAAATTGGAGAACCCCAAGATTCCACATTGTGTTATTGTCCAGCATGAAAGCAAACAAAGATGCAACATTTATTTATTATTTATTATTATTTTGATTTATATACCACCCTTCCCAAAAAAAAAAAAAAAGGCTCACAGCAAACAACAGCAGAATCATACTTAAAAACATAATAAAAACAGATTAAGACCAGCGCAGAAATTACAGCCTTGGAGATTGAATGCCTGACGGAACAGGTCGGTCTTGCAGGCCCTCTGGAAGGCCTGTCGGTCAGTTATTGCTCGTGCCTCCTCCGGGAGGGCGTTCCAAAGGGTGGGCGCTGCTACAGAAAAAGTGCGCTACCGCGTCGATGACAAGCGGCAGATCTTCAGTGATGGAACCTCTAGTAGGTTTTGATCCATGGACCGTAGTGGTCTCTGGGGAAGGGAAAGGCGGTCCTTCAGGTACACTGGCCCCAGACCATGCAAGGCCTTCAAGGTTAGCACCAGCATTTTGAAGGCAATCCATTGCTCCATAGGGAGCCAGTGCAAGCGCTGTAGGACTGGAGTGATGTGGTACGATAGTGTCCCTCCAGCCAGCAGTTGAGCCACAGCGTTCTGCACCATCTTCAGTTTCTGGATTACCGACAAAGGAAAGCCAATGTAAAGGGCGTTACAGTAGTCCAGTAGTCCAGTCTCGAGATGACCGTGGCCTGGATGACCGCGGCCAGGTCGCCACCGGAAAGGTAGGGCGCCAGCTGCCTTGCCTGGTGCAGATGGAAAAACGCCGCTCTGCTCACGGTGGAGACCTGAGCTTTTAACCAGTGCCGACGGGCTAACCACCTCACTGTCCATTATTGGCAGATGGAGCTGCCCCCCCCCCCCCGGCGACCCAGCCACAGGACCTCCATCTTCGACGGGTTCACCTTCAACCTGCCGGCCCGTAGCCACCCAGTCACGGCTTCCAGGCACTGATGGAAATAATCGGGTACAGAGTCCGGCCGGCCTTCCATCCTCAGCACCAGCTGGGTGTCATCAGCGTACTGATGGCACTCCAGACCAAAACTACGCACCAGTTGGGCCAGTGGATGCATGTAGATGTTAAATAATAGAGGGGGGAGTATAGCCCCTTGGGGGACCCCACAATTAAGGGGGACCCTTTCCAAGACCATCCCTCCCCTCTCCACCCATTGTCCCCCATCTTGGAGAAAGGAGCCCACCCATTTAAGGGCGGACCCCCTCACTCCCGTCATGGCTAAACGGTGGATCAATAGAGCAGTGTTTCTCAACCAGTGTGCCGTAGCACACTAGTGTGCCGTGAGCGATCATCAGGTGTGCCGCGAGAAAAGCTCTCTGCCCCCCCCCTTCCCCACTCCTGCCGAACTCCTGCAGCTTGGGGGAGGAAGAGCAAGGGCGGGCGGCGGCGAAGAAAAAGAAGAAGGGACCGGGGCGCTGTGGGAGAACTGAAGCCAGGGGGAGGGGCATGGCGTGGCCTGGCTCCGCCCCCTCCCCCGGCTTCAGCGCTCCCACAGCTTCGCCAGCCTTGAGGGGGCAGTGCCAAGCCAGCGGTGGCAGAGCCAGCACAATGCTGGCTTGGCACTGCCCCCTCAAGGCTGGCGAAGCTGTGGGAGAACTGAAGCTGGGCAAGGGGTGGGGCATGGCGTGGCCTGGCTCCTCCCCCTCCTCCAGCTTCGGCACTCCCAGCAGCTGCTCCCAGTCTCATTTTGTGTCATTTTGGTTGGTGGTGTGCCCCCGGATTTTTTTTAATGTGAAAAGTGTGTCGCGGCTCAAAAAAGGTTGGGAAACACTGCAATAGAGAATGGTCAACTGTGTCAAATGCTGCTGTGAGGTCCAATAACACGAGCAGCGCTGACCCGCCTTGGTCCAACTGGCAGCGCATGAGACATCGGAGGCACTGCGGTCAACATACTGTACGAAAGGTTTGCTAATTTCTAACTTTTTTAAAAAATCAAAAGAAAAGAAAAGAAATATTCAAAGGCCAAAGAGCAAGAGCTGGAAGGCTTGGCTCCCAATGGCCTCCCAAGACGGATCAAGCCCGTCCCACTCAAAAGCCTTCCCATTGGAGGAGCGCCTCTGTGCCGGCTCCTTTATCTTCAAGGGCAAGGATAAAAGCAAGCCAGAATTCAGCAAAGAAGAGGATTCAAATGCCTTCTTCTCCTCCCTCCCTCCTTCCACCTTCACGCATCTCACGAAACCTCGGCGTCTTTAGGCTCAGTAATTGAAAGAGAACAGGCCTTGAAAGAGATCAGCCTCTCCCTCTCTGGATCCTTCGTGCCCTTCAAGGCTGCTCTCGTCACCCGACTTTTCTTTTATCGTAGTTTCTTCCCTCTTTTTTTCCACATGCTCGACCCCGGGCTCCTCGGGATCAGCACCGGGCCATCCTGAGAAATAATCCCTCAAAGAGGTGAAATGGGAGGATGCGGTCTGAAAGCAAAGATGGCCGGCTGAAGATCGAGGACACCTCCGTCCCATCATTCAATATGGTAATTTAGTTCAATGATTTCCAACCTTTTTTTTGAGCCACGGCACATTTTTTACATTTACAGAATCCTGGGGCACACCACCACCAAAATGACACTAACTGTCCTTTTACTAACTGTCACCCTCCCCACTCGTGACGCCGCTGCTTCCGCCAAACCCCTCTTCCCTCCCCCTGGGAGGTCCACGTGCAGGAGGCCCATCACCGTCCCGCGGGGGAGGGCTGCGCTGAGTGGCCAAAGCGCACGGGGGCTCAGCTGAGCAGGATGAATAGGAATTGAGCACACGGGGTGGCTCCGAGCCTCGGAACAAACTGCGGTGGAGGCTCGCAGCCATTGCTACCCCCAGCTCTCCTTCCCAAAGGGGTTCAGCCCCCCCCAGGAGTGCTTCCCCCCCCCACGCACGCCCCTTTGGCTTCCCTGCTGTCACCTTGGGGCCAGATCGGGAAGGAACCAAGCTGGGCTGTGGAGCTGCGCATCCCGGCCTCTGCTCTGCTCTCAGCGAACCCGGAGCCCAGCCAGGAGAGGCCAGGAGATGAGGGGTTGCTCCCCTTCCCGGTGCGGAGGGGCTAGAGCAGTCTTTCTCAACCAGTGTGCCGTGGCACACTAGTGTGCCGTGACGGACCTCCTGCTGTGCCGCGAGAAACGCTCTCTGCCCCCCTTCCTCCCCCCCCTTCCTGCCGAACTCCTGCTGCTTGGGGGAGGAGGAGGAAGGGCCGGGCAGTGGCGAAGAAAAAGAAGAAGGGGCCGGGGCGCCGCCTCCTTCGGCCGTTTCCCCAGCCAGCGTCCAATCCGCCATGACTCCCACCATGACTCTCGCCCCTCGCTCGATGAAGCCGCGTGGAGAAGGAGCCCCGCCCACTGAAGCCCATTCACCGCTCATGCTCCTCCTCTGTAGGAGAGCTGAAGCTAGGGGGAGGGGCGGGGCATGGCGCGGCCTAGCTCTGCTCCCTCCCCCAGCTTCGGCACTCCCAGCAGCTGCTCCAGCCTTGAGGGGACATTGCCAAGCCAGCATTGTGCTGGCTCTGGCACTGCCGGCTTGGCACTGCCCCCTCAAGGCTGGAGCAGCTGCTGGGAGAGGTGAAGCCGGGGTAGGGGCGGGCATGGCGCAGCCTGGCTCCGCCCCCTCCCTGGCTTCACCTCTCCCAGCAGCTGCTCCCAGCAGGCCACCAACCCCCAACCGTTCTTTACTGTGTTAGAGTGTCATTTTTGTTGGTGGTGTGCCCCTGGATTTTTTAAATGTTAAAAGTGTGCCGCAGCTCAAAAAAGGTTGGGAAACACTGGGCTAGAGGGCAGAAAGCCTCGCCTCAAGCCTCCGGGAGCAGGGTCGGATGGGGGCAGCTCCCACGGACTCCTCCTCCCTCTCCCCCTCCTTGCTGCCGGAGGGGAGGAGGGCAGAAGAGCGCCCAGGAGCCAGGAAGCAGGAGGGGCCACAGCCTGGCCAGGTAGCCCTTGGCGCGCAGAGGGAGGGAAGGAAGGGAGGGAAGGAGAGAGAGGAGGGAGGGAGGAAAGTTCTGGATGCTGAGGGCTCTCCCTGACTGCAGCCAGGCTGGCTGGCATTGCTGCTTCGGCCAGGAAAGCCTCGTTTCCGCTGCCTGAAGTTTCCTGCTAGGCTCTCTCTCTCTCTCTCTCTCTCTCTCTCTCTCTCTCTCTGCTATAATTTCCCATGGCAGACCTAGGGTTGCCATTTTTTGATGTAAGAAATAAGGGACATTTACGGGATTTTTCAAAAAAATAAGGGACACTTCATTAAAAACTTGAAACTCAAACATTAGGTAGAAATAGTTTTATTAACAGAATAAGATAATGATTGAAACTCACAAAAGAAACTGACTTATACCCATGGTATGTTTCTGCATGCTTTGTCATGCAGAAAAAACATTATTAGAACTACCTAGTATGGGATACACAGCATTGTATAGTATTGGGATGCACAGCTAGGCCTATTTTAAGAGTAACTCTCAAGCAACCAGAAACTATCTTTATCCAACATGATCCAACATTCCCCTTGGGTAACGGTTAATTAGTCTACTGTGCTTTGAAAAAGTCCTGTACCGCCTCTTCCTTCCAACGGGGACGCAGGCTGCCCTGCGAGTTGGAATCCCCGGGCAGGCGTTGCCGTGGAAACCACAGCGCGCAGCTTCCTCTGGTCAACCCCGCCCAGTCCTGTCCTGCTAGTCAATAATAAGGGACAGGGCCTGAAAATAAGGGACACAAATTTTAGGGCCAAAATAAGGGACGTCCCTTAGAATAAGGGACATATGGGAACCCTAGGCACACCTGATGATCTCTCACGGCACACTCATGTTCTGCGGCACACTGGTTGAAAATCACTGGTCTACGGTATTGAAGGCCGGTACAATACCAAAGGCCGTAGGCACCATTCCATTTGTTTGAAATCATCATCATCATCATCTCGGGATGTGAATTATCCATCATTATTACTATTTATGACTGACTTGAATTATGTGATCTTAAGAGTCACGGAATCCTAGAATCCTGGTTGGAAGAGGCCTCGTGGGCCGTCATCCAGCCCAACCCCATTCTGCCAAGAAGCAGGAAAATTGCCTTCAAAGCACCCCCGACAGATGGCCATCCTGCCTGTGTTTAAAAGCTTCCAAAGAAGCAGCCTCCACCACACTCCGTGGCAGAGAGTTAATAATAATAATAATAATAATAATAATAAACACAACAAAATACATCTGTGAAACACAACAATACAAGTGAATCTAAAAACAAAACCAACAGGGCGGGCCGCATGGACATATAGGGTATTTTAAAAACTCGGGGGAGAACTAGGAGTAGCGTCGGGCACAAAAGGTCACATAAGGGGGGAAAAGGTCTCACAGAAACGGGGGCATTTGGGGAGCTCAATCTCCGAAGGCCAGGTGGAAGAACCAGGTTTTCAGTTGTTTCCTGGAGGATTCCAGTGAGGAGGCGTTCCTGATCTCTCCCGGGAGGGAGTTCCAAATTCGGGGGGCCACAGAGGAGAAGGCTTTCTCCCTTGTGCTCACAAGCCGGGTCTGTGAGACTGGCAGGGGTGAAAGGAGGGTCTCCCCTGAGGAGCGAAGGGCTCGGGCTGGCTCATGGGGGGAGCGCTGGTCACAAAGGTAAGCGGGTCCCAAACCGTTTAGGGCTTTGTAGGTAACCACCTGCCCCTTGAATTGGGCTCGGAAAATAAACAGCAGCCAGTCTTTGAACAGGGATGCTCCCACGGACTCCTCCCCCCTCTCCCCCTCCTTGCTGCCAGAGGGGAGGAGGGCAGATTACTCTGGCCAGGAAGCCGATCATTGGACAAGTTGAACCTGCCCCAGTTTCCTGGCAGCCGGCGTTGGACGTCTTTCAAGGGAAGCCCCATGTACAGCGCATTGCAGTAATCCAATCTAGAGGTAACCAAGGCGTGGACCACCGGGGTCAAGTCAGACTTCACGAGGTATGGTCGCAGTTGGCGCACGAGTTTTAACTGTGACACCTGGGCATCAAGCGTCAGCGCCAAGTCCAGGAGAACCCCCAAACTGCGGACCTGTGACTTCAGGGGGAGTGTAATCCCGTCCAGCACAGGTTGCCACCCAATACCCCGGTCATACGAGCGACTGACCTGGAGGACCTCTGTCTTATCGGGATTGGTCCTCAGCTTGTTCCTCCTCATCCAGACCGCCACAGCGGCCAGGCACTGGTCCAGGATCCGAGGGGCTTCCTTGGAGTCTGGTGGAAAAGTGTACTGGAGTTGGGTGTCATCTGCGTAGAGATGGCACCGTACTCCAAAACTGTGGATGACCTCACCACTGTTGAACGGCTCTCACAGTCAGGACATTCTTCTATTGTTCGGCTGAAATCTCCTTTCTTGTAGTTTGAAGCCATTGTTCCGCGTCCTAGTCTCCAGGGCAGTAGGAAGCAAGCCTGCTCCCTCCTCCCTATGACTTGCTCTCACATACATGGCCATCATGTCTCTTCTCAGCCATCCCTTCTTCAGGCTAAACATGCCCAGCTCTTTAAGCCGTTCCTCGTAGGGCTTGTTCTCCAGACCCTTGATCGCCCTCCTCTGGACACATTCCAGCTGGTCAATATCTCTCTTCAATTGCGGTGCCCAAAATTGGACACAATATTCCAGGTGCTGTCTCACCAAGGCAGAATACAAGGGTAGGCATGACTTCTCTGGATCTAAGACACTAGACTCCTATTGACGCAGGCCACGATCCCGTTGGGTTTTTTTGCCGCCGCGTCACCTTGTTGGATCATGTTTAACTTGTTGTCCACGAGAGTCTCTGGTTCTTCTTCCCGTTTAAGAAGCAATAGTTTTAAAACACACAACATGCAAAACGAGAGACTTTGTAGTTCAACTCTTTATGCACAAGGTGGTGATCAAACATTTGGGATGCTATGCATACCGGCCGTAAAGAAAACGGTTGCTTCAGTTTTTCTTTCTAATTTTGTGAAAGGTATTGTTTTTGCAGGCCCGTTTTCTGCTTGCAATGCCCTCAAATAGTCAAAAGATGGCTGGCCAGTGCATATACATATATAGTATATGGCACATCATATCACATTTGCGTCTGCCTATATCTATATATATCTGTGTTTCCCAACCAGTGTGCCGTGAGCGATCATCAGGTGTGCCATGGGAAATTGGAACCTCCAGAAAGGGGAACCTTTCCCGAGCAGAGACTCTCCTCTTGCCTCCTCCCTTTCCCCAAAGGGGGTTCTTGCCCCCTGTGTATGGGAAGTTTGGCCCAGTTCTATCATTGGTGGGGTTCAGAATGCTCTTTGATTGTAGGGGAACTATAAATCCCAGCAACTACAACTCCCAAATGTCAAGGTCTATTTCCCCTGAACTCCATCTGCATTCATATTTGGGCATATTGAGTATTCATGCCAAGTTTGGTCCTGATCCAGCATTGTTTGAATCCACAGTGCTCTCTGGGTGTAGGTGAACTACAACTCCAAAACTCAAGGTCAATTCCCAAGCAAACCCTTTCAGTACTTTCTGTTGGTAATGAGAGTTCAATAGGGCAAGTTTGGTTCAATTCCATTGTTGCAAGAGTTCAGGATGCTCTTTGTTTGTGTGTTAACTATAAATCCCAGAAACTGTAACTCCCAAATGTCTATTTTCCCCAAACTCCATCTGTGTTCACATTTGGGCATATTGAGTATTCATGCCAAGTTTGGTCCTGATCCCACATTGTTTGAGTCCACAGTGGTCTCTGGATATAGGTGAACTACAACTCCAAAACTCAATGTCAATGTCCACCAAACTCCTATAGCATTTTCTCATGGTTATGGGAGTTCTGTGTGGGAAGTTTGTGTCTTTCTGCCATTCCTGCCAGGATATCTACGTTGAGTTCAGCGAAACAGGCCCAGGTTTCACACTGAGTGCATAAATACATTTAAAGACATATTAACTCTATGTATGACTGTGTTAGAGTGTCATTTTGTGACATTTTGGATGGTGGTGTGCCCCAGGATTTTGCAAATGTAAAAAGTGTGCCGCGGCTCAAAAAAGGTTGGGAAACACTGATATATATGACTATCCACAAATAATTCCTATACATTTATTTATTTATTATTCATTTTTCTATACCGCTCCTTCCAGCAGGCTCAGGGCGGTTTACACAGTACATGTAGAACAATCACAGCACAATTTAATACACAATACTAAAAGCATAAAAGACATAAAAGCATAAAAACACATCAGCAATGCAAGGGCAAGCGACTGCAGGGCAACGGCAGTTTGATTCTAGGCTTGGCATCGATGCATAGGGGACGGTCAAATTGAGAGCTTGTCTGAAAAAGCTGTTTTGCAAGCTCTCCTGAACGGGGCCAGTTCTTTGATGGTACGGACTTCGACCGGCATAGAGTTCCATGCAGATGGTGCAGCCACAAAGAAGGCCCTTGGTCTCGTAGTGGACAGCCTGCAGGAGTTGATCGATGGGACTAAGAGGAGGTTCTGCTCTTCTGAGCGCAGTGATCTCAAGGGAATATATGGGGTGAGGCGGTCCCTCAGGTACGCCGGCCCTAGACCATACAAGGCCTTAAAGGTCAGTACCAGCACCTTGAAAACAATTCGGTACTCTATTGGAAGCCAGTGCAGTTGCTGCAGAATGGGTGTGATGTGCTCGCGTACTGATGCTCCCACCAGTAGTCGAGCCGCAGCATTCTACACCAGCTTGAGTTTCCGGATTGCTGACAAGGGAAGGCCAATGTAGAGGGCGTTACAGTAATCCAGCCTCGAGATGACCGCCGCCTGGATCACCGTAGCCAGGTCGCCTCAGGAGAAGTAGGGTCATCAGCATGCCCGGATTACCCATAAGGCCAACCTAGGCCATGGCATAGGGGCGCAAGCCGGGGTGGGGCGCAGATCACGGACCGAAAAATAGTAATAAAAATGTTGAAACAAATAAAAATGCAACGTGTTTTTCCCACCCTCCCTCGGCCTCGCCCGTAGATGTCTATGAGAGTGGGCCCTGTCCTGAAGATTACACTTCCCATCGTGCACCTCTCTCCGCTTCCACCTCCCTCCCCACAGGAGAAAGACTACGCCTCCCGGCATGACCTGCAGGGGCTGCGGTGGGGCCGGGCCAATGGGAGGCGGCGAGGGCGGAGCCAGGGGAATGGCCAGGCAGTGGAGAGAGAGAGAGAGAGAGAGAGAGAGAGAGAGAGAGAGAGCAGACTCGCAGCGATGGCGGAGGGCGCTGAGGAGGGTCTGCCCTTCCAGCTGGTCAGGCCGCGCTTCGAGCAGGTAGGCACTGGGGCGCCGGGGTGCCAAGTGACGGGGACAAGGAAGGCCCCGACGGAGATGGAGTCACTCCCTCAGGGAACCCCCGTCGCTTGCCTCAGGTGGCCCCACCCCCTTGGCACCATCCCGTCCCCTCATTGGCCCTGCTGGGTGTCACTCTCCCATTTGAATTCCCGCCCTTTGGAAAGCACTTCTGTGATTGGCTCCCGCTTCCCTTGACTCCTCTTCAGGGGCGGTGCTTCTGTCTTAGCGTCCTGAGTTTAAGTCCCGCTTCGGGCAGAAAGCGTGACTGTGGAACTCCCTGCCACTGCATTGGGATGGCATTTTAAAAAATGGGCCCGAGCACCACGCTGCTGCAGGTGGGTCCGGCCCAGGCGCCCCGCGAGCCCCGTGGATACTCCTGCGCTGATTGGCGCCGGTTGTTGTTGATTTATTTGGATATTACTGATCAACTGAGATGTCTTGGGCTACCCGAGTGAATTTGAGGTAAGTTGTATGATATGATTTATTTTTAGTGTGGGTCTGAGTGGTGTGGGGGGCAGGGGTGTGGGGTAGAGGTTGGCTTAAAGGGGGCGTAATTCCAAAGTGTGGCCTAGGGCGCAAAAAGGTGTTAACCCGGGCCTGATCATCAGCATATAGCAGCAAGAGGAGGAGGCGAGACCCAACATGGTGGGTGGCCTTGAGGACGCCCAGCTACCCCATGTGCTGGGGTCTCATGAAGAAACGCCACCCGGAAGTAGTCCACCCCTGGAAGTCCCGCCCCCGGAAGACTCTGTTCCTAGCGCTGACTCGGAACGAGGCCCCCGGAAGAGGAGGAGGAGGATACGGCGCTGAAAGCGGAAGGAAGACGCCCACTTGACGTCACAGGCCATGGACCGGAGGCCAGGCCCACCCCCCTGCTGGAGAGACCGAGAGGATCGTGCCCTTAGAACTGGGCCCCTCGTGGACCTGACCGCAGAAGGGCGACCAACATTGAGAACGGTGACGGCCCCGAAGACGTTCTCAACTAGGACGTTTTGGAGCTCCCACTACAAGCGGCCGAAGCTCCAAGGGACCCACCGGTCTCCCATAATGGACAGGAAGGACACTCCGCTGATGGGCCGGGTCTCTCAGCACAGACGCCCAGTTGGAAGTCGGCGGTCCCCGCTTCCTACTGGCGCGGTGGCATCGATGATCCTGTTGGGACATCCTTGCCTGCCTGCCTTTGATGGTACAGTGGTGCCTTGATGGGCACCACTGCTGACACGACCCCACCCCCTCCCCACCCTCTCGTTTTTCCCTTGTGTACTATGTATTATGTTGTCTTGATGTGCCACTGGGCACTCAAACTGTTGTAAACCACTCCGAGCCTTCGGGGAGTGGCGGTATACAAGTTTGAGGTAATAAATAAATAAATAAATAAGGTGGAAGAGTTGTGAGATGTGTCTACACTGTAGAAGGAATGCAGTTCAACACTACTTTCAATGAAATGGCTCAGAGCTATGGAATCCAGGGGTTTGCAGTTTGGTGGGGCATCAGCACTCTTGGGCAGAGAAGACTGAAGGCCTTATGAAACTACACCTCCCACCATTCAATTGCCTTGAGCAGTTAAAGTGGTGCCAGACGACAGTGGGTGTATGGGGAAAGTCGCTCATGTGCAGAATTTGCTGCATTCCGAAATGCCGTTCCTGGCACTGGTGAACGGCTCAGGCTTCCTGGCAAGCGGAGTCATTTTGAGGAATTAATTCACTCAAGCCATAACTATCTTCAGAGCGTTCAGGGTGAACGGGAGGTTAATGAAATGAGTGCTTACATTGCTCAACGTGCCAACAGCCTCCGCTTGCCAGTAAAGTCAATGTGAACGTTTCCCTAGGTTCTTTCCATCTATAAAAGATGAAATTATCAGATATACTGTGTGTATATATATATACTAGCTGTACCCGGCACGCGTTGCTGTGCCCTTTTAGGAGATGCGAGAAAGTCCAATCATCCACGGTGTGCCCTCCTCTAAACTGCAGTTGGATGGAGTGTGGGTCATGGGGGGCATGGTGTGCCAAGTTGGGTCTTTATTGGTCTTGGTTCTGGGCCACAGTGGTCTGTGGGGAATGATGGGTTTTGAAGTACTACAAATCCCATTTTCCATGGTGGTACTTCAAGTCCCATCATGCATGGTCGGGGCTCTGTGTGCCAAGGTAGGTTACTGTAAATTCAGGCCATACACAATGTCCCATGAGCTGAGGCCTAGTTAGGAACAGCAAGTTAATGAAGCCTTACTGTCAATTCAGGCCATACACAATGTCCAATGAGCTGAGGCCTAGTCGGGAGAATCAAGTTAATGAAGCCTTACTGTCCATTCAGAGCGTAAACAGCTTCCCAGTAAGTGAGGGCTAGTTAGGGAAATCAAGTTAATGAAGCCTTACTGTCAATTTTGGGCGTGGTCTGTGATTTTTCAGGTGTAAATTTTAGGTTGGAAGTGATTTGGGTGTTTGTTATGGGGATTGGCTCAGGCCTTTTCCTTATTCTGTTTTGGCAGTTTTTTTGTGTGGTTGGAATTTTCATGTTAGCTGGCCAGTGCAGCAGTTATGCAAAGCAGTTATGCCGCCCTTATTGGCAGCCAATCGTGTTGTTCAGAATGTAGAGGCTGGGTGAGTCTTTGGCTGCCCCGGAGGATGCTGGTAAATGTAGTGTAATTTTTATTCGTTGTTTTGGGGGCCTTTTAGGTTTTTGGGGGAAAGTTTCTTTGCTACAAACGTACCTTGCTTGAGGCCTATTTCTGTTGGCAAGTATTGTGTTTCTGCGTTGTATGGTTTCTTTGTTTGAGGTATACATCACATGACGTGAACCCATTTATATTATATATATGTGTGTGTGTGTGTGTGTATTATTCATGGGATTTGCATCAAGCTTACTACCTTTGCCTTTGGATTTTGGGACTAATTGAACTGTGTGATTTTACCTTGGATATGTTCTACAATTGATCTTCTTTTAACCCTTTTGTTGGACACTATATTTGTTTCAATAAAAGCCTATTATTCAGACTGTCTGTTGTGTGTGTGAACTGGGGGGGGGGGGTGCTCCTTGTCTGAAGTGCAACAGAAATGCCGGAAGGCTTTCTGACACTGGCCAACCAGGAGATGGGAGGGAATTTCAAACCATAGCAATGTCAATGCACGGAAACCCTTATGTCTAAAGATGCCTGCTTTTTCCTTGTGTTTTATGCACCTGCTGCTCTACAAGCACACCCCCCCCCCCCCCTGCGCTTTGAATAAAGCTTCTGTTATTTGCCTTCACACTGATGAGATTCCTGATTCTGGCTTCCCTCGGTATCTGCGGGACCTTGAAAAACGTAAAATTTTCTGTATCACCACCAGTATTTTAATCTGGGTAATGATTTTTGTGTGTGATTCAGCTCCGTCAAGTCTTTGTGGAACAAACATCCACGCATGTTATTCTTCTGAAGCTAGATTTGCTGGAGGATTTTTTTTTTCCTCCAGAAGAGAAATCAATTCCTTGTGCTGTAAATATGGAGCTCATTTCCTCATGAAAGCCATTTGGAAACTTCTTTTTTGCAACAAAAAAAAAAGTTTAAAAAAAGGTCATTCTCTGTTGGCAAAAAGCCCAAAAATGGCCAGAGTTGGTGACACTCGTGCGATGAGAAGAATTTAAAACGCTCTTCACAGATGAGAGAGATGGTCGGCCAAAACTAACAAAACGAAGTTCAGCCGGGAGAAATGCAAGAGAGGCAGAAAAAAACGAAATGCAAAGACACAGAATTGGGGGGAGGCCTGGCTCCACAGCAGGACACGTGGACAGGAAGGTGAAGATGAGCCAACAATGTCCTGAAGCAGCTTAAAAAGCCAATGGGACCTGCATCGATAGGAGCCGAGTGCCCAGATCCAGGGAAGCCAAGGTCCCCCCCGTTCTGCCTTGGCCAGGCCACTTTACCTGGAACCCCACTGTGTCCAATTCTGGGCACCACAATCGAAGGGAGATGTTGACTCTAAGCTGGAATACTGGGAAGGAAAAAAAGACAAATCCATCTGTGGAGGGCGAAAAAATCCAAAATGAACGAATTCCAACTGTCAAATTTTCATGGCTTTGCTCACAAAAGAGTCCTGGTGGATTATTGTTGGCCCACCGTTTAGCCATGACTGGGGTCAGGGGGATTGCCCTTAAGTGGGTGACCTCCTTCCTCCAGGATTGGGGACAACGTGTGGGGTTTAAATTGTGGGGTCCCCCAGGGGGCCATCCTCTCGCCCTTATTATTCAACATTTACATGCGCACCCTGGCCCAGTTGGTTCGCGACTTTGGTCTGGAGTGTTATCAGTACGCTGATGACACCCAGCTTCTGCTGAGAATGGACGGCAGGCCGGACACCGTACCCGATTGTTTCCATCTATGCCTTGAAGCCGTGACTGGTTGGCTGCGTGCCAGCCGGCTGAAGGTGAATCCGTCGAAGACGGAGATCTTGTGGCCCGGTCGCCCTGGGCTGGATAAGTGCCAGTTGCCTACCCTGGATGGCGAGCAACTTAGCCCAATGTAACAAAACGGGTGTGGTCGCTGTAGATCCAAGAAAAGAATCGGAACACACAGTTTCTCAGAATATCAATATATTGTGTTATAACTGCGACATAATATCAGGCAAAATCAACATATAAACCCAAGTTGGTGCCCGACACCCACAGCTGGACAACGTAAATACAAGTGTCCTGAAATAGAATTATCAGCACAACAGCAAGTGGGGTAACAACACAATAGTCAAAGTGCCGCCGCTGTAAGGTAAAGTAATCCACCCCGATGGGTATTTGTATTCCTACCCGGATGGGTATTTGTAATCCCTTGAACAATTGTGTCCTCGTCGGCCAGAAGACTTCGCAGACGACACCTGCACCCTCATCTTCCCGCATAGGAGGAGCTACTTAGCCTTTGAATTGGGTTCTGGGTTCGTTTGCTTCCAACACCTTACCATTGGATTACAAATACCCATCCGGGTAGGAATACAAATACCCATCGGGTGGATTACTTTACCTACAGCGGCGGCACTTTGACTATTGTGTTGTTACCCCACTTGCTGTTGTGCTGAGAATTCTATTTCAGGACACTTGTATTTACGTTTGCCCAGCTGTGGGGGTCGGGCACCCAACTTGGGTTTATATGTTGATTTTGCCTGATATTACGTCGCAGTTATAGCACAATATATTGATATTCTGAGAAACTGTGTTCAGATTCTTTTCTTGGAGCAACTTAGCCCGTCATCCCTTGTTAAGAGCTTGGGCGTTTAATTGGACCCTTTGCTGACCATGGAGGCCCAGGTCTCCATGGTCAGCAAAACATCATTTTTCCATCTGCGACAGGCTAGGCGACTGGCACCCTACCTGTCCAGGGACGACCTGGCCACAGTGATCCAAGCGACGGTCATCTCGAGGCTGGACTACTGTAACGCCCTCTATGTGGGCCTTCCCTTGTCGACAATCCGGAAACTCAAGCTGGTGCAGAATGCCGCTGCTCGCTTGCTGGTGGGAGCACCAGTGAGGGAGCACATCACTCCCATCCTTTGGCAACTGCACTGGCTTCCCATCGAGTACCGGATTGCCTTCAAGGTGCTGGTTCTAACCTTTAAGGCCTTACACGGTCTAGGGCCTGTGTACCTAAGGGACCGCCTTACCCCGTATGTTCCCCCGAGATCGCTACGCTCGGAAGAGCAGAATTTGTTGGATATTCCATTGTCCCGCTCCTGCCATTTGTCTAGTACGAGACAGCGAGCCTTTTCTGCTGCGGCTCCCGTGCTCTGGAACTCGCTTCCTGGTCACATTCGGTCGATCCCAGAACTTGTCCCTTTTCGAAGGGCGTGTAAGACTGTTCTTTTTAGGCTGGCGTTGAGCTAAATCCGAATGTAACCGGCGTGCGTACGCCTGAATCAAGAACCGTAATCCTTGATGACATTATGGTCATGTATTATGTTTTATTGCATGTTTTATTGCGTGTTTTTATTGTATGTTTTCATATGCTGTGATCCGCCCCGAGCCCGCAGGGAGGAGCGGAATATAAGATTGAATAATAAATAAATAAATAAATAAATTATGACCTTTTTGCTGGATTAAATTGGTCAGTAGGGCCAACCGTTTCCATGCTTTTCTCCGGCCACGATTCTTGCTTTCCTTCCTTCTTTTTCTTTTTCTTTTTAGAGCAAAACACAGGAATGGTTGTTAATTTGCCGAAGAGTTTGCCGAAGGAAAAGAGAGAGAGAAGACGGCCTGGGTCAAAGAGTGAGAGAAAGTGCAGAAGGAAACGGGATTGTTGCCGGGAAATGATCAAGAGGGAAACAAACCCTCTTGCAGATGAAAGCGGAGGAAATCCGGGTGAAGATAGAGAGCCCCCCAAGGCTGGCAGAAAGAGGCCCATTTGCTGCTTCGTGTCTCTCTACAACTTCTTTTCAAGTTTTCTTTCTTCCGATATTATTTCCTTCATTCCCGTCTTCCTTTTTCTCTTCGAAGGAAGGATGCTCTTTTTTGGCTCCTATCTTCATTCTGCAGCTCTTCGAAACCGACTGCTTTCTAAATGAGAGTCTTGGTGAGGTTCATTAAATGTTTTTGCCAAAGATCCTTTCACTCGGGGAGATGTTCTGCCAATCACGTTGCCTCGCGCAAAGGAATATAAGCTCTGCCAAGGATGGTGCTTCACATTAGGCAGGTCTCGAGGCCCCCTCCCTCTCCCCGTACGGGTCTGTATCCAAGCAAGGTGGATCCCCCTGGAAAGATGCCTTCCAACTCTACGCAGGAAAAAGAGGAAAGGAATCGAGTTGGGAGGCCGAAAGTTGCGTTCCATTGCCTATCAAGATACAATTACTACCACGCATATCTGTTACGCTTTTCAGATTGCTTCCCAAACTAAGTAAAATAATAATAGAGATTGGAAGATAGAATACAGTTTCAAACCTGCCCCTACCATCTGCATCTAAAAGCCTCTCGGCATTACTTCGCGAACGGAGATTCTTAGGAAGGACTCATCTCCCACGCTTTTTACAAGCGCGTTGATGACTAAAAAGGCCAATCTGAGATAGGCAAGTTCGGTTGCAGAAAGCACAGCAGAAAGTCTCCTTGGGTGATGTTGTTTCCAAGTTGCGGTCCTTTCTGTGTTGTCGTTTCTCTCCGAGACCCGTTCGGCGTGTCTTCTCGAAAGAGGCCGCAGCATTGTGGATAGTGCGTCTCCACGCCTCCCGATGTGAGGCCAGGGTGGACCATTGTTGGTGATCAATCTGGCCGAGCCTGAGGTGTTGTTTCAGGGAGTCCTTGTATCTCTTTTTGAGGACGCCTCTCTAGCACTGACCTGTGGCGAATTCACCATAGAGTAGTATCTTTGGGAGGTGGTGGTCCTCCATCCTATAGACCATGTGCCCTGCCCAGCGCAGCTGTGTTCTCAATAGCATGGCCTCAACGCTGGTGACCCCTGCTTGCTCAAGGACAGCAACATTCGTCACATAGTTGGTCCAGTGTACATTTAGGATTGCGCAAAGACAGCGCTGATGAAAGCGTTTGAGGAGTCGCAGGCGTTGGCGATAGGTGACCCATGTTTCAGACCCATAGAGGAGAATAGACAGTACGATAGCGCTGTACACACTGATTTTGGTGCTTTGCCTCAGGTGCTTGTTGCTCCAGACTCTTTTGTGAAGCCTTCCAAATGTACTATATGCCTTTGCTAACCTGTGATCTGTCTCTTTGTCAATCTTGGCGCCTGAAGAGATGATGCTTCCCAGGGAGGTGAACTGCTGAATGGACTTAAGCACAGATTCGCCTATGCTGATGTGGGGATGATGGTGTTCTTCCTGTGGAGCGGGCTGGTAGAGGACTTCCGTTTTCTTCAGGCTGACTTCCAGCCCAAACAGCTCTGCAGCTGTGGCAAAGCAGGATGTGAGGCGCTGCAGGGCTGCTTCTGAATGGGCGACAAGGGCAGCATCGTCAGCAAAAATCAGCTCACGGACTAGATAGTTTAGAGTCTTAGTGTGAGCCCTCAGGCAGCTTAAGTTGAACATCCGTATGATAGCGTATATATATGTCGTCTTCTTCTTCGAGGTCTGCCGTAGCCCTTTGGAGCATCATGCTGAAGAAGATTGTAAATAGGTGTTATCAACACTGTTATAATAATGCAGTTGGATACCACTTCCAGCTCTTTCTCCCACCTTGGACATTATCCCACAGCAGGCATGTAGCCGGGGGGGGGGCTAAGGGGGCTTCAGCCCCCCCTCCAAATTCTCAGGGTTGTCCGTGAAAAGGCCTTACTGGTACATTATTTAAACTGTTATGTTTATTCATATCATGATCTGATCCCCATGCTCATTATATCCCACATTAATGGGGTTATTGGGATAACGATACAAAAGGTTTGCTAGGGTAGACCCTCTTCCACCCAGTCTCAGCCCCCCGAAACAAACTCAGCCCCCCGAATCAAAATCCTGGCTACGGCCCTGTCCCACAGATATATCAACCCCACTTGCCTAGTTTCCAACAGACCTCACAACCTCTGAAGATGCCTTACATAGGTGTGGGCTAAAGGTCAGGAGAGAATGCTTCTGGAACGTGGCCACACAGTCCGGAAAACTCACAGCAATCCAATCTGGGATCAGATCCTGGGATATAGGGCAGTGTAGATCCAGCCTCAGAAAGAAAGAATGAATAATAGATGATAGCTAGGTAGCTAAATAGATAGCTAGACAGATGGAAAGATAGTTTGAGAGAGAGAGAGACATTGAGTGAGAGATGGAAAGAAAGATAGACAGAAAGAGTGAAGCATCGATTATGGATCGACAGGTAGACTGAGAATGAGTTAGAGAGGGAAAGATAGAAGAACAGGTAGCTGGATAAATGAAAGCATATATAGTAACTAGATCAGTGCTGTCCAACTTCTTCCGACCCAAGGGCCGGAAGAAGTGTCACTGATCACCTCGGGGGCCGTAGGTGATCAGTGAGCTGGGGGCGGGGCCCCGGGGGGGGGCGGGGGGGGGGCGGAGCCAAGGGCAGCGCGTCATGCCAGGCCTCTGACGCGCTGTCCTTGGCGCCGCCTACTGCTCCTTCGCCGGCTCCCCCGCCCTTCCTAGGGAGGGGGAGCCGGCGAAAAGGAGCAGAAGGCGGCGCCAAGGGCAGCGCGTCAGAGGCCTGGCATGACGCGCTGCCCTTGGCGCCACCTTCTGCTCAACCGCCGCTCTCCCCACCCTTCCTAGGGAGGGGGAGCCGCGCGAAAGGAGCAGAAGGTGGCGCCAAGGGCAGCGCGTCAGAGGCCTGGCGTGACGCGCTGCCCTTGGCACCGCCTACTGCTCCTTTCGGCGTGGAGAGAGGGACAGAGGGGCGGTGCAGGGAGGAGGAGCTAGCTCTCTTCCTCCTCCCTGCCCCGCCTCCCCCCCCCCGCCATTTAAAAATTTTTTTAAAATGGCGGCCAGGGGCATAGCGGGGGCCGTGTCCAACAGGCTGGGGGACCGTGTACGGCCCCCGGGCCGCCAGTTGGACAGCCCTGAACTAGATGAACTGATGGGTGATAGATAGATAGATAGATAAATAGATAGATAGATAGATAAATACTTGAGTCAGTCTTTTCTGCCTTCTCCAGAATCCCTGACAAAAATGTGAATTGGAAAAGGTATCATGACTGGAAGGCACCTCTCCACCCTGCTCTATGCTGATGACGCAGTTCTTCTTTCTAGAACTCAAGTTGGACTGAAAAGAGCCCTGAGAGCATTAACACATTACTGCCAGGGAGAACAGCTGCATCTCAACTTTCAGAAAACTAAAATTATGTTGTTTGATAAACAACCCAAGAAGCACAACTGGAGAATAGATGGAAACAAACTAGAGCAGGTCTCAAGCTTTAAATATCTTGGTGTTACCCTCCATAGCAGCAACAGCAGGAAAGCTCACGCAGAGTATGCAGCAGAGTATGCAGACAAAAGAGGTCATCCGCTATCTTAAGCTATCTCAGGACGGGAGGAGGTCACTTTATACCGGCGGCACTTAAACTTTTTGAAGCAAAATCAGTCGCACAAATGCTGTATGGAGCCCAGCTTGGACCCTTCTCAAATTATGCCCCACTAGAGCGTGTCCAGTCGAAGTTCCTAAGAGCGGCTCTACAGGCTCCCAGGTGTGTCCCTAAGGCCACCCTGCGATTGGAGACAGGTTTCGTGAAAGTGGAAGCGAGAACATGGACAGCTATTCTCTACTACTGGCTACACCTATGCTTCTCCCCAAGTGATCTTGCCCCCCTCATCACGAGGACGACTTCCAGTCCACATGGATTAAAACAGTAGCAGCAAAGATCGCAACGCTAGGTTTCTCCCAAGGGCAATGGCTAAGCATGAGATGGGACCAAGCCAAGGATCTCATTAAGCAACGGATCCTGGACATAGAGCGCCAATCGGACCCAGCCTGTTCCCCAGCCTTCGTTCTTAGTGAAGCCAATAGATACCTCACTGCCCCCATGGCATACCTAACGGACCTGGAGGTGCCCAAACACCGGAGGGCTTTGACCCTGGCAAGATGCCATGCCCTCCCATTGGCTGTATTGGAAGGGAAGTGTCAGAAGACCCCCTTCAAGCAGAGACGATGCCCCTGTGGGTCTGGTCATGTGGAAACAACTGAGCACGTGCTTCTTCAATGCATGTTCTACAGAGATCTTAGGTCCAATCTCATTGGGTCATGGCCATCCAGACACCCATGACATCGTGCCAAACACACCTGGACTTCAAGGTCTTCCCATGATCTCTGAGAATGTCTAATTTGTCTGTATTTTATTCCCTCCATTCTCAAGATAATCTGATTTCATGGGAAAACTCTCTCATCAACCCCCCCCCCCCCCTTTGGTTCCCTACCTGTTACGATATCCTGTCTTTTGAAATATATTTTTATACTGACTTCTAATCTAATTTTAAATAACTGTTTACTGGGGAGTTGTCCTTCCCTTCTCAGGGCGCTTGTGCCCGCTTTGTGCTGGTCAGTGACGGTAATAAAGTTTTGTTGTGTTGTGTTGTTGTTGACTGACTAATTTCATTCTGTTTCCCAAAGCTGCAGTTATCAAATCCAACTTTCCTCTTGCCTTGAGAAAGGTTGACAGCTGAGGAGAGAGGGAGGGAGGCAGGTGACCCCCACCGTCCCTCTCTGGATGAGCCGCACGCTCATACATTAAGGGAAGGAGACTGGAGATGCAGCAGATGGGGGGCAGTTGGCCCATTTGACCTTCCAAAGAATGACCGTTGTCTCCTGAGATGGCCTTCTTGGGTGGAGAGCACCTTCCCTTGTCTGAGGTACTCCTTTGACCTTGGGCAAGTTGCACCCTCTCAGCCCCAAAAGAGGTCAATGGCAAGCCCACGCTGAACAGACAACCCCACAATAAGGCCACCCTAATTTGGAAGGAATGTGAAGGCACACACCATGATAATGACAAACGCGTGAGTGAGTCACTCACAGGATGCTGCATCTGCGTGCATGGATCATATCCAAACGGATCTCAAGTAGTTTCTGATTAGAAATGAAAGCAATTCATCCTTGTTCCTCCTTCCACGCCGTCTTCATCTGCCAGCAAGGATGCGCCTCCCCCCCCCCCCCAAAACTCATTAAGATGAGGCGTTGCGTCCTGCTGCTTAAGCTTTCCATTTGGGATTGACTGTCCCCTCTCCACTGGTGCTCTCCCCCACTTAAACTCTGCTGCGCTTTGCCAAGCTCTCCTTCGGGTACCCGGGAAGCGGATCAGGGCTTTGGCGCAGGCCACAGGGAGCAGCGTGGGCCTCCATTGGGAACTGTGCGCCGACACCGAAGGCTTGCTTATGCAACATGTAAATCGGCTCATTGCACACCTTCTGTTGCATCGAGGGAACATCTTTGGCGCTTGGCGAGCTCCCTCGGTGCGCAGGTTACGTTGCTATCTGTGGCGCCTGTGTAGGTGGGACGCGGATTCACAGCTCGCACCCTGTAGGAGCTTTCGAATAGTTGGCAATGGATCAAAATAAATCTGCGAGGGATCTGTGCAGCATTCACCCCCTTCCAGTTCGGTGGTTACAATGTGAGTGAGTTCTGGAATGCGGTCTGGATTTTCCCTGGGGAAATTCCAATCTATTGGGGGTTGGTAGTGACCTAGCTACGGTGATCCAGGGGACGGTCATCTCGAGATTAGACTACTGTAACGGCCTCTACATTGGCCTTCCCTTGTCCGTGATACAGAAACTTAAGTTAGTGCAGAATGCCACAGCACGACTGCTCATCAGTGCGCCAGCGAGAGTGTGCTTGGCCAACTTACCGGCCGAGCGGGTTGCGGGGCGGAATCCCCCTCGCCGCCATTTTGTGGAGAGATGCAGGGGCTTCTCCTTCCCAGAAACCTCTGGGTGGCTGGAAGTTTTCCCGCCACCAAATGCCAGCCGGCCAATGACCGGGCTGGCCCCGCTCCGCCCCCTCTTTGTGCCGGCTGGCCTGCACTTCCGCCTGGGCAGCCTATTTAAGGCCGCTTGAGGCTGCTCAGGCTACACATGGGGGCCAACTCTGTTTTTCCTCCCACCCTCCCTACTTATTGCATTGCTTGTTGGTGTCAATTTTGTTCATTCTTCATGTCATGGTTGCATTGTTCATGGTTATGCGTTATTATGTCCTTTGTCACAGCTCCGTGTGTGGCGTGTGGCATGGCCCTTGGATCAGGCTGGCTTATCGCCCCCTTGGTTGTAAGGGGGGATAATGCCCTGGCCCCCTGGGGTGCTGAGTTTCCGTGGACAGGCATTGGGCCGCTCGCACCCCAGGCTTGCATACGCTTTGGACATTCGTGGGGGCTGTCCAACCCCGATCCAGGAACCATGCGTGGCCGCCAACCCTTTGTTCCTGTTTTCAATAAATTAGTTGTGGCCATTTTCATCCAACCACTTGTGTCTGTGTTATTGTGCTTGGCGCGAGGTGTGTTACTCTTGCACATGCAACGCACATTACTCCCATCCTGCTGCAACTACACTGGCTTCCTATAGAATACCGGATCATGTTCAAGGTGTTGGTTCTGACTTTTAAGGCCTTACATGGTCTAGGGCGTGTGTACTTGAGGGACTGTCTCCCCCCGTACATTCCCCAAAAATCCCTACGTTCGGAGGATTCAAACCTACGAGTGGTCCCTTCAGTTTGGACATATCACCTATCAGTAACCAGACAGAGGGCCTTCACAGTGGTGGCTCCAGCATTGTGGAATGCCCTACCGGACGAGGCACGTGCTCTCAACGAGCTTATTCTTTTCCGGAAAATGTGTAAAACTGTCCTCTTCCGGTGGTCTCAGCAGCCCTCCGTCAACCATCAAATGCTCGACATATCTTGCCGCCCTAAGTTACTGCCTGTTGTTGAACTTGTATTTTGTATTGTTTTATTAAGATATGTGACTGTTTTTAGTATGTTTTTACCAATTGTACACCGCCCCGAGACTGTTGGGAGGGGCGGTCTATAAAATCGAAATAAATAAATAAATAAATATTAAGATTAGGCTTAAGGCTTAGGGTCATGGTTAGAAATGGATAGAATTTGGGTTAGAGTTAGGGTTAGAATTAGAGTTAGGGTAAAGGTTAGGGCTAGAAGTAGTGAAAGGGTTGGAGTTATGGGTAGAGTTCGGGTCTGATTTGAGGTTAGAATTAGGGTTAGTTAGAGTTCGGATAAAGGTTGGGGTTATAGCTGGGTTATAATTAGGGTTAGAAATAGGGTTAGAGCTAGAGTCAGAGTGAAGTTAGGGTTAGCGTTGGAGCGAAAATTAGGGTTTCACTGTTGTAGCACAGCAAGCGTCTGAGGATTTGTCAGAGGAGGAGGGCGGGCTTCAAAATGAGTCTGTGCGTGATCAGAGAGAATTGCAGGCCTCAGATGGGAGAGATTAGGCCAAGGCAGAGGATGTTTCGAATTCCGACACTGGCACCCAGCCAACATGGGAGAGTGAAAATCTTTGGGCTGACGGGGAGTTTTCCCACGAAACCAGATTATCTTGAGAATGGAGGGAGTAAAATGCAGACAAGTTAGACATTCTCAGAGATCGTGGGAAGACCTTGAAGTCCAGGTGTGTTTGGCACGATGTCATGGGTGTCTGGATGGGCTTAAATTAAGTAGTTTGGCTTCAAGCCTCTCAGAGGAAACAACATAGTTAAATGATGGTTTTCCTGTCTCTGTGTTCAAGTTCACACATTTGTTCCTGTAAGAATTTGCTTTGAAAGAAGTTCATGTTTTCTGCTTGATGGATTTATGTTTGGATATGCTGTGGATTCTGGATCTCTTGACTTTATGTGCTTTGCCATTTTGGATTACTGCTTTTTTTGTATTTTCTATTCTTCTGACCCTTTTGGAAATGCCCCCCCCCCCCCCATTTGTAACTGCTTCCCTTAATAAACATTTCTAGATAGTATTACTGGACACTGGTGTGGTGCTGGGTGAGAAGCTGTTTCAGTGCTAGAGTCAGGCCTGGATTAACACCTTTTTGCGCCCTAGGCCACACTTAGGAATTACGTCCCCTTTAAGCCAGCCTCTACCCTCCCCCCCATCACTCAGACCCACACTAAAAATAAATCATATCATACAACTTACCTCAAATTCGCTCAGGTAGCCCAATACATCTCAGTTGATCAGTAATATCCAAATAAATCAACAACAATCCACGCCAATCAGTGCAGGTGTATCCGCGGGGCTCGCAGGGCGCCTGGGCCGGACCCACCTGCAGCAGTGCTCGGACCCATTTTTTAAAATGCCATCCCAAGGCAGTGGCAGGGAGTTCCACAGTCACGCTTTCTGCCCGAAGCAGGACTTGAACTCAGGACGCTAAAACAGAAGCAACACCCCCGAAGAGGAGTGAAGGGAAGCGGGAGCCAATCACAGAAGTGCTTTCCCAAGGGCGGGAATTCAAATGGGAGAGTGACACCCGGCAGGGCCAATGAGGGGACGGGATGGCACCGAGAGGTCGAGGTCACCTAAGGCAAACGACGCGGGCTCCCTGAGGAAGTGACTCCATCTCTGGGGGGGCCTTCCCGGTTTCCGTCATGTGGCGCCCTGGCGCCTACCTGCTCGAAGTGCGGCCTGCCCAGCTGGAAGGGCGGACTCTCCTCGGCTCCCTCCGCCATCCCCGTGAGTCCACTCACTCTCTCTCTGCTGCCCAGCCATGCCCCCTGGTTCCGCCCTCATCGCCTCCCATTGGCCCGGCCCCACCGCACCCCCCACGGGGCATGCTGGGAGGTGTAGTATTTCTCCTGCGGGGAGAGAGGCGGAAGTGGAGAGAGGTGCACGATGGGAAGTGTAGTGTTCAGGACAGGGCCCACTCTCATAGACATCTATGGGCGAGACCGAGGGAGGGTGGGAAAAACACGTTGCGTTTTTGTTTCAACATATTTTTTTGGTACGCGATCTACGCCCTCCCCGGCGGCTTGCGCCCCTAGGCCATGGCCTAGGTTGGCCCTCTGGGTAATCAGGGCCTGGCTAGAGTGAAACATAGAGTGAGTGACATAATTAGAGTTAGGGCTAGAGTTAGAGACTAAGATCTTGTATTTCCTGAATTTACTGAGAATTCCTGTCTTGTGTCACTCTAAATCACGAGTTTACTTCCCATGAAATGTTCCTAGGCAAGGTGGTTTTGCATGTCATCCGTGTGGTCGCCTTGTTCTTTTACGAATATGTAAAAACTTTATTATTTGCACTACTCTTTGTACGGAGCCAAGAAAGGCAGGAAGTTCTGCAGGAAGCCAATGCAGAACCCGAACGCTCCTGGGTGAATCATTCCTCCACTTAAACCCCATTCAGTTGAGGCAGAGAGCACGATTCGCCTTTCCTGCTGGCTGGTAACAGATTTATGGAGACGAAACCCCACCTGAGGCAACTTCGGTTCCTGCAACTCTGCCTCTTCGGCTGAGCTCAAACCACCTCCAACTCTCCAGATAATGTGGGGGAAAGAGTCTCTCCGTGGGGAGGAGATGACATCCACTATAGATTTCCATTTGGTAAATCTTTCTACTAAAGCCTGTGAACAGATTTCTGTGAGCAATTACAATACAGATGAGTCAGATTTTGCTCCACTTGTCTCCAAAGAGTGCCATCAAGCCATGGCTTGGCCTCTAAACAGAGAAAGGAGAATTAATGTAGAATTGCCATATCACTCAACTGCTCTTCTAGGAGCCTTTAAGTCAGTGTTTCTCAACCTGGGAGTCGGGAGCCCGGGGGGGGGGGTGGTCAGGAGCCCGGGGTGGTGGTGAGGGGTCACGGGGGTTCTGTGTGGAAAGTTTGGCCCAACTCCATAACTGGTGGGGTTCGGAATGCTCTTTGATGGTAGCTGAACAGGGGCGGTCTAAGGTAATTTTAAATGGTAAGCGAACATTATTTTGGCGCCCCCCCCCCATCACGCATGCCCAGAAGCTCCTGTGCGCAGGCACAAGCCTGTAAACACAGCACTCCCTATTCGGCACACGCCCCCCCTCCTCCGTGCATGCCCAGAAGCTCCTGTGCACAGGTGTAGAACCCTGTAAAGTAAATATAAGAAGGCAGGGAACGTCTTCATATACAAGTTCAATTATTTATTCATATTCATCAAAATTAAAGTGGAATCAAAGCGGATAAGTATTGCAAAGGAATCCAGCTTCTGATCACAACATCCCAAACAAGTAAATAAATGAATGCGGGTAATCCAAATATAGGTATATGCTCTGGGATGGAAAGGAAGGGTGCGGGTCGACGGTCAAAGTGAGGCCTTGCCGTTTCGCCTATTCATGCTTCATCTGGACCCGGTAGGTATTGGTATCCACATATAACAAGCAATTCCACTGGTCTGGAAAGTCTAGTAAATAAATGTATAGTATGCATAACATAAGTATAACAGTATAACAGTATACATATATACGTTCCACAATTCATGGTGGACGCAACCACCGGTGTATCCAAACACCCAGACAGCAAAGCCCAGACAGAAGCCGGTTTATATTAACTTGTGAAGAGAACACCCCACCCCTTCTCTTCGCAGAAGCCTGTAAACACAGCACTCCCTATTTGGCACGCGCCCCCTCCTCCATGCATGCCCAGAAGCTCCTTGCGCAGGCGCAGAAGCCTGTAAACACAGCACTCCCTATTTCGCACGCACCCTCCTCCTCCATGCATGCCCAGAAGCTCCTGTGCGCAGGCGCAGAAGCCTGTAAACACAGCACTCCCTATTTGGCACGCGCCCCCCTCCTCCATGCATGCCCAGAAGCTCCTGTGCGCAGGCGCAGAAGCCTGTAAACACAGCACTCCCTATTCGGCATGCGCCCCCTCCTCCATGCATGCCCAGAAGCTCCTTGCGCAGGCGCAGAAGCCTGTAAACACAGCACTCCCTATTTGGCACGCGCCCCCTCCTCCATGCATGCCCAGAAGCTCCTTGCGCAGGCGCAGAAGCCTGTAAACACAGCACTCCCTATTCGGCATGCGCCCCCTCCTCCTGCATGCCCAGAAGCTCGTGTGCACAGGCGGAGAAGCCTGTAAACACAGCACTCCCTATTTGGCACGCACCCCACTCCTCCATGCATGCCCAGAAGCTCCTGTGCAAAAACGCAGAAGCCTGTAAACACAGCAATCCCATTTTGGCACGCGTCCCAATCCTCCATGCATGCCCAGAAGCTCCTGTGCGCAGGTGCAGAAGCCTGTAAACACAGCACTCCCTATTCGGCACGCACCCCCCTCCTCCATGCATGCCCAGAAGCTCCTGTGCGCAGGTGCAGAAGCCTGTAAACACAGCACTCCCTATTCGGCATGCCCCCCCTCCGTGCATGCCCAGAAGCTCCTGTGCACAGGTGCAGAAGCCTGTAAACACAGCACTCCCTATTCGGCATGCCCCCCCTCTGTGCATGCCCAGAAGCTCCTGTGCACAGGCGCAGAAGCCTGTAAACACAGCACTCCCTATTCGGCATGCACCCCCTCCGTGCATGCCCAGAAGCTAATGTGCACAGGCGCAGAAGCCTTTAAACACAGCACTCTCTATTTGGCATGCCCCCCTCCGTGCATGCCCAGAAGCTCCTGTGCACCGGCGCAGAAGCCTGTAAACACAGCACTCCACTATTTGGCACGCGCCCTCCTCCTCCAAGCATGCCCAGAAGCTCCTGTGCACAGGTGCAGAAGCCTGTAAACAAAGCACTCCCAATATGGCACGCAACCTCGCCCCCCCCTCCATGCATGCCCAGAAGCTCCTGTGCACAGGCGCAGAAGCCCGTAAACACAGCACTCCCTATTTGGCACAGGCCCCCCCCTCCATGCATGCCCCCTCCTCCATGCAGCCCAGAAGCTCCTGTGCGCAGGCGCAGAAGCCTGTAAACACAGCACTCCCTATTCGGCACGCCCCCCCTCCATGCATGCCCAGAAGCTCCTGTGCCCTCCGCAGGCGCAGAAGCCTGTAAACACAGCACTCCCTATACGGCAGGCGCCCGCCCCTCCGCGCATGCCCCGAAGCTCCTGTGCACAGGTGCAGAAGCCTGTAAACACAGCACTCCCTATTTGGTGCAGAAGCCTGTAAACACAGCACTCCCTTTCGGCATGCCCCCTTCTGTGCATGCCCAGAAGCTCCTGTGCACAGGCGCAGAAGCCTGTAAACACAGCACTCTCTATTCGGCATGCCCCCCCCTTGTGTGCATGCCCAGAAGCTCCTGTGCGCAGGCGCAGAAGCCTGTAAACACAGCACATGCCCCCTCCTCGTGCATGCCCAGAAGCTCTGTGCTGTGCGTGCCCCCTCCGTGCATGCCCAGAAGCTCCTGTGCGCAGGCGCAGAAGCCTGTAAACACAGCACTCCCTATTCGGCATGCGCCCCCCTCCTCCATGCATGCCCAGAAGCTCCTGTGCACAGGCACAGAAGCCTGTAAACACAGCACTCCCTATTTGGCACGCGCCCCCCTCCTCCATGCATGCCCAGAAGCTCCTGTGCGCAGGTGCAGAAGCCTGTAAACACAGCACTCCCTATTGCCCAGAAGCTGGCACGCACCCTCCTCCTCCATGCATGCCCAGAAGCTCCTGTGCATGCACAGGCGCAGAAGCCTGTAAACACAGCACTCCCCATTCGGTATGCCCCCCCTCCCTCCGTGCATGCCCAGAAGCTCCTGTGCACAGGCGCAGAAGCCTGTAAACACAGCACTCCCTATTCGGAATGCCCCCTCCTCACTCCCTATGCATGCCCAGAAGCTCCTGTGCACAGGCGCAGAAGTCTGTAAACACAGCACTCCCTATTCGGCATGCCCCCCCCTCTGTGCATACCCAGAAGCTCCTGTGCGCAGACGCAGAAGCCTGTAAACACAGCACTCCCTATTCGGCATGCCCCCCTCCTCATTGCATGCCCAGAAGCTCCTGTGCACAGGCACAGAAGCCTCTAAACACAGCACTCCCTATTTGGCACACGCCCCACTCCTCCATGCATGCCCAGAAGCTCCTGTGCGCAGGTGCAGAAGCCTGTAAACACAGCACTCCCTATTCGGCATGCCCCCCCTCCGTGCATGCCCAGAAGCTCCTGTGCACAGGCGCAGAAGCCTGTAAACACAGCACTCCCTATTCGGCATGCCCCCCTCCGTGCATGCCCAGAAGCTCCTGTGCACAGGCACAGAAGCCTGTAAACACAGCACTCCCTATTTGGCACGCGCCCCTCCTCCATGCATGCCCAGAAGCTCCTGTGCGCAGGTGCAGAAGCCTGTAAACACAGCACTCCCTATTTGGCACGCACCCTCCTCCTCCATGCATGCCCAGAAGCTCCTGTGCGCAGGTGCAGAAGCCTGTAAACACAGCACTCCCTATTCGGCATGCGCCCCCTCCTCCTGCATGCCCAGAAGCTCGTGTGCACAGGTGGAGAAGCCTGTAAACACAGCACTCCCTATTCGGCACACGCCCCCCTTCTCTGTGCATGCCCAGAAGCTCCTGTGCGCAGACGCAGAAGCCTGTAAAGTAAATATAAGAAGGCAGGGAACGTCTTCATATACAAGTTCAATTATTTATTCATATTCATCAAAATAAAAGTGGAATCAAAGTGGATAAGTATTGCAAAGCAATCCAGCTTCTGATCACAACATCCTGTAAACACAGCACTCCCTATTTGGCATGCCCCCCTCCATGCATGCCCAGAAGCTCCTGTGCGCAGGCGCAGAAGCCTGTAAACACAGCACTCCCTATTCGGCATGCCCCCCCTCCGTGCATGCCCAGAAGCTCCTGTGCACAGGTGCAGAAGCCTGTAAACACAGCACTCCCTATTTGGCACATGCCCCCCCTCCGTGCATGCCCAGAAGCTCCTGTGTGCAGGCGCAGAAGCCTGTAAACACAGCACTCCCTATTCGGCGCACAGGGAGGCTTGCTACGGCGCAGCGTTGGAGCGCACAAGGCCCAAAAGCGGAAAATCGACCGGACGCTGGCTGGCGGGCGGGGGAATGCGCCCTTTAGCCAGATGGCACCCCATGCAGTAGCGTCCTTTGCCTACCGGTAGGACCGCCCCTGTAGCTGGACTATAAATCCCAGCAACTACAACTCCCAAATGCCAAGGTCTATTTTCCCCAAGCTCCATCAGTGTTCACATTTGAGCATACTGAGCCAAGTTTGGTCTGGATCCACTGTTAGTAATAATAATAATAATCATCATCATCATCATCTTTATTTGTACCCCGCCACCATCTCCCCAACGGGACTCGGGGTGGCTTACATGACGCCAAGCCCGACAACACAACAACAAGGTAAAATCAAACATAAGGCAATATAAACAATTACATAAAACACTAGCTGTACCCGGCACGCGTTGCTGTGCCCTAATTTGGAGATGCGAGAAAGTCTGAGTATGTAAGGGTTGGAGTTGTTGTTAGTTATGGTGTTGTTGGGGTCATGGCTGTGTTGTTGTGGGTTGTTTTGGTGGATGGGATGTTGGAGTCCTGTGGAGTTGTGGGTGTGTGGTGTTGCTGGCGTTCTGCATAGCTTGTGGATATACAATGTTTTTTGTCTTTCCGTCTGCTGTGTTGATGTAGAGGTCGATGCGTGTGTGGGTAGGGTACTTTGGAAGTGAGTGGAGGTACTTGAAATCCCATTATCCATGGTGTGTCCTCCTCTAATCTGCAGTCGAATGGAGTGTGGGTCATGGGGTGCATTGTTTGCCAAGTTTGGTCTTTTTCGGTCTTGGTTCTGGGCCACAGTGGTCTGTGGGGAATGATGGGTTTTGAAGTAGTACAAATCCCATTATCCATGGAGGTACTTCAAGTCCCATAATCCATGGTCCACCCTCCTCAAACTGTAGTAGAATGTAGCGTGGGTCATAGGGGCTCTGTGTGCCAAGGTAGGTTACTGTAAATTCAGGCCATACACAATGTCCCATGAGCTGAGGCCTAGTCAGGAACAGCAAGTTAATGAAGCCTTACTGTCAATTCAGAGCGTAAACAGCATTCCATTAAGTGAGGCCTAGTCAGGGAAAGTAAGTTAATGAAGCCTTACTGTCAATTTTGGGCGTGGTCTGTGATTTGTAGGGGTGTACATGTTCTGTGGGAAGTGATTTGGGTGTTTGTGTTTGTGCCTCAGCCCTTTGCCTTATCCTCCTCTGACAGTTTATTAGGGGTCGGAATGTTCATGTTGGCTGGCCAGTACAGGAGTTATGCAAATCCGCCCTTATTGGCAGCCAATCATGTTGTCAGAATGTAGAGGCTGGGAGAGTCGTTGGCAGCCCGGAGGATGCTGGGAAAAGTAGGGTTTTTTTACTAGGTGGTTTGGGGGCCTTTTATGTTGGGGGGGGAGTTTCTTTGCTACAAACATACCTTGTCTGAGGCCTAATTCTGTTGGCAGGTTTGGTGTCTCTGCGTTGTAAGATTTCTCTGTTTGGAACGGTCGTTCCATGACGACTCTTCCTTTATATATATAGATAAGCTATAAAATACTACAACCAATAAAAAAATACAATAAAATAAAATTATTCATATGGGATGAGGGACCGCCTCATCCCATACTGTCCCACCAGATCTTAGGAGCAAAACCTCCTTGCTGTACCAAATATTAAGGTATGTCACGGAGAAGGGCATTTTCAATCATAGCCCCGGTTCTTTGGAACGCGCTACCCTCCGAAACCCGTGCCCTTCAGAGCCTTCCAGAGCCTTATGTGTATTTTATTGTTTTTATGTAAACTACCCCGAGGCTGCAGGGGTGAATAAGTGAATAATAAATGAATGAATGAATGAAGAATGGAGGACCTTCTTACCGTGACAGCAGAGGCACTCCGAGTGGCCAGCTTCTGGTCAAACGACATTTAGTATAATGCCGAGTTTTAAACTTTGTTTCTGTTTTTAAATCTATGTATATAAATAAAAGTCAGTGTTTGCAGGCGGTGGGTGGGTGGTGCGACCGAGCGAATATGTGCCAGCGTTTCGATTAGCTCCAACTGTGGGCTTATTTGCATAAATGGCTGTGACTGGCCAGCCTCCCAACATTCCAACACAGCACAGAGAGGAAAGGGAAGGGCCTGAGGCTGGAGTTGAAGTTAGCCAGTTGACAGTTTTTTCTGTTGGAAATGGAATATTCAGTCCCTTCACGCAAGACACTTCTAAGGTGACTCAGAGGGAAAGCAAAAGGCCACAGGCACTCAGCCACTGCGGCCCACAGCAATGACGGATCAGGACCAAACATAGCAAATAGGGGCCCACAGGCCCACTACACAACCTGGTGTGATTTAGGGCAGGATGGGCCACAAATGATGGGATTGGCAGTACCTTCACCTCATTCACTTCCCAAACAACACTGCAGCCCCTATACATCACAGACCGGACCCAAACTTGGCACACAGAGTACCCATGACCCACTCTACATCCTGGTGCAGTTTTGAGTGGGACAGACCACGGATGATGGGATTCGAAGTACCTTCACTCATTTTCTGAGACCGCTGCAACACTCATCCTGAGACTTCCAGTACCTTCCCCCACTTCCAGACCCCACTGCAACCCTCATCCAGAGAGTGATCAAGACCAAATGTGACACGCACAGCCCCCATGACCCACTCGACAGCCTGGTGCTGTTTGGAGGGGGATGCACCATGGCCCCCTCGCAGTACCTTCACTAAGTTCCTGAGACCACTGCAAGCCACATAAGCATCTAATAGGAACCAACCTTGGCACACAATGCCTTCCTCAAATAACCCGGGCACCGCCGGGTCCTCAGCTAGTACATTATAAATGTCCCCTCAATTTGCTTCTGACACGATAAGTAAATAAGCTTCTTGTGCATAACGGTGCATTTGTAAGATATGCAAATGTCAATAAAATATTTTAAGGAATAGATGGGGACCTGGCGCACCGATTGGAAACATGGAAGGGCATTTTGCTCCCAGAAATAACAATGAGATGATAAATCAAAGAGCCAAGGAGCGTGAAACGCCGGAGAGGGGACGCAAAGCCCAGAGCCATGTCCGCTCTTGAATCAATCCTATTTATAGTCCATCTGCAAAACCACGATAAAGGCAGGGACCTGATGGGGTTGTCTCTCTGGCCGTCGGCTGAGTCACCGTCCTGTCCTCGGAGCGCCCTGCCTGGGCTTCCTTGCGCTGTCCTCCTTGGCGGCAAAGGCAAATAAAGGGTGTCTTTCAAAATGGGAATAAACAATGGTCCTGTCACATGGAGGAGAGAGGGACCGAGCTGAAGGTCAAGCGTCTACATCAGTGTTTTGCAACCTTTTTTGAGCCGCGGCACACTTTTTACATTGACAAAATCCTGGGGCACACCACCAACCAAAACGACACAAAATGACACTCTAACACAGTCATACATATAGTTAATATGTTTTTAAATGTATTTATACACTCAGTGTGAAACCTGGGCCTGTTTCGATGAACACAACATAGGTATCCTGGCAGGAATGGCAGAAAGACACAAACTTCCCACACAGAACTCCCATAACCAAGAGAAAATGCTATAAGAGTTTGGTGGGCATTGACCTTGGGTTTTGGAGTTGTAGTTCACCTATATCCAGAGAACTGTGGACTCAAACAATGTTGAATTAGGACCAAACTTGGCATGAATACTCAATATGCCCAAATGTGAACACAGATGGAGTTTGGGGAAAATAGACCTTGACATTTGGGAGTTGTAGTTGCTGGGATTTATAGTTAACACACAATCAAAGAGCATCCTGAACTCTTGCAACAATGGAATTGAACTCAACTTGGCATATTGAACTCTCATTACCAACAGAAAGTACTGAAAAGGTTTGCTTGGGAATTGACCTTGAGTTTGGCAGTTGTAGTTCACCTACACCAGAGAGCACTGTGGACTCAAACAATGTTATGTTATGTTGTTGTTTGTTTTCTATCCAGAATCACAATGTTGGAAGGAGGCTCACCACTTTAAGGTCCCTCAAACAGGCATGGGAAAACTTCGGCCCTCTGGGTGCTTTGGACTTCAACTCCCACCATTCCTAACAGCCTGAGGCCCTTTCCTGCTTAAGTGGCTGAGGGGGGGAAAGGAAAAGGGCCTGAGGCTGCTAGGAATGGTGGGAGTTGGAGTCCAAAACACTTGGAAGGCCCAAGTTTGCCCATGCCAGCTTTCGACAGAGACCTCTTCCTCCCCCTCCCCCTTCGCGCCCTTTCTTCCCCCTCCTGCCAAACACTTTTCCTTCTACATTGCCGCTTCTGCCGTCATTTTGATCTGAGGGGGCAGCGTGAGCGTGTTCAGGAGGGGGAGGGAGGAAGACGTGACCCATGCGGGCGCTACTGCGCAGACTCGCCCCAGAGCAAAGCGAGGCCAAGCGAGCAGAGCGAGGCCGGGAAGAAGGGAGCCCGAGTGGAGAAGGAAAAGTGTTCGGCAGGAGGGGGAAGGAAGGGGGTTGGAGGCTCCCATTTCCCACGGCACACCTGATGATCGCTCACGGCACACTAGTGTGCCGCGGCACACTGGTTGGGAAACACTGCTCAAAAGAAGATATTTAAAATCAAATCCACAAATAACATATACCGCTCTCTCTGGCCTCCATTAAGTGGAACTAATAAATAAATAAATAAATAAATAATCAAATCCACAAAGTCAAAACCACAAATGTCGAGGATTCACTGCAGATCCTTTTCTTTAACATTGAAAGAAATGACAAAAAAAAGTCCACCTCTAGTTTGCATGTTTCCATTCCTGCGTTGCTTCTCTCCCCTTGAATTGTAGGCTAACGTTTTGCTTTCTCGATTCTGTAATAAGGAAAATATAGGAATTTGTTTTATTTTTATCACAGGTGTTTGGAAACATGCACAGAAAGGAATGAGAGCTGGCTTGTAATATAACATACAGACAGGTAAATTCAATGCCAGGCCCCAACTGACGGCTGGGGAGGAATGAAGAAAAATGATCACCGCGCGTGGCTCAGTATTTATTAGCATGTGGATCATATGCTCCATTCATCACAGGAACGAGTTGCTCCGAGAGCCCCCCTCAAGCCTTGGAAACCTGGGAAGTTGCCTTTAAAAAAATTAATCGGGGTTTAAAAAATTCTCAGTAGGCCCGGATTACCCATAAGACCAACCTAGGCCATGGCCTTGGGTGGCACTTGGGGGGGGGGGCAGCAGATCCGGACCCCCCAATTTTTTTTAATCCCCCAAAAAATTATTTTTAAAAATCGAAAAGCCGAGGGGGGCGCAATTCACGGACCAAAAGTTAATTAAAAAGAAAAAAACCCTCAGTGGTCAGCCCTTGGGAATGGCAGGAGTTGAAGCACAAAGGACCTGAAGGGAGGGAGGGAGGGCTGAGCCTGGTCTCAAGGCAGGACGCGCAAGGCGAGGAGCAGCGGCGGCAGCGGCGGCGGCTTCCCTTCCTCCCTCCCTCCTCCCCGCTACTCAGCCGGGGGCGGGGCCTCCCAGGATGACATCACTCACTCCCTCCTCCCCCGCCAGGCCCACCTTCCTTGTTTGCTCCGTCGCCTCCCAGGGTGACGTCACTCCTTCCCACCCTCCCTGGGAGGCGGGGAGTGGGCGGGGCCATGAGTGAGTCCTCCGAGCTCGCCTCCTGGCCCCGCCCCGCCTCTCGCCTTGTGACACCCATCGATCAAGCTGAAGAACGGCAGCCGGCCAATCAGGGAGCCTCCCTGCCTCCCAAGCGAGCGTGGCTCCGCGGACTCGGCCAATAGGAAGGCGAGGGCCTGCTTGGAGGCGGAAGTCCACAGAGAGGGGTTCTCCCTGAGCCACGGATTGCAACCGAGGAGGAGCAGTGGCCCTGAAGGAGACGGAGACGGGTGGGTGTCTCTCTCTCTATCTCCAGGGAGCCCCCCTCCCCCCGGAAGGAAGGAAGACCCCCCAGGCCTCTCCCCACTACTCTCCCTCCCTGGGGCGCGGGGATCCTAATCAGCCCTGGCAGATGGCCGCTCCGCCACGGCCCCCAAGCCCCCGGGCGAGGAAGGAAGGATCCCAAACAACAACTCTCAGTGCCGGTAGTAGAGGGGGCGTGATTCCAAAGTGTGGCCTCGGGCACAAAAAGGTGTTAATCCGGGCTTGATTCTCAGGAGGAAAAGTTTTCTTCTCCCCACGCTTCCAGCTGGAAAGAAAACCCAACAATGTTAAAGGACCACAAAGGTCAGAGCATGAGCATTGATGCAAAAGGAATCCTGGCGGGAATATACAGAACCATAGAAGCTGAAGGAGAGGAAAAATCTTGCCCTTCCCAGAAGACTCTCTTGCCTTATGCCTTAGTTCTGTATCCAAAACATCTGCCATCTTGATGTGACTCTTACAATACTTAGGCCCCTTCCGCACTGCCATATAATCTGGATTATATGAGTCCACACTGCCAAATAATCTAGTTCAAAGCAGATAATCTGGATTTTATATGGCAGTGTAGAAGGGGCCTTAGGCACATGGGTCCCGTTTCATCTGTGAAATGTTGGAGGGCATGATGGAGTTTCGAATACTTGGATAACACGCGAAAATTAATTTGTATCATGTGAGTCACTGATGTTATTATGTTTGCCCCATTTCTTTGATTCTAAGGCCCCTCCGAACATGAAAAAAACCTGGGGGTTGGGACCCCTGGGAGGGTCATGAGGGGGTTTCAGGGGGTCAGCAAAGACCATCAGAAAACACATATTTGTTATGGTCTTAGGAACACCTGTCGCAGAGAAGGCTAAAGATCTCTCCACCTGTCCTTCTCTTCCTTTTTAGTGTTCGTCGTTAACAACCCCCCAATTCCACCAGTATTCAATGTTGGCTGTGTAGGCAATGTGCCAAGTTTGGTGCAGATCCATTGTTGCCTGGGTTCAGAATGCTCTTTGATTGTAGGTGAACTATACATTGCACCAACTAAAACTCCCAAATTGTTACCGAACAATTTAGGACAGCCTGGCCCATAGGGGGCAGAGGCCCAGAAGTGCCCCTACAATGAGGATTTCAGCAGAACCCCCTGCCGAGTTCTTAAAACCAAACTAAAAATCCTTTTCCCAAATGATCTCACCAAAGAAGTCCGGAAGAAGACGCCACTGAGGTTTTTATTCTCGTCAGCTGAGGAGGATGACCACTGCAGATTCCTTGTCGCAAAGCAGTCAGAAAGTTACCTTCAAAAGATATGCCGTTTTAGACATTTTACAGAACTGTCAGATTTAAACTTCCTGCCCCCGCGCGCAGGCCGGCTTCACAATGATTGGATAGAATGCTGGAGCCAGCTGGAGCAGGAACCAATGGTGAAATAGCGCCGCTTTTCCCCTGGCGAATGAGAAGCAAGGGGCAGGAATGTGTTCAAAACAAAGCAGCTGGCGTTTCCTTGATTAGATTTGTCCATATGTTAATGAATCCAAGCCTTTGACCTTTCGAGCCAAAGGAAAGCTTTTGTTCTTCTGTGGGAAATGGGAACTGTCCTTAATGGCCCCTTCCTGTTGACAAGAGGCCAACTTTCCATGAGAGTTTCAGTCCTTTGGATGGTAAACAAGTGAAAAAACTGTAGCCATGTACCAGTTTCCGAGGCTGGCAGAGGTGGCCGTTTATGAAATATAGAAATAGTTTTGCCTATTAATCAATGGCACAAAGGTAGATGAATCTCAGAAGCCTTTGTTGATCAGCAAAAACCAATTTTGGCCCAAAGGGGAAAGACCCTTTGAAAAAAAGATAGCCCTAGACAGAAAGGAAAAAGTCTTTGGGAATTGGCAAAAGTCCATAAGAGTAATGCAAAAGGAAAATAACTGGGTGTATTCATAGAGTGTGGGTTACAGAGGCATTGTCATGTGGGACCATGGGGCCATGGGAAGAGCCTTAGGTTCCCATGTGGGGGACAGATAGGGGATTATGGGATCACTTCCAGCCTGGTGTTCTTGGGAAAACTATGAATCCCTTGGTTTTAAACTGTCTTCTACAGAGCCTAAGGAAAAGAGGGTCACCTCCGATATCAAAATGACAAAAACAACCCCCCAACCCTACCTACAGTATATTCAAATATGGGCATGTCAGGTATTTGTGCCAAATTTGGGCCAGTGAATACATTCTGCACGTCAGATATCTACATTATGATGAATAACAGTTGCAACATTACTGTAGCAACGGAAATAATGTTATGGTTGGGGGTCACCACAACATGAGGAACTGTATTAAGGGGTCACAGCATTAGGAAGGTTGAGAACCACTGGTTAAGGTCAAGGACTCATGCTTAGGCAGAGAGAGAGAGAGAGAATCGGGATCACCTTTGGCTTTCGGTATGGCCACAGCCACTTTCTCCCTTGAAGTCTGATGTATCCCTCTCACACTTTTCTATGGAAATATGAATGCTCTGCCCTGTACTGAAAGGTCTCTTGGTGTCCAACCTGACAATAGGTTTGCCCATAAGTTAGATCACCTTAGGCTCCCCATGAGTCCAAAACAACTTCAAGGCCTTGATGTGGGATAGAAACCTTTAGAAGGGACAAACCAATCACATAGGTTACTGCAACACTCTCTACGTGGGGCTGCCTTTGAAGACTGTTCAGAAGCTGCAACTAGTCCAACGGACAGCAGCCAGGTTGATAACAGGAGCGGCATTCGGAGAGCGCACGACTCCCCTGTTGTGCCAGCTCCACTGGCTGCCAGTTTGCTACCGGGCACAATTCAAAGTGCTGGCTTTAGCCTTTAAAGCCCTAAACGGTTCGGGTCCAACTTACCTGTCCGAACGCATCTCTCCCTATGAACCATCGAGATGTTTAAGATCATCTGGAGAGGCCCTGCTCTCGGTCCCGCCTTCTTCGCAGGCGCGACTGGCGGGGACGAGAGACAGGGCCTTCTCAGTGGTGGCTCCTCGGCTTTGGAACGCTCTCCCTAGAGACATCAGATCGGCCCCCTCCCTCCTGACGTTTCGCAAGAAAGTCAAGACCTGGCTATTTGAGCAGGCATTTGCTGATGAAATATAAGGCTTAATTAGATCTATGGAATGACGACGATGCGATGGAAACTGATTTCAACATGACGCTGAGGCTGCAATTGTATGTTTTTAATTGTTAATTTGTTATTATATGGTTTTAGGGGTTGCCTTGTTGCTGTGTTGTATTGAGGGCAGAGACTGTCTGTGTAAACCGTCCCGAGTCGCCTTCGGGCTGAGAGGGGCGGTATAGAAACGTGACAAATACATAAATAAATAAATAAATATCTGGGCTGTCCGCACCCCTGGTCAACTTTTGCTCCCTCTCCTTGAGTCCAAATAATGCCTTGGCATCTGTTACAGGCGATATTTGCATTTCTGTCACTCCGCATTACCACCAGAGCTTAACTTGGGCCGTCACTTTGGATCACGCCGTACCATGTAATTGAACATGTCAGGGCAGCCGTGATGGAGTTTAACCTGACAGAATCCTTTCTTTTCCTTCCATTCCACATCGTGTGATGGTTGACACACCTGCCTGGAGTGGAAAGGTTTGACAAGGCATTATCTGTTGGCCAGAGCCCTGCGCCCGTCCAGGAGAGTGACACCTGCCACCCATATTATTTATTTATTTATTTATTATTTCCACCATTTCTACCCTTCATCTTCTCAACCCCCGAGGGAGGGGGGACTCAGAGCGGCCTCACAATGGCAACAATTCAAGGCCCAAAACACAGTAACATATAATAGAAACCACAACAGTCAAAAATTTAAAATACATTAAATACAGTTAAATACGAGGAGGCGGGAGCGGGGAGGGGCAAAGCCGGGGGCGGAGAGGGGTGGGGAGAAGCCGCCCCGCCGCCCCTTTTCCCTGCATGGCGTGACAACGCAAGGGAGGAGGGGCGGCGGCGCAGCTTCTTTCCGCCTCCCTGGCTTGGCGTCACCAGGCAGGGAGAAGGAGGAGGCAGAGAGAAGCCGCGCCACCGGCCCTCCTCCCTTGCGTTGTCACGCCATGCAAGGGAGGAGGGGTGGCCGCGTGGCTTCTCCACGCCTCTCCCCGCCCCCGCCTCCTCGCCGGCAGAGAGAAGCCGCGCCGCTGGCCCTCCTCCCTTGTGTCGCGCCAGCCCCGCCAAAAAGGGGTGGGCGGCGCGCAGGACGCGCGCCGGGAGGTCGCCTCTTTCTCCTCGCCCCGCCCTCCTTCCTTCAATCCGGCGAGGAGGCGGGGCGGGGAGGGGCGGAGCGGGGGGCAGGGAGGGGCGGAGGCAGACCCTTTGGCCTTGGGCGGCAAAAGGGCCTGATCCGGGCCCGATGGGAGATGGGGAGCTGTATGACTCTCAAGCTGATAACGGGCCAGATGGTGTGGAGACGGAGAGTTCTTCGACCGAAGGAGTGGTATTATGTCTTTGTGCCGAGGTTGGAGGCACGGAACTGGGAAGCGCTGGACCCACAAGGGTGGAACTTACGTATACGATCTGTGGGAAAGCTCCCCAGACTGGAGGCCACGTCGTAGCTGGGCGGACGTCTCGGCGGTCTCTCCAAGTTCCTGGGAGCTGCAGCCGTCAACTAGCCTTGCCCAAGTCCTTGCCAAGTACTCTGGATTACTTCCAAGAGCTTTGTATCGCTTTGTTTCCAGATTGGATTCGCATTGCTTTGACCCTTGGACCTTGCTACAGTTCCACGCCATTGTTGTGGATTTACTTTGATGAACATTGTTTGCTATTTGGCTAGTTAATTGACAGTTGTCTGTGTGTGTGATTAAGGGGAGGGGCCAGGCCCGCGTTGTGACAGCAGCCCAAACGGAAGCAGCAGCCATGTAAAGCAAATGTCCAAACGCTGTTCCCCTTGGGGAAACCAGCAGACCAGTAAAAACAGCAGGAAGGAGTGAAAAGGGTTCCTGGATACATGAGGGAAAAGAGTCCTTGTTTCAGTTCACGAAAAGAGTCCTTGGTGCTTGGAAAACTAGAAATTCCACGATGGTACTTGGGGGAAACTATGTATCCCATGCTGCCATGGGTCCCCGGGCCGGTTCCTTCAAAGTCCTGCCGGTCCTGGGCTCGAATTCAGCTGGATTCCTCAAGAAACACATGGCCCCCACCGTGGGAAAATCTCTCCAAACAGTCTTCCTGAGAACTAGGCCAAAGGGCATTCGCAGGCCCCCTCCTTTGTATCAGCTGATAGCGTGAGAACGGGGCTTGAAGGAATATAATGCAAAAGGAGGAAAGTGCAGAAATAACACAGGAAAAATATGAAACTAAAATGGAGCCAATCGGTTGAACTTTACTTTTGTGGATAGCGAATCCAATGGGGGACCCCGTATCCGCGGTCTAAACATGCAGGGGTGCCCCCCCCCCTCCCCCAGACACCAGAAATGGCGTCTGGGACAGGCTGGTTACTTTCTGCCGCCCGAAAAGGTTTATTTTCTTTGTTTTGAAACAGTGTGGCAGAAAGATACAAGAGCATTTCAGAGGGGAAACTGATGTTGCGATTTTGAAAAGGTGCTTTCTCTGTTGTGATGGCTACAGTGTTTGAGGAGGATAGTATACAGGCAAAGGCAGATGGAAGGGGGAAAGGCTATTTTGCTACCTATGCGATTGGGCCAAAAGAGGGGAAAGAGGCCCCAGGGAACGGTGGAACTCCCTGCTGCAGGTTTCTAATTAGCCTCTGTCTGCATCGATACCACCAATTGCTGCGTATCTCAAAAGGCGGCAGTTGGGGATGCTAATCCAAGGAGCCAAAGGGGCCTCTGGAAACTGACAACGAGCCAAGCGGTGGGTGAAGCGAGATCTATCTTTGTCCTGCCGCCCCCGTCCTCCGCCCCCCGTTTTTATTTTGAGCAGAATCGAAGCCGTTGTCTCCGCAGCATGACAGAATGGTCTTCCGAAATGCGACTGAGGAAACAGTGCTGCCGAGGTCGCACATTGCCCCTGCCACTTTGGCCTGCCGTGGGTGCTCGGGTGCATCGAGAGCGCGGCCCAAAGGCAGAGGGGATCTTGAGCAGAAGGGACCTGTCACTCATCCTAACAGTCCCTCTAATGTAGGGTCTTCCAACCTTTTTCGAGCCGTGGCACACTTTTTACCTTTACCAAATCCTGGGGCACGCCAACCAAAATGACACAAAACGACACTCTAACACAGTAATACATAGAGTTAATATGTTTTTAAATGTATTTAGAACACTCAATGTGAAACCTGGGCCTGTTTCGACGAACACAACATAGATATCCTGGCAGGAATGGCAGAAAGACACACACGAAGGTCTTGCTCAACAGCTGTCAGTCTCTCTCTCTCAGGGAAGCCGGCTGGAAAGAGAGCAGCCAAACGGAAGCACACTCTGAGGCAGAGAGTTCCAATGCTGAACAGCTCTCACAGTCAGGAAGTTCTTCCTAATGTTCACCCTCCTACACAGACACGCTTCCCTGTGATGTTTGCTTTTCTGCCTGCGCTGTTGTGCTCTCTCACTCTGTTGTCGAACAACCAGACAATCCCACAGACCGGTTGTCGAACAACCGGACAAGTCCCGCAGACCGACTGCGGGACAGAGGCCGCAAGGGTTCGGTTAACCTGGCGAGCCCTGGAGCGACTAGGTCCTCGTAGCCTACCCGCCTCCCGTAGATCCAATTATGCTCACCAATACTGCAAGGTAGATGCCATGAAATTGTTTATTCTGCTCAGCTGAGAGGATGCGAACCGCAATACCCTGATTCCCGCAAAGAACGCATGCATATACATTCAAAACATTGGTTCTTAAAGGTTACAGAACTGTCAAAACAATTGAATTTCCCGCCCACTTCCTCCTCTGCTGGTGATTGGTTGGAACGTTGAGGCCAGCTGATGGGCGGGAGGCCGGTCAGTTCCAGGGAGCCTATCAGCGCTCGCTCCCACTTGCCGGCTTCGGCCAATCAGAGGTCTGTGGCCATATATGGAGTTCCAGGAAGGAAGGCTTAGGTGAAGCTGTCATCAGGAAAGGATTATGAAAGAGGACAAAGAGGCCTTTGGCCAGGTGATAGCCCAAGGCAACAGAACTGGATTTTGCTATTGTTTTTGATGATGCGATTACTGAGTCTATGTGCTTCCCTCATATGTGAATGAGGGAGAAGGAGAAGAAGAGGAAGAGATCCAACGAAGATAATTCATTTGGATCCTGGGTGGCAAAAGTTCTATTGTGAAGCACACCTGGGTTCCGAGGCCAGATGTGTCATTCGCTATGCAATTCAATCATCTTTTGTCCAATTTCCAAAGGCAAGTTAAGCTTGACGACTCAGACCGGGCGAACTGCCTCGGATCCGGTCAGACGGGAGTTGAAACAAGAGTTCAATTTCCATAACAAGATTCTGACCGGGCAACGCATGCAATATGAAATGGTGGTCAACAAAGAGGTGTGGAAAGGGCTTGGCAACATTTCCTCTCAGCAACAAAGTAAACATTCCAAAGCAATCCTTCTTTCTTAACTAACAAAGGTGGGATGGGGTGGGGAAGTGTTACAAAGAGTCAAAGGGAAAACATATGAAGCCACACTGTATGTACAGGGATACAGGGGTACAGAAATGAGTCTATGATCCGTGTCCTTGGCGAAACTACATATCCCAGCCTGCAAAGGCTTAGGCTGCAGGTTCAAAGCCTCTCAAAAGCCCATAGATGTACTTTTTTGGCTCTCTGGCTGCTTCCAACCAGGAAGGGATCTTGAGTTCGCTTCAGGGTCCTTGATGAAACTATTTTTCCCAGGGCAGGGAGGGTCCATGATGAATAGCGAGGCTTCTTGGCTTAATCAGCCAGGGAAGCATCAGGAGCAGTCCAGGAGAAGAAAACAATCAGAAAAAGGCAAATAGAGGCACAGTACTTGGGAGAACTAGATCTTCTTATGGCATCAATCTCTGCCCATCACCCACCCCCTGAAGAGATCTCTTTGGGCAAACTGCCCCAAAAGCTGTCGTTTTTTGAGCCGGGATATGCTTCCCCAGGCCGAGAAAGGATAGGGAGAGAGGAAGGAAGAAGAGGAAACGATGGGAGAAATGGCAGAGTGTTTATTTATTGTTTTGTAACGTGTGGCCAAAATGTCTTCCATGCTATGTGCTGTATGAAGTGTTGTAAATGTGGAGATGGGAGGTAATGGTGGCTGGGTTTACTGGGAGGGACAAGGTTGATGTAGTGGTGTATGGGACCAGGTGAGGCAGAAAAGGAAAAAAGGCTTGGTACTGGTGCAACTTGGGCCATGGGCCAAGAGGAATACTGGGGACTCTCTGCGGTTAGATCACCTGGATTTGGGGCTTCCTGGCTCGACTACAACTCGCCAGTGCTCTCGCTGCTGGCGAGGCCTCCCCCATCGTCAGGGGCGGTCCAAGGTAATTTCCAATGGTAGGTGAACATTACTTTGGCGCACTCCCTCCAAAAACATTGCTCCCCCAAACATTACTTTGGCGCCCAACATTTTTCTGAAGCGGTACCTTGCGCCGCTCCTTCCACTCTTCCGCGCGCCGCCTCGCGCACCGCGCTCCGAGGGCATTGTAGAGCGAGGAGGGGCCTCGCCTTCAAGGCTCCTGGTTCCCCCTGCCTGTGGAGGGGCTGGCAGGGGAAACCAGGAAGCGTGAGGAGGGGCCTCGGCGCCCTCCTAGCGCTTCCTGGTGCCCGCTGCCAGCCCCTCTCATGGGGCGTTTCACAGGGCAAGGGCGAGCGCTCCGGAGGTTCTGGGCATGCGCTAAAATCTCCGCGCATGCTCAGAAGCTGCTGCAGGCAGCAGGGAGATTTGCTATGGCAGTGCGGCCGGCGTGGCGGCGCCCATCCAAGATGGCGCCCCACGCGGCCGCGTAGGTTGCTTACATGGACGGACCGCCCCTGCCCATCGTCCTTGTTGTCTTCGCCATCCTCCTCCTCGTCATCTTCGTGGTCGAGGTCCATGAGGAGAAGGTGGCTCCGGCAGTGAGGCCTGCTGCCCTGAGGGGAAGGCGAGTGGCGGTGCGGAGGCGTTTGGCGCTGGGAGAGAAGCAGCGGAGGCAGTAGCAAGGGAGGCGGGAGCGGCAAGTGCAGCCTCAGGCCCGGCTGAGGCCTAGTCGCCGCCGCCTCCGCCCTTTCTCCTCAAAGGCGGCCTCCTCCAGGCCCTCCATGCTGCCACTGAGTGAGGAGGGGGAGGAAAGGGTATTTCCCAAGGCACACTGCTCTAAAGGGGTGCAAAGGCATCCCTGGATTCTGAAGAGAAGACCAGTAATTCCCTATTATTATGAAAGGATCGGAAAGCGGATGTTCCAGCACATCCATCACAGTCCCCACCAGCAGGGGCGGTCTAAGGTAATTTTAAGTGGTAAGTGAACATTATTCCCCCCCAAAAAAACATGATTTTGCCCCCCCATGTAAAACAAATATACAATTATAATATCACAATACCATTAGTAGTATTATATTGTATCAATGTATATACAATATATTATACCATACTCATACTATATTATATCATAATTATACTACATTACAATATAATTATATTATAATATATTGACATTATAATATAATATAACATTCTATTATATTATTATTCTAAGATAATAAATAAAATTATTTATTTCAATAAAATTATCCTCTACTAAATATTTTCATTACTCCTATAAAACTCAAATAACCCAAAATAATGTAAAATAAAATATTATATATTACTATTTTGTACAATACCACTATACTGCAATATTGTTTGTAATATTACATGTAATATAAAATATATCATTATTCTATTGTTATATTGTATTTTTATTATATTGAATGACAATATTAAGCAGAACTGTATAATAAACAAGAAATGCAATGTAAATGCATCAAAATCAGAATATATTACCTACCACCCGTCTCATAATCCATAGGAGTCTCCCATAAGTCAAAATTAGGATCCCAATGTAAATGTAAATAGAAAAACAGCCAAAATGTTCAAATGAGGTCAAATACAGGCAGCGCGGCCTGGGCAAACTTGGGCCCTCCCTCCCTCCCTCTAGGTGTTTTGGACTCCAACTCCCACAACTCCTCATAGCCTGGGGCCAGCGTATCTGAGGGACCGTCTCTCCCCATACTGCCCGCTGAGATCACTTCGTTCCGAGGATACCAACCTTTTGGCTGTCCCCTCCGCAAAGGCAGCCAAACTTACATCCACTCATCGAAGGGCATTCTCGGTGATTGCACCAACACTCTGGAATGCCCTTCCTGCAGATATGCGTGCCACCCACGACCTGCTCCCCTTCAGGCGGGCGTGCAAGACCCACCTGTTCCAGCTCGCCTTCCAGGTGTAGGTCCTAGTGGTACGCACCCCCCTGCTGGAAGTGGCTTTTACCCCAGGTCGCTTTTAACTGTTGTTGTTTATTGTGACATTTTAATGATGTTTTTATGCTCTGTTTTTATTCTGTTGCTGTTTTACGCTGTGCTTTCTTGGTATTGTGAGCCGCCCCGAGCCCGCCGGGAGTGGCGGCATAGAAGCTGAAATAAATAAATAAATAAATGAATGAATAAATAAATAAATAATCTACGTGGCACATTTCCTTTCTCTGGCAAGACAGTGTGCGGACTGATTAAAGCGTGAACTCCGCGTAATTTCCATTCTGCCACAGAGTAGACACACCCTTGGATGTGGCATTGCCTTCATGCCATTTGGATCCATTGGTCTGTGTGATGGTCTTTGGAGCAGCAAGAAACAAACTCACGCCACCTTCTACGAGGCATTGTTTTGGTTATTTGATGGTGTTGTTCATACCCTTGCTCAATTGTTCCTTCTCTGAGCTAAACATCTTCCCAAGGCTTGGTCTCCAGACCTTGGGCCCTCTTGTTGGTTGTCCAGCAGCCCCTGTCCCCAGTTCTGTGTTAATTCGTCCTATAAATCATCCTAGAGGGTTTGAAAGAGGCCGTGGTTTCCCTGCTATTGAAGAAGCCGAATTTAGATCGATCGGTTCCCTCCAATTACCGCCCAGTTTCGAACCTCCCGTTCCTGGGCCTTAAGGTGATGGAGAGGGCGGTGGCGGGGCAGCTGCAGCAGTTCCTTGATGTCACAGCCGGACTAGATCCCTTCCAGCCCGGCTTCCGTTCTGGGCACGGGACGGAGACTGTGTTGGTCGCCATTTCAGATCAGCTTCGTTGCCAACTGGACAAGGACGGTTCAACACTGCTTGTGTTATTGGACCTCACAGCAGCTTTTGATACCGTCGATCACAATCTTTTGGCCCACTGCCTTGCCGTTGCTGGAGTCAGGGGGACAGCCTTGAAATGGCTCCACAACCAGGGACAGCGAGTGGAATGGGGAGGTGTAGCTTCCGAGAGGGCCCCTCTGCTCTGTGGGGTCCCTCAGGGGGCTATTCTCTCCCCATTGTTATTTAACATCTACATGCGGCCACTTGCTAGTCTGGTGTGAAGTTTTGGGCTGGAATGTGATCAGTACGCTGACGACACCTACCTCGTTCTAAGGATGGAAGGACGATCGGACTCCGTACCCTCTTGTCTCCATCAGTGCCTTGAGGCCGTCACTGGATGGCTGCGTGCCAGTAGATTGGGGGTGAATCCAGCAAAGACGGAGATACTGTGGCTGGGTTGTCCAGTTGGTGGGGCGGTCCAGCTACCTACCCTGGATGGCGAGGCATTGCGCCCGTCATCTTCTGTAAAGAGCCTTGGGGTTACTTTAGACCCTTTGCTGACGATGGAAGCTCAAATCTCCAGCGTCAGCAAAACCGCTTTCTTCCACCTGCGGCAGGCTAGGCGGCTGGCTCCCTACTTATCCAGAGACAACCTAGCCACGGTGCTCCAAGCCATGGTCATCTCGAGACTGGACTACTGTAACGCCCTTTACATTGGCCTGCCCTTGTCTCTGATCCGGAAACTTAAGCTCGTCCGGAATGCCGCTGCGCGACTTCTTGCTGGAATTCCGGTGAGATGTCACATAACTCCCATCCTCTTGCAGCTCCGCTGGCTTCCGGTCGAGCACCGGATCACCTTCAAGGTGATGGTGTTAACCTTCAAGGCCTTGCATGGTCTGGGGCCGCTGTATCCGAGGGACCGTCTTATCCCTTATCAACCCCAGAGATCACTCCGCTCCGAACATCTGAACCTCCTCGAGGTACCTAGCGTTAAATCGATCCGCTTGGCATCCAGAGCCTTTTCTGTGGTGGCACCATCAATTTGGAACACTCTTCCAAGTGAGGTCCGGACCTTGCAAGACCTACCATCATTCCGCAAGGCCTGCAAGACTCATCTCTTTCGGTTAGCATTCGACTGCTAAATTGTATAACTATTTTTGCTAATTTTAATTGTTGTTCTGATGTATTATGTTCTTATATGATTGTGAGCCGCTCCGAGCCCTCGGGGAGTGGCGGCATACAAGTTCGAACAATAAATAAATAAATAAATAAATACAACCGCGGACAGCATTTGCAGCCCATGACTCAATGCGCCCGGGCCTTCTTGCTATCTTCAGTAAACACATTCATTTAGAGATGTGATTGGGACTTAGATGCAGGCAGCTGTGCGCTAGTCTAATAAAAAAGGAAGAACAACAACCCGGGGGGGGGGGGCCCACTGGAAGATAAATCCCTAGCAATCACCAACTCGCTGATCAAGATTGGTTTTGCAATTACTCTGGATTGCGGCAGGCTTTAGAAGCCTATTGGTTAATCAAGCAAACTACTAACCTCAAGGAAAAAAATCTGTGCTCGTGCAAGGGTCAGCCCTCTCGATCATCTTTGAGAAAATTGGTTGCATGCCTTCACCGGGGCAAAAGTGAAGCTCTCGTCTTCAATCTATTGGCAAAATAGTGCCTTGTCGGCGGGGACTCAGCGTGTATCTACATTGTCGAATTAATGCAGTTCAATCCCACTTTAACTGTCATGGCTCGATGCTATGGGTTCAGGGGCGGTCTAAGATAATTATGAATGGTAAGCGAACATTATTTTGGCGCCCCCAAACATTATTTTGGCGCCCCCCCTCCACGCATGCCCCAAAAGAAGCTCCTGTGCGCAGGTGCAGAAGCCTGTAAACACAGCACTCCCTATTCGGCACGCAGGGAGGTTTGCTATGCCGCGGCGTTGGATCGCACAAGGCCCAAAAGCGGAACATGGGCCGGACGCTGTCTGGCGGGCGGGGGAATGTGCCCTTTACCCAGATGGCGCCCCATGCAGCGGCGTCCTTTGCCTACCGGTAGGACCGCCCCTGTATGGGTTCCTGGGAATTCTAGTTTGCTGAGGTGCCAGCACTGTTTGGCAGAGAAGGCTCAAGACTTTACAAAACTACACATTGTGATGAAATGAAAATCATGTGTAGTTTCACGTTTGATCAGCCCACACACTGCCTTGCCAGACAAAGGAAACATGTCACACAGGTGAAGGGTAAAGAAAAAAGTAGTTTACTCTTCGTAATTCAGAACAACATATTTACAGTCATGTGATCAGTTGCATCGACTCACATAATGTCATTTTATAAGAGACTAGCTTGGGGACCCGGCCCTGCCCAGGTTAATTGAGAAAGGCATTGCGTGTCAAGGTTGGTGCTTATCAGTTGTTTATTTGGCTCGCAGTGGTCTCAGGAAGTGAGTGAAGGTAATTCAAGTCCCATCATCTGTGGTCCAATGTCTTCCAAACTGAAGTAGGATGTGGTGTGGGACATGGGGGATCTGTGTGCCAAGTTTGGTCTTGATCAGTCAGTGGATGAGGGTTGCAGCGGTCTCGGGAAATGATTGGAGGTACTTCAAGTCCCATCATCCATATTCTGCCCTCCTCCAAACTGCAGTAGGATGTAGAGTGGGTCATGGGTACTCTGTGTGCCAAGTTTGGGCCTGGTCTGTGATTTGTAGGGGCTTCAATGTTCTGTGGGAAATGAATCAGGTGAAGGTACTGCAAATCCCATCATTTGTGGCCCATCCTGCCTTCACCGCACCAGGTTGTAAAGTGGGCCATTGGGCATCTGTGTGCCAAGTGTGGTCCTGATCCTTCTATGGTGTGGGCCACAGTGCTCTAAGGAAGTGAGTTAAAGTACTGCAAGTTCCGTCATCCATGGTCCATCCTCCCTCAAAGTGCACCAGGATGTAGAGTGGGTCTTGAGGGTTCTATGTGCCAAGTTTGGTCTTGTTCTCAGATTGTTTGGGGTCGCAAAGGGGTCGCAAAGTGTTTTGGTCTGAAACTCTCACCATGCCTGACTGCCTCAGGCCTTTTCCTGACCTCCTCTGCCACTTTAGAGGGTCGGAATGTTCGTGTTGGCTGGCCAATTAGAGCGTTATGCAAATACTCCCTCACTGGCAACCAATCATGTTGTCTGAATGTAGAGGCCTGGAGCCAATCAGAACGCTGCCACATACATACAAACACGCACACATACAAACAAACAAACAAACATTCCGCTTTATTATATACTAGCTTGGAGATGTCTGAAGATGCCCGGGTTATTTGTGAAGCGCAGCAGGATGTAGAGTGGGTCATGGGGGCTCTGTCTGCCAAGTTCGGCCTTGATCCATCATTATTGGGAGTTGCAGTGGTATCATGAAATTACTGAAGGTAGTGCAAGTCCCATCATCTCTGCTCCCCAAGTGTAGTAGGATGTAGGTGGGTCAGGGGCTCTGTGTGCTAAGTTTGGTCTGTATTGGTGAATGGATGAGGGATGCATTGTTTTTCGGAAGTGAGTGAAGGTACTTCAAGTCCCATCATCTGTGGTCCGTCTCACAGTAAACTGCACCAGGCTGTAGAGTGGGTCATGAGGGCTCTGTGTGCCAGATTTGGTGTTGATCAGTCATTGAATTAGGTTTGTAGCAGGATTGGGAAGTGAGGGAAGGTACTGCAAGTCCCATCATCCATGTTCTGTCCCCCCTCCAAACTTCAGTAGGATGTAGAGTGGGTCACTGGGGCTCTGTGTGCCAAGTGTGGACTTTCTCGATGTTTTTTGGGGGCCACAGTGGTCTGTGGGAACAGAGGGGTGTGAAAATACTACAAATTCCATCATCCATTGTCAGTCCTCCCCCGAACCTCACCAGGACGTGAAGGCAGCCATGGGGGTTGTGTGTGCCAAGTTTGGTCTCAATAGGTAATTGGATGAGGGTCGCAGCAGACTTGGGAAGTGAGTAGAGGTACTTCAAGTCCCATCATCCATGGTCCACCCTCCTCCAAACTGCACCAGAATGTAGAGTGGGTCATGAGGGCTCTGTGTGGCAAGTTTGGTGTTGATCAATCATAGGATTAGGTTTGTAGCAGTCTTGGAAAGTGAGGGAAGGTACTGCAAGACCCATCATCCATGTTCTGTCCCCCTCCAAACTTCAGTAGGATGTGGACTGGGTCACTGGGGCTCTGTGTGCCAAGTGTGGTCTTTATCAGTGTTTGTTGGGGGCCACAGTGGTCTGTGGGAACAGAGGGGTGTAAAAGTACTACAAATCCCATCATCCATTGTCAGTCCTCCCCAAACCTCACCAGGACGTGAAGGCAGTCATGGGGGTTATGTGTGCCAAGTTTAGTCTCGATCAGTGATTGGATGAGGGTTGCAGCGGACTTGGGAAGTGAGTAGAGGCACTTCAAGTCCCATCATCCATGGTCCACCCTCCTCCGAACTGCACCAGGACGTAGAGTGGGTCATGGGGGCTGTGTGTGCTGAGTGTGGTCTGTATTGGTCCTTTTGGTGGCCTCAGTGGTCTGTGGGAACCAAAGTGTTGGAAAGTACTACAAATCCCATAATCCGTGGGACATGTCCCCGACCCATGCCAGGACGTAAAGGGGTTAGGGGGCTCTGTGTACCAAGTTTGGTGCAGGTCCATCACCCGCGCTGGTCGCTGTGGCCTGTGAAAGTGGCTGCCACATATCCGCCCTGGCCTGTGAAAGTGGCTGCTTCCGCCCTTCTGCCCTCCCGCCCTCCGCATACATACATACACACATACACACATACAAACATTCCGTTTTATAAAGGTATACAGATACAGATAGAGATAGAGATTTAAATTGGTCTTTCTTTGTCCATGTGGATAAACTCCTTCCAGCAGTTCATGAAGGAAGAGCACGCTTCAAAGCAGGCCTGGGCAAACTTCGGCCCTCCAGGTGTTTTGGACTACAACTCCCACAATTCCTAACAGCCGGTAGGCTGTTAGGAATTGTGGGAGTTGTAGTCCAAAACACCTGGAGGGCCGAAGTTTGCCCAGGCCTGCTCCAAACTGTGTCTCTCTGTCTGCCTGCATAGCTTATGCCTGAAAAATGTAACAGTCTCCGAAAGTCCCAGGCTTAGTCATCTCCCTGGGCGAATCTCAACCAATCAGCTTCATGTATCTTAATTTCAGTTGACACACACACATACACTAATTGATTTCTTGCATGCTTCAACACACATTTCTGATTCCACAGCAGTTAAAGTGATGGTCAAGCTGCACTAATTCGACTGTGTAGGTCAGGGGTCAGGAACCTACGGCTCGCGAGCCAGATGTGGCTCTTTTGATGATTGTATCTGGCTCGCCGATGATTTTGATGATTGCATCACTCCCCAAAGTGGGTCTGCAGTAAGCCGAGGCCCCACAAGCCGGGAGGATGCCCCGGGCGGAGGGCCCCAAGCCAGCTGCCGCCCGCTCCTGCCCGCAACACACCATAGCTGCAGAACAATGGTGCGGCGCCGGGAGTGGCGCAGCACAGGAGCAACCAGCCTGACCACGCAAGCAATGCAGGCAGCCGAGGCCCAGCGCACGTGGCCAGCCAAGGCCCAGCACGACAGAGGGACACCCCGGAGTGGCAAGTGGCTGCCGTGCGCCACCCCGCCGCATTGTCTCGGGAAGGCCAGCTGAGGCCCGGCGTCCGCAGTGAGGCCCGGCCCATCCATCGCCACGGCGCACCCGCAGCAAGAAGGGGAAGGGCGCGGGGGACTGAAAGAGCCCCACCCCACCAGCAGGAAAATTTGTGGCCCAGGGTGCGAGGCAACTGGGCGAGATGGCCGTGACGCCGCCCACCGCTCCAGGGCCAGAAATAGGGAAGGAAAAAACTGCAATGGCCCGGGCGGGAAGAGGGCCAGGCCCGGATAACCCATAAGGCCACACTAGGCCATGGCCTATGGGCACAGGCCTAGGGGGGTGCCAGATCAAGGACCCCAAAAAATGTTCAAACAAAACAGCAACGTGCAGCATGATGATTCTCTCTTTATTGTTTAACATCTACATGCGACCACTTGCCAAGTTGGTGGGGAGTTTTGGTCTGGAATGTCATCAGTACGCGGATGACACCCGGCTGGCCGGACTCTGTACCCGATTGTTTCCAACAATGCCTTGAAGCCGTGACTGGTTGGCTACGAGCCAGTCGGCTGAGAGTGAACCCATCTAAGATGGAAATCCTCTGGCTGGGTCATCCAGGTGGGTGTGGGCTCCGGCTGCCTACTCTGGACGGTGAGGCACTACGCCCGTCACACTTAGTAAAGGGTCTGGGGGTCCAGTTAGATCCACTGCTGACAATGGAGACTCAGGTCTCCACTGTCAGCAGATCCGCCTTCTTCCACCTGCGGCAGGCTAGGCGGCTGGCGCCCTATCTCACCAGGAATGACCTAGCCACAGTGGCTGGACTACTGTAACACCCTTTACACTGGCCTTCCTTTGCCGGTCATCCGGAAGCTTAAACTGGTGTAGAACGCAGCAGCAAGACTCCTGCCCGGGGTGCTGACCAGGGCGCACATCACTCCAACTCTGCAGCGACTGCACTGGTTGCCAATTGAGCCAGGCCCGGATCAAGGCTTGGGGCTGCCCGAGGCCACACCCGGTAAGTGCTGCCCCCGGGGTGCCTGAGGGGGTGAGGCTGGCGCGAGCGAGGAGGCGGCGGGGGGAAGTCCCGCCCCTAGGTGTCTGACGGGGCTTCCCCCCGACCCCTCCTCGCTCGCATGCACGGGCGCCCCTCCCTCCTTCACTGGAAGAAGGAGCAGCGCGCGAGCAAGGAAGCGGCGGGGGGAAGCCCCGTCAGACACCGTACGGGCGGCGGGACTTTCCCTCGGCACCTTCTCTCGCACGCGGGCGGGTGCCGCGCCTTCCTTCACTGAAAGAAGGAGCGGCGCCCGCCACGCGTGAGAGAAGGAGCCGGGAGGAGGTCCCGCCGCCTCCTCGCAAGGTGCTGCTCCTTTCTTCCAGTGAAGGAGGAGGGGCGCCCCGTGCATGCGAAGCGAGACATCGAGGAAGCCCCGTCAGACGCCCTACGGCCGGCGGGACTTCCCCCCGACTCCGTCTCACGTGGGCGTGCCGCGCTCCTTCTTTCAGTGAAGGAAGGAGCGCGGCACCAGGAGAGAGGAGCCGGGAGGAAGTCCCGCCGCTCGTAGGGCATCTGACGGAGCTTCCCCTCAGCCGCCTCCTTGCTCGCATGCACGGGCGCCCCTCCCTCCTTCACTGGAAGAAGGAGCGTCGTGCACGCGAGGAGGCAGCAGGACTTCCTCCCGGCTCCTTCTTTCGCGCGTGGCCGGGCGCCGCGCTCCTTCTGTCAGTGAAGGAGGGAGGGGCACCCATGCATGCGAGCGAGGAGGCGTCGAGGGGAAGCTCCGTCAGACGCCTAGGGGCGGGACTTCCCCCGGCTCCTTCTCCCTCGCACGGGAAGAGGGAGGAAGGGAGGGAAAAGGCAGGCCTGGAACTCGCCCCCCCCCCCTCTCTTGGCTCCTCACCTTGGCTCCTCCCCCCGCTCGCTCCCTCCATCCTCAACAACTGCAACCTAGATGCCGTGGTGACCCAAAGGCCCGGTCGCCATTTTGCCGCCCCCCCCATGGCCGCCGCCCGAGGCCATGGCCTTGTCTGGCCTTATGGGTAATCTGGGCCTGATTAAGCACTGGATCAGCTTCAAAGTGTTGGTTTTAACCTGTAAGGCCTTGCGTGGTGTGGGGCCGGTGTACTTGAGGGACCGCCTACTCCCAAATGTTACCCAGAGATCTCTCCGTTCTGAAGACCTCCATCTCCTGCAGATCCCTTCCCTGCGAACCATCCACCTGTCGTCAACCAGACACAGAGCCTTCTCTGTGGCAGCACCTCAATTGTGGAACAGCTTGCCGCCTGAAGTTCGAGCAGTCAATGAGCTACTGGCCTTCTGGAAAGCTTGCAAAACAGCGCTGTTCCGGCGTGCATTTAACGTATGAATAACCACATGATTGAGTATGGTTAAATTGTGTTTACTGTTTGCTTTTACATTGTTTTGTCGGTTGTGATGTGTTTTATGATGAAGTCGATATGCTGTAACCATCCTGAGCCAGCTGGAAAGAACGGTATACAAATCGAAATAATAAATAAACAAATAAATAAACAAGGTGGGGTTTCTTTTGAGATGGAGACAGACAAGCCAACTGAATGGCAGGGATCCAGAGATTTTGCAACGAGGCATGATGTGTATATGTTGATATGTGTTTGTTCCAGATACTTCCTACTCATTGGCTAAAATAAGACATTGGGAGGAGGCAGCAGCAGGGACAGCAGAAGTTTTGACACAATCCGGGAGACAAAACATATTTCTTCTCCATAACACAATTGGCCAGAATCGGTAGATTTCCATGGCTGAGCAGGGATTTGAACCCTGGTCTCCAGAATCGTAGTCCAGCGTTCAAAAACACGAAACCATTCTGGCTCTATCTTCAAATATCTGAAGGGCTTCATAGCACCGACACTTATGGAATTAATTCCAGCAAAACCAGGGCCCCCGGGGAGGGCACGGGAAGGTCTCAGAGGGGTTGCCAAAGACCACCAGGAAACACAGCATTTTCCGTTGGTCATGGGGGTTCTGTGTGAGAGGTTTGGCCCAATTCTATCGTTGGTGGGGTTCAGAATGGTCTTTGATTGTAGGTGAACTATAAATCCCAACAACTACAACTCCAAAATGCCAAGGTTGAGGTTTCCCAAACTCCATCTGTGTTCACATTTGGACATATTGAGTATTCATGCCAAGTTTGGTTCTGATCCAACATTGTTTGAGTCCACGGTGCTCTCTGGATATAGGTGAACTACAGCTCCAAAACTCAAGGTCAATGCCCACCAAACTCTTATGGTATTTTCTCTTGGTTCTGGGAGTTCTATGTGGGAAGTTTGTGCCTTTCTGCCATTCCTGCCAGGACTTCTATGTTGTATTCATCGAAACAGGCCCAGGTTTCACACTGAGGGTATAAATACATTTACTAACTAACTAACTAACTAACTTTATTATTTATGAGTCGCCCTCACCGAGTGTGCTCCGGGCGACTTACACAGCTTAGCAATAACAATTCCAAAATATTAAAACATTAAAATATTAAAATGGCTAAAATATTGGAATGGGCAGATGGTCGCTGGTTGTCGCATTATGCATAAGCTCTTCTAAATAGCCATGTCTTAAGTGCCGCCAAGAATTGGGGCAGGTCGAGGCTGGCTCTTTGGTCTGGCGGCAGAGAGTTCCACAGGGCAGGGCCGAACGGAGAAAGATCTCTGCCTCGTGGACTCCAGATGAGCCTCTCTCAGACCCGGGATACAGAGAAGGTTCTCGTTGGCTGGCCGTGGTGCTCTTGGATGGGTGGGTGGGATCAGGCGGTCCTTTAGGTATGTAGGACCCTGGCCCCGCAGGGCCTTAAACGTCAGGGTCAGGGTCTTGTAAAGGATTCTGTGCTCGACCGGCAGCCAGTGCAAACGCTGCAAGGATGGCGTGATGTGACACCTCATTGGTGTTTTTGTGAGGAGCCTGGCGGCAGCATTTTCCACAGTCTGGATCTTCCGAGTTATCGACCGAGGTAGACCCACATATAAAGCATTGCAATAATCCAGCCTTGATGTAACCGTGGCATGGATTACCATGGCTAGCACCTCCGTTGGTAGATAGGGCGCCAGTGTCCTCGCTTGGCGTAGGTGGAAGAAGCCATGCTCGTGGAGGCAATCTGGGCCTCCATCGTCATGTTAGAGTCCAGGATGACACCGAGGCTCTTCACAGTGGAGGATGGGGTCAGCGGTTCCCCTTCAAAGGGTGGCAGTGGGTTGACCAGTTCTGATGGACGGCCCGGCCATAAAATCTCAGTCTTTGCTGGGTTTACTTTCAGTTTGTGGGCCCGGAGCCATCTCGTCACTGCTCCCAGGCACTGGGCAAAGTTGTCAGGCACCGAGGTTACTCCAGGTTCCAGCTTTAGGAGGAGCTGAGTGTCGTCGGCATACTGGTAGCATCCCAGTCCAAAGCTCCGGACTAGACCAGCGAGAGGCCGGACATAGATGTTGAACAGCATAGGTGACAGTATGGCACCTTGGAGTCCTCCACACTCAAGGAGAGATTTCCCAGATGTTTGGCCTAGCCATTCTACTCGCTGGCTACGTCCTCGCAAGAACGAGTTGAACCAGGTTAAGGCGGGTCCTTGGATTCCTGTGGCGGCTACATGTCGAATCAGCAGATCGTGGTCCACCGTGTCAAAGGCGGCAGTGAGATCCAGCAGCACCAGAACTACTGAGCCTCCCTTGTCTAGTTGACGGCGGATGTCATCCGAGATGGCCACCAAGACGGTCTCGGTCCCGTGCCCGGGACAGAAACCTGACTGAAAAGGGTCCGGGCCATCCGAATCCTCAAGAAATTTTGGGAGTTGAGTCACTGCCGCACGTTCAATCAACCTGCTGAGGAACGGGAGGTTTGAAACCGGGCGGTAGTTGGCTGGCGTCGCAGGGTCCAGGCTAGGTTTTTTTTAAAGAGGGCGAACCACAGCCGCGGCTCAAAAAAGGTTGCAAAAGCATGTGGAGGATGAAGCCTTGCGCATCTATGCTCTACACCAGCCACTATCGTACTTGTGTCCTTTCATTACATTTGAAAGGCCACTTTTCCTTTTGCCACTCTCTTCCAAGTACAAATAGATTTTTTTTTCCGTGTCAGGAGCAACTTGAAAAACTGCAAGTTGCTTCTTGCGCGAGAGAATTGGCTGTCTACAATGATGTTGCTCAGGGGATGCCCAGATGTTTCGATGTTTTGCCATCCTGTGTGAGGCTTCTCTCATGTCCCTGCATGGGAAGCTGGAGCTGAGACAGGAGCTCGCCCCGCTCCCCGGATTCATACCACCAACCTTTTGGTCAGCAGTCCTGACAGCACAAGGTTTTAATCCAGTTTTTCTCCACCTTCCTAATGCCCTGACCCCTCAATCCAGTTCCTCATGCTGTGGTGACCCCAACCATAACATTATTTCTGTTGCTACTTCAGAATTGTCATTTTGCTCCTGTTATGAATCGTAATGTAAATATCTGATATGCAGGATGTATTTTCATTCACAGGACCCAATTTGGCCCAAATACCCAATACGTCGAAACTTAAATACTGGTGAGGTTGGGGGAGGGCGTGGGGGTGGGTGGGTTGATTTTGTCATTTAGGAGTTGTAGTGACTGAGATTTATAGTTTACCTACAAGCATTTTGAACTCCACCAACTATGAAATTGAACCAAACTTGGCATATTGAACTCTCATTACCAACAGAAAGTACTGAAAAGGTTTGCTTGGGAATTGACCTTGAGTTTGGAAGTTGTAGTTCACCTACACCCAGAGAGCACTGTGGACTGAAATAATGATGGATCTGGACCACACTTGGCATGAATACTCACCATGCCCAACTATGAACGCACATGGAGTTTGGGGGAAATAGACCTTGACATTTGGGAGTTGCAGTTCACCTACATCCAGAGAGCACTGTGGACTCAAATAATGATGGATCTGGACCACACTTGGCATGAATACTCACCATGCCCAACTATGAACACACATGGAGTTTGGGGGAAATAGACCTTGACATTTGGGAGTTGTAGTTCACCTACACCCAGAGAGCACTGTGGACTCAAATAATGATGGATCTGGACCACACTTGGCATGAATACTCAATATGCCCAACTATGAACACACATGGAGTTTGGGGAAAATAGACCTTGACATTTGAGAGTTGTAGTTCACCTACATCCAGAGAGCACTGTGGACTCAAATAATGATGGATCTGGACCACACTTGGCATGAATACTCACCATGCCCAACTATGAACACACATGGAGTTTGGGGAAAATAGACCTTGACATTTGGGAGTTGTAGTTCACCTACATCCAGAGAGCACTGTGGACTCAAATAATGATGGATCTGGACCACACTTGGCATGAATACTCACCATGCCCAACTATGAACACACATGGAGTTTGGGGAAAATAGACCTTGACATTTGGGAGTTGTAGTTCACCTACATCCAGAGAGCACTGTGGACTCAAATAATGATGGATCTGGACCACACTTGGCATGAATACTCACCATGCCCAACTATGAACACAGATGGAGTTTGGGGAAAATAGACCTTGACATTTGGGAGTTGTAGTTCACCTACATCCAGAGAGCACTGTGGACTCAAATAATGATGGATCTGGACCACACTTGGCATGAATACTCACCATGCCCAACTATGAACACACATGGAGTTTGGGGAAAATAGACCTTGACATTTGGGAGTTGTAGTTCACCTACATCCAGAGAGCACTGTGGACTCAAATAATGATGGATCTGGACCACACTTGGCATGAATACTCACCATGCCCAACTATGAACACACATGGAGTTTGGGGAAAATAGACCTTGACATTTGGGAGTTGTAGTTCACCTACATCCAGAGAGCACTGTGGACTCAAATAATGATGGATCTGGACCACACTTGGCATGAATACTCACCATGCCCAACTATGAACACACATGGAGTTTGGGGAAAATAGACCTTGACATTTGGGAGTTGCAGTTCACCTACATCCAGAGAGCACTGTGGACTCAAATAATGATGGATCTGGACCACACTTGGCATGAATACTCACCATGCCCAACTATGAACACACATGGAGTTTGGGGGGAAATAGACCTTGACATTTGGGAGTTGTAGTTCACCTACACCCAGAGAGCACTGTGGACTCAAATAATGATGGATCTGGACCACACTTGGCATGGATACTCACCATGCCCAACTATGAACACACATGGAGTTTGGGAAAATAGACCTTGACATTTGGGAGTTGTAGTTCACCTACATCCAGAGAGCACTGTGGACTCAAATAATGATGGATCTGGACCACACTTGGCATGAATACTCACCATGCCCAACTATGAACACACATGGAGTTTGGGGAAAATAGACCTTGACATTTGAGAGTTGTAGTTCACCTACATCCAGAGAGCACTGTGGACTCAAATAATGATGGATCTGGACCACACTTGGCATGAATACTCACCATGCCCAACTATGAACACACATGGAGTTTGGGGAAAATAGACCTTGACATTTGGGAGTTGTAGTTCACCTACATCCAGAGAGCACTGTGGACTCAAATAATGATGGAGTCGCTCCCTCAGGAAGCCAGCGTCGCTTGCCTCAGGTGGCCCCGCCCCCTCGGCGCCATCCCGTCCCCTCATTGGCCCTAACGGGTGTCACTCTCCCATTTGAATTCCCACCCTTGGGAAAGCACTTTTGTGATTGGCTCCCACTTCCCTTGACTCCTCCTCAGGGGCGGTGCTTCCGTCTTAGCATCCTGAGTTCGAGTCCCACTTCGGGCAGAAAGCGTGACTGTGGAACTCCCTGCCACTGCATTGGGATGGCATTTTTTAAAAATGGGCCGGAGCATGGCGCTGCTGCAGGTGGGTCCGGCCCAGGAGCCTTGCGAGCCCCACATATTCACCTGCTCTGAGTGGCGCGGGTGGTTGTTGTTATATTTGGATATTTTACTGATTTTATTAACTTGACTGAGATGTATTGGGCTTTACCTGAAACACCGTGAAATAAAACAATTGAGGTTAAAAACATTGTATGATATGATGTATTTTTAGTGCTGGGTCTGAGGTAAGATGATGTTTATTTTTAGTGTGTGTGATGGGGGGTGGTAGAGGTTGGCTTAATGGCGGCGCAATTCCAAAGTGTGGCCTAGGGCGCATAAAGGTGTTAATCCGGACCTGTTCCAACTCCATGATTCAGGTGCCTGTATCCTGAACCCCACAGCACCCCTCTTTATGTCTCTGTGCTTAGAGGCATGTTCATGCATTCATATGCTCCTCCCAGTTGGCCCAAGGCAAAGACACCCCTCTTTCCCTTAAGTTCCCCCCTTCCTCCCTTCCAGGGGCGGTCCTACAGGCAGGCCAAGGAAGCGGCCGCATGGGGCGCCATCTGGGAAGGGGCGAATTCCCCTGCCCGCTGGGCGCCGGCGCCAGACAGCGTCCTGGCCCTGCCGATGTTCCTCAGGCAGCGCTGCGGCTGCCTGCTTTTGGGCCCCGGCCTTGAGTGCTCCGACGCCGCTTCTGGGCATGCGCTGAGGTTTTTGCACAGGCGCAGTTGCTCCGGAGCTGAAGTTGAGTGCAGGAGCAAATGTGCATGCGCCAAAACCTCTGTGCATGCCCAGTAGCTCCTGTGCGCAGAAGCCTGTAAGCAAAGCAGGGAATGCTTCCCCTCTCCCTTTGTCTCTGCCCTGCCGCCGAATACGGCAACCCAATTGGGCAGGCAGGGGGCGGAGACAAAGGGAGAGGGCCACTGGAAGTAGCCGCCGCGCGCTGAGGCGAACTCCCTCGCCAGGCCCAATCACGTGTGAACCCTACCACACCCGCCCACCTCCCCGCACGCGTGCGCCGGCCGGGAGCATCAAGGAGAGACAGGCGCAACTACGCAGGCAAATAGTAATATATAATATTTTATTTTACTTTATTTTGGGGTATTTGAGTTTTATGGGAGTAATGAAAATATTTCGTAGAGGATAATTTTATTTAAATAAATAATTTTATTTATTATTTTATAATAATAAAAATATAATAGAATGTTATATTATATTATAATGTCAATATATTATAATATAATTATATTGCCATGTAGTATAATATAATTATGATATAATATAGTATGAGTATGGTATAATATATTGTATATACCGGGCCTGTCCAACAGTCGGCCCGCGTGTCGCACACGGCCCGCCAGCCCCTTGGATCCGGCCCTCCTACCCTCCTGCAATAAAACAAATAAATAAAATACTGAATTTTTAAAAAAAAATCCAAAAAAATACCAAAAAAGTGTGCATGCATGCGACGGCGCAAGCTCCATCCACGGCCACCACCCCCTTTGCTCTGCTCCCCTTGGCTCCTCCCTCCCTCCTACAGCATCACGCGGGCCAACGGAAGCGGCGAAATCGCCGCTCCTGTTGCCCGGCGTGACGCTGTAGGAGGGAGGGCGAAGCCATGGCGGGCTCCCCTTGGCTCCTCCCTCTTTCCTTCAGTGCCACGCCAGGTGACGGAAGTGGCGAAATCGCCCCCCGCAAGCAACCCCGATCCCCACGAGCGGCCCCGCCCCCCGCTGCGGCCCCCAGGTGTTCAGTCACCGGGATTCTGGCTCTTGGGCCGGTAGAAGTTGGACAGCCCTGGTATATACATTGATACAATATAATACTACTAATGGTATTGTGATATTATAATTGTATATTTGTTTTACATGGGGGGGGGTGGTAAAATAATGTTTGCTTACCATATAAAATTACCCTAGACCGCCCCTGCTTCCTTCCTTCCTTCCTTCCTTCCTTCCTTCCTTCCTTCCTTCCCCAAGCCCCTCTATCCACAAAGGGGGGGATCTGCCTGCGCTGTCACTTAAGGTGGGGGCTTCAGGCTGTGTGCGCCTCTCTCTTTCCTTGTGGCAAGCGGTGCCTGCAAGTGATGCTCTTCCAGCCTCTCTCTCAGGCTGCGGTACTACACAGGGGAGGGGAGGGGGGAGGAGAGGGAGCCTTTCCTCTTATTCAGCAATCTGTGCATCCAGTTGGCTCAGAAGGAGAGCAGAAGAGACCGCCGTGGTGGTGGCGGCGGTGGCACTCAGACCTCTGGCAGGAGGCAAGGAAGGAAGGAAGGAAGGAGACAAAGGAGGGGAGAGCAAGCCTTGGATGCAGCCGGAGAGATTCAGCCCAAGGAAGGTATGTGTGACATGATGATCCTGGGTAGCTAGAGAGATAAAGAGAAAGAGAGATAGACAGGACAGATAGAATGATGGACAGGTAGATGGATGGGATAGATAGATAGATAGATAGATAGATAGATATTGCAATGGGGAGCTATGGTTGCATGTTCTATATAAAGGGAACCATTCTCCCATCCATATGTATTGGAAGCGCAACCTCACCAACACGTGCAAATAGCCATTCCAACAAATCCCTAATTTCCTAGCGAAAGGGATGACAAGGGAACAAGGAAGAAGAGGTCCAGGCGTGGATTTCGGTTTTTGGAAAATGTGTGTGGGAAAGGCAGGTCTCTTCTGCCGGCAATTACCGCAAGCCAGCACCTCTTTGCATGCAAGGCAGCTCTGCAAAGAGAGAGGTTTTCAGCACCGCAGACAGCGACACCATGAGCTCCGAAACTGTTGGCTGATTATTACTAAATTATAATTATTAATGAATTAATTAATTTCACAATAATTATACGCCGCCCTTCTCAACCCCGATGGGGACTCAGAGCGGCTTACAGCAAAAACTGGAAATACAACAAACTACATTACTGCCATAGCGCAACATCAGTACTACACATCACATTGCACTATAACATGATATCGCAGTATCATTAGTAATATTGCATGTAAAACTAATATGCAATGATAATATCACAATACCATTAGTAGTATTGTATTGTATCAATGTATATATACAATATATTATACTGAACTCATATTATAATATATTATATCATAACTATTTTATACTACGTTACATTATAATTATTATATTATAATATATTGACATTATAACGTAACATTATATAATATGATATAATGTTACGTTGTAATGTCAATATATTATAATATAATATGATTTTATATCATATTATAAAATTGATATAATTACACAATGGCAAAAGATTTAAGCCCATTTAAAAAGTAAAATTATATTATTATATCATATATTATTATATAACATCTATATATATATAAAATCCTCCATGTCGTGGTTCCAGTCTTATAAACAAAGAAACCACACAAGGCAGACACACAAAAACAGCCCACATACCCAGAAAACCCTACAAGGTATGCATACCACAAAAAACCCACCCCCCAAAAAAGAACCAATGGGCACAAATCCAAAAAAACCTTATGGACTACAACTCCCATGATCCCCCACACCACCTCCCTCTGGCAGTTTAGAGTGTCGGAATGTTGGTGAAGCTGGCCAATTAGAGGCATTATGCAAATATTCCCTCAGTTAGAGTGTGGAAGCTGGGAGCCACACCCCCCCAGCAGTTTAGAGTGTCGGAATGTTGGTGGTGCTGGCCACTCAGAGCCGTTATGCAAAACAGACAGGTAATAAAAGGCAATCTAAAAGGTAGAAGCTGGTGAAGGGACTCGCAAAAGGAAGGGAAAAAAGGTAGGAAGGGAATGGAGGGAGGGAGGGAGACAAGGGGAGCAAGAACTGAAACAGAAAGGGGAGGGATGGCAGGAAGGAGGTGGGATGTTACTGTTGGTCTTTGCCACATGCACACACATATGTACATGCACTGAAATATACACATGCACACATACATACACATATCTGTACTTACACACATCTACACATATACTTGCATATACATATAGAAAAACACATATACATAAGTACACACATATACACGCATATACATATACAAAAACACATATACATAAATACACACATGTACACGCATATACATATACACATATACATAACTACACACACATATACACACGCACACATATGTACACATAGACACAAATCCATACATATACATACATACATACACACACAAAACACACATATATAGACTGGGACACAGGAAAGAGAAAAAGCCACAGCAGCGCATGGCCGGGTACAGCTAGTGATATAATAATATAATAATATAACATTACAATTAGTATACTATAACATAATACAATATATTGACATTATAATATATTATATTATATTACATTATAATATAACATTATATTATTATTATATTATATTATTATATAAAATAATAAAAATATTTAAACAAAAATTACTTATTTAAATAAATTTGGTTTTTTTAGAATTATTTTGAACACAGCAAGACTTAGTCAAAAGAAATAAATATATCCTGGCCTTTTCTCTCAACGGAGACACAAAGCCCACTTGCGCCGAGAAAAGAACAATGCAACTCCAAACCCACGACATACAAACATTAAAATAGAAGGACATCAATTAAAACTCAATGGCATGCTGGGCAATTGGATGGCGTTTGGTCGTCTCCCCCACAGAACTTAGGGGTCTTGCTTTAATGTGGCTTACAGACGATTAGAAAACAGAATTGATCAAAAGCAGGCATTGTGTTTACACACACACACACACACAGAGTGCAGTGTTTCTTAGCCTTCCTAATGCCCTGACCCCTTGATACGGTTCCTCATGTTGTGGTGACCCCCCAACCATAATGTTATTTTCATTGCTACTTCATAACTCTCATTTTGCTATAAATAAATAATATAATTATTAATAATATAAATAAATAATAAATAAATTTTGCTACTGTTAGGAATCGTCATGTAAATACCTAATAGGCAGGATGTATCTTCATTCACTGGATCAAATTTGACACAAATACCCGATACACCCAAATTTGAATACTGGTGGGATTGGGGGGGACGGGGGACGGGACGGGGACTGATTTTGTCACTTGGGAGTTGTAGTTGCCGGGAGTTATAGTTCACCTGCAATCAAAGAGCATTCTGAACTCCACCAATGATGGAATTGAACCAAACTTGGCACACAAAACTCCCATAACCAAGAGAAAATGCTATAAGAGTTTGGTGGGCATTGACCTTGGGTTTTAGAGTTGTAGTTCACCTACATTCCCTCCTCGCAGTGGAAAGAAGGAATGTGTGTGTGTGTGTGGGGGTTGTGGTAGAAGTTGGTTGGGGGCGTAATTCCAAAGTGTGGCTTAGGGCGCCAAAAGAGGCTAATCCGGGCCTGAAAACGGGCTGCCACTTGACTTTCCGTATTCATGGCCTCTTTATTGTTGGCCCCATCCAAAATTATAGTGAGCTCCATTTGCCATCGAGAGGAAGGCATAGAAAAACAGAATGGGGCTGGGCTGGATGTCCTTTGGGATCTCTACTAGGATTCTATAACTCTTATTCTATGATCTATTTACCATGTGTGTCAATGATTCGATGTGTCGGGTGCTTATGAGGCTGTTTCAATGTGCTCCGTGCATTACACAAGCCGTAGAAAACATATGTGTGGTCTTCATGCGTCTTTTCGAAACCATTGCATCTTGTGTACTTCAGTCCCAATTACTGTGAGTTTCCCAGGCTGTATGGGCATGCTCCAGAAGCATTCTCTCCTGACGTTTCGCCTACATCTATGGCAGACATCTTCAGAGTTGTGAAGTCTGTTGGAAACTAGGCAGGTGGGGTTTGTATATCTGTGGAATAATGTCCAGGGATATATAAACCTCCCTTGCCTAGTTTCCAACAGACCCCTCAACCTCTTTGGATGCCTGCCATAGATGTGGACGAAACGTCAGGAGAGAATGCTTCTGGAAAACTCACAGCAACCCAGTGATTCCGGCCATGAAAGCCTTCGATAGCACAATATACAAGATGTTAAGGCAAAATTATGTCGTAGGGAGCAATGGGCTTCCCCAAGAGTCTCTCGGCATTACTTTGCGAACAAAGGTTCTTAGGAAGGACTCATCCCACGCTTTTTACAAGCGCGTTGATGACTAAAAAGGCCATTCTGAGATAGGCAAGTTCGGTTGCAGAAAGCACAGCAGAAAGTCTCCTTGGGTGATGTTGTTTCCAAGTTGCGGTTCTTTCTGCGTTGTCGAGACCCGTTCGGCGTGTCTTCTCGAAAGAGGCCGCAGCATTGTGGAGAGTGCGTCTCCACGCCTCCCGATGTGAGGCCAGGGTGGACCATTGTTGGTGGTCAATCTGGCCGAGCCTGAGATGTTGTTTCAGGGAGTCCTTATATCTCTTTTGTGGGCGCCTCTCTTGCGCTGACCCGTCTGTGCGAGTTCAACGTAGAGTAGTATCTTTGGGAGGCGGTGGTCCTCCATCCTACAGACCTCGTGCCCTGCCCAGCGCAGCTGTGCTTTCAATAGCATGGCCTCAACGCTGGTGACCCCTGCTTGCTCAAGGAAAGCAACATTCGTCACATAGTCGGTCCAGTGTACATTTAGGATTGTGCGAAGACAGCACTGATGAAAGCGTTCGAGGAGTTGTAGGTGTTGGCGATAGGTGACCCATGTTTAAGACCCATAGAGGAGAATAGACAGTACGATAGCTCTGTACACACTGATTTTGGTGCTTTGCCTCAGGTGCTTGTTGCTCCAGACTCTTTTGTGAAGCCTTCCAAATGCACTCTATGCCTTTGCTAATCTGTGATCTCTCTCTTTGTCAATCTTGGCGTCTGAAGAGATGATGCTTCCCAGGTAGGTGAACTGCTGGATGGACTTAAGCACAGATGTGCCTATGCTGACGTGGGGATGGTGGTGTTCTTCCTGTGGTGCGGGCTGGTAGAGGACATCCATTTTCTTCAGGCTGACTTCCAGCCCAAACAGCTCTGCGGCTGCTGCAAACCAGGATGTGAGGCACTGCAGGGCTGCTTCTGAATGGGCGACAAGGGCAGCATTGTCAGCAAAAAGCAGCTCACGGACTGGATAGTTTAGAGTTTTAGTGCGAGCCCTCAGACGGCTTAAGTTGAACAAGCTGTCATCAGTAGGATAGCGTATATCTATGCCGTCTTCTTCTTCGAGGTCTGCCGTAGCCCTTTGGAGCATCATGCTGAAGAAGATTGTAAATAGGGTTGGTGCAAGAACACAACCTTGCTTCACTCCATTAGTTATGAGAAAGGGCTCCGAGAGAGCATCGCGATATCTGACTTGACCGCGCTGGCCCTCATGTACCAGGGTAATCATTTTGAGGAATTTGGGGGGACATCCTAAACATTCCCCAAGAGTAGTGTGTCACTTTTTGGCATCTCAAAGAGAACCTTTGTTGTTTTTGTTTTTGTTGTTGTTGTTGTTTTTGTTGTTGTCTTTGTTGTTGTTGTTTTTGTTGTTGTTGCCTCACAGAGTTCAGTGAGAACATGGTAGCTCTTCAAAAAGCGAGAGGAATTATAGTTTCCTAGGTCTAGAAAGAGTATGCAAAGCTTTGTGGCTTATTCTACTATCTATCCCAGGGCTGTCCAACTTCTACCGGCCCAGGGGCCTGAATTCCGGTCACTGATGACCTGGGGGGCCGTAGGGTCTGCCCCTGCCCTGGCTCTGCCCCCTCCCTGGCTCCGCCCCCGCCCCTGCCCCTGCATGCATACAGTCAAATATAATCTTTTACTGAGATAAAATGCAGGGATAAGATATTAAATTATTTTAATATCTTTTAATTTAATTTAATATCTTTTAATTTAATTTAATATTAAATATATTTAATTCCATCCTCCCCTCCCCCTTATTTTAATTTAATATTAAATATATTTAATTCCATCCTCCCCTCCCCCCTTAATGTATCCCATCTCCCCTTATTTCATCTTTAAATATATTTAATTTTATATTTAATACATGAGGGGAGATGGGGGGAGGGAATGAGGAGCCCCCTGCTTCAGCCTTCCTTTTCCAAACGCGCAGGATCCAGGAGTACCCAGATGACGAGAGAGGCGATGACCGACTGAGTCGAAGAAGGTCCTAATCGCGTCTGTGGGCCTCAGCGATACAGTAGTAGAGTAGCCGAAGAGTATCACGAGAATACGCAATCCACACGGGATTTCGCTGTCAACGCCGGTGTGATCTCGCGTTGACAGTGAAATCCCGTGTGGATTGCGTACACTCACGATACTTGCTCCGAACCCGGAAGTAGGTTTTTTAAATTTTTTATTATTTATTTTATTTTTCAATTTTTATTTTTTATTAAAAAGCTTAGGGGGCTGGAGGGAAGGGGCTGGGGGGCCTTATACGGCCCCCGGGCCACCAGTTGGACAGCCCTGATCTATCCGAAGCCATTCTGGTCAGTGAGAAAAAAGAAAGGTCTTCTCTGGAGCTTGAAACCCCAAAGCCCGTCTCTTTGCGCCATTGCTTCCCTGCAGCCTGGCAACCCCCTCTCCAATAGGGATACCCTCCTTTCCCATTGTAGATCCATCTTTCCTGATTTCTTTAACCCTTGAATCTTTAAAAACATTGCCACCCTTCCGAGAGGAGAGAACGTGGCATTGGTTTTGGTTTTGTGAGTGATTTGACAGCTGAGGAGCAAACCGATCATTCAAAATGTGAGCAGGTCATCGCTGCATCGAAAGGGAGCCGGCAGAGTCCACATTGCACCCAACCGCCCTGGTTTTGCCACTGGTTTGAAAGAGGCATAGGGAGCCCAAAGGCAGGAGCGATGTGCAGATGTGCGTGAAGCACCCAACTCCGCATTTGACCTTGGGAAAAGCAGGAAGAGTTTCCTGTCAGGATTTCTGCAGAATGCAGGGAAGCATTGAGTACATGTGCATAAATCTCAATGTATATCCCAATCTCTATCTGTGAAAGGCAGAGGGGTGAAAGGACTTAGCATGCATTGCTCTGCCTGGGAGTAGCATGTGCGGCACCTTGCCATTGGTTTCAGTGATTTGAATCAACCCAGATGATGTGGGTGTTCTGCATTTGCAGAGGAGAAGCCCAAGAGGCGAAGGAGGAAAGGTCAAAAGAGAGAGAATGGCTAAACCGATTCAGTCGGTCGATGATATTTCCTTTGGAGGCGCACTCGGTACCGCCAAAGCTGGAGGTGTGCTCAGTACCGCCAAAGCTGGAGGCACACTCGGTACCGCCGGCTGCACTGTGCCGGCCGCACCTCCGCATGCGCGGAGATTTTCGCACATGCCCAGAAGCTCCAGGCGCTAGAGCGCCTGAAGGAGCTTCTGCACATGCACGAATCTCTATGCATGCGCACTGGCTCCTAAGCGCGCCTCCAGCCAGTGCGCATGCACAGAGATTCACACATGCGCATTGGCTCCAAAGCTGGAGGCACGCTTGGGAGCCAGTGCGCATGTGCGGAGATTCACTCATGCGCACTGGCTCCAGAGCGTGACTCGCGCTTAGGAGCCACTGCGGGGGGCCAAAATAATATTCGCTTCCCCCCCCCCCGGGATTGGTAGGACCGCGCCAGTCTGTAACATAGGTGAAGCATAGTGCTATCTGCTTAGAGCAGTGTTTCCCAACCAGTGTGCTGTGGCACACTAGTGTGCCGTGAGCAATCCTCAGGTGTGCCGTGGGAAATGGGAATCTCCAATGCCCTTCCTTCCCCCTCCTGCCGAACACTTTTCCTTCTCCACTCGGGCTCCCTTCTTCCCAGCCTCGCTCTGCTCGCTTTGCCTCGCTTTGCTCTGGGGCGAGTCTGCGCAGTAGCGCCCGCACGGGTCATGCCTCCCTCCCTCCCCCTCCCTTCCTGAACACGCTCACGCTGCCCCCTCGGATCAAAATGGTGGCAGAAGCGGCAGTGGAGAAGGAAAAGTAAGTGTTGGGCAGGAGGGGGAAGAAAGGGCGTGAAGGGGGAGGGGGAGGAAGAGGTCTCTGTCCAAAGCTGGCACGGGCAAACTTGGACCTTCCGGGTGTTTTGGACTCCAACTCCCACCATTCCTAGCAGCCTCCGGCCCTTTTCCTTTCCCCCCTCAGCCACTTAAGCAGGAAAGGGCCTCGGGCTGTTAGGAATGGTAGGAGTTGGAGTCCAAAGCACCCAGAGGCCCAAAGTTTTCCCACGCCTGTTTTGGGGACATTAAAGTGGTGAGCCTCCTTCCTACATTGTGATTCTGGATAGAAAACACACAACAAGATAACATGACATTGTTTGAGTCCACAGTGCTCTCTGGGTGTAGGTGAACTACGACTTCCAAACTCAAGGTCAATTCCCAAGCAAACCCTTTCAGTACTTTCTGTTGGTAATGAGAGTTCAATATGCCAAGTTGAGTTCAATTCCATTGTTGCAAGAGTTCAGGATGCTCTTTGATTGTGTGTTAACTATAAATCCCAGAAACTGTAACTCCCAAATGTCAAGGTCTATTTCCCCCAAACTCCATCTGTGTTCACATTTGGACATATTTATGTATTTATTTATGTAGTTATGTATTTATTTATTTATTTATTCCCAGTGGCTCGGGGGGGCTCACAACATAATTAATAAAACACAGCTAAAACTCTCACAGTTAAAAACATTACATTAACATCACTTCAGAACCAGGGAACAATACAGAAGGTATTTAACCAGAAAGAGGGACCACATGAATATTGAGTATTCATGCCAAGTTTGGTCTTGATCCAACATTGATCCAATATTGAGTCCACAGTGCTCTCTGGATATAGGTGAACAACAACTCCAAAACCCAAAGTCAATGCCCACCAAACTCTTATAGCATTTTCTCTTGGTTATGGGAGTTCTGTGTGGGAAGTGTGTGTCTTTCTGCCATTCCTGCCAGGGCATCTATGTTGTGTTCATCGAAACAGGCCCAGGTTTCACACTGAGTGTATAAATACATTCAAAAACATATTAACTCTATGTATTACTGTGTTAGAGTGTCGTTTTGTGTCATTTTGGTTGGTGGTGTGCCCCAGGATTTTGTCAATGTAAAAAATGTGCCGCGGCTCAAAAAAGGTTGAAAAACATTGTTCTATCATGTATCTACAATGTATTTACAATCTTCTTCAGCATGATGCTCCAAAGCAGTGTTTCCCAACCTTTTTTGCGCCGCGGCACACTTTTTACACCACTAAATACATAAATAAATACATAAATATGCCCAAATGTGAACACAGATGGAGTTTGGGGAAAATAGACTTTGACATTCGGGAGTTACAATTTCTGGGATTTATAGTTAACACACAATCAAAGAGCATCCTGAGCAACAATGGAATTGAACCAAACTTGGCATATTGAACTCTCATTACCAACAGAAAGTACTGAAAGGGTTTGCTTGGGAATTGACCTTGAGATTGGAAGTTGTAGATCACCTACACCCAGAGAGCACTGTGGACTCAAACAATGTTATGTGATGTTGTTTGTTTGTTTTCTCTCCAGAATCACAATGTTGGAAGGAGGCTCACCACTTTAAGGTCCCTAAAACAGGCATGGGAAAACTTCGGCCCTCTGGGTGCTTTGGACTTCGACTCCCACCATTCCTCACAGCCAGATGCTCTTTCCTGCTTAAATGGCTGAGGGGGGGGGAGGAAAAGGGCCCGAGGCTGCTAGGAATGATGGGAGTTGGAGTCCAAAACACCTGGAAGGTCCAAGTTTGCCCATGCCAGCTTTCGACAGAGACCTCTTCCTCCCCCTTCCCCCCCTTCTTCCCCCTCCTGCCCAACACTCACTTTTTCTTCTACGCTGCCGCTTCTGCCGCCATTTTGATCCGAGGGGGCAGCGTGAGCGTGTTCAGGAGGGGAGGGGGAGGGAGGAAGACGTGACCCGTGCGGGCGCTACTGCGCAGACTCGCCCCAGAGCAAAGCGAGGCAAAGCGAGCAGAGCGAGGCTGGGAAGAAGGGAGCCCGAGTGGAGAAGAAAAAGTGTTCGGCAGGAGGGGGAAGGAAGGGGACTGGAAATTCCAATTTCTCACGGCACACCTGATGATCGCTCACGGCACACTGGTTGGGAAACACTGTGATAGAAGACAGAGAAATTCTTAGAAAGGGGGGTGGGGGTGGGGAAATGATTTCTTTTTTCCGTGGGGGTCCTGTTCCCTTAACCCCGGGAGATCTGGAGGACTGACTGTACTTTTAATGCAACTCACCCTGAACTAATCCCCTGAACTTTCGTTTACTTAGGTCGTGTTTCCAGAATGTCCGACCGAGATGGAGAACTCCTCATTTTCTTGCTGAGGGATGAAGAACGCCCGAAGAAGCACCGAGTGCAACAGAAGAAGAGCCAAGGTGCATAAGCATGTGAATGAGCACGACTTGGGTGGACTTCGCTGCAGCATCGTCCGCCTTGGGAAGAACCCATTCCTTCCATGCGTCAAGGACTTTTGACGGGGAGCTTGGTGATCCTTCTGAGAGCAATCTGAATCCCTGGCTGTTTTCCGGCTGCGATGTTTTGGAATGTTTTCAAGCAACTATCCATTAAAAAAACCCTGAAAGGTGGTTCCAGGTTTTTAGTGGAGAAGGCTGGATACGCATGCTCTGTGGTGCATCAACCTCTCCACATTGTTCTTGTGGACGATGCAACGTCGGGAACCATAATTGCAAGAAAATTTGGCGGGATACGTAAACGGTCTTCCCAAAATCTGATCATAACATGGATTCCTATTGCGGGCAGCTTTGGAAATGAAAGAAACCTTGCCAGGACGTTGGGTCTTATATGACAGTATCCAAAACTTTGAATTAAAAAACTCATTTTTTTTAGAGAAGGTTGTGATGCGCATGGTTTGCAGCGCACCAACATTTCCAAGTGGTTCTTGCGGACGATGCAACGTTGGGAGCTGTGATTGCGAGGGAAATTGACTTCCAGACACATTGGCTCGTGATCATAGGGATTCCTATCCCATGCGCTTTGAAAAGAAAAGAAACTTCGCCCGGAAGTTGGTTTCTATCTGACAGTATTTGGTCCAAGGTTGGGATGTACGTGATTTGTAGCGCACCAATGTTTCCAAGTGAATTCTTGCGGACGATGCAACGTTGGGAGCTGTCACTGCGAGGTCAATTGTCTTCCCAATGAACACATTGGTTGTCTTGTGAGAGCGCGGATTTCCGTCCCATGCGCTTCTGGAAACGATAGACTTAACCCAAGAGTTGGTTCCTATTTGCTGTTACTCCAATGAGGCCCAGGCCGGGAGGCACCTCCGTCCCAGCGTTTTTGTCAGCCAGGGAATACGAGACGTACGGGATCCTGAACGCCACGCGGGACACGGCGGCCCCACAAACCCAAGAGTCCCTTTCGTCAGCCGTGGCCTTAGTGGTGGTGCTGGCCCTCATCCTCTCCTTGGTCACCACTTCCCTGGCGACCTACTGCTTCCACAAATGGAAACTGAGGAGCAGGAGGCTCCAGAAAGCCCACGAGGAGTACCAGAGGGACCATGAAGGCAGCGGGCTCAAGAGCAGGCCCAGGCCCGCTTCCTAAGGGCTAAACACACACACACACACACACACACACATGGGAAGGAGAAACCCACCGAGCTGAGCTTGCAGATAATATTTACTGAGAAAGGAGTGAGGATAAGGGGACGTGGAATGGACGAAGGGGCCACAATATTGGTTGCTTGATCCGATCGGTACCTGCCATTCTGTTGTGCGCCTCTCTCTTACGTTAGATGTATTTATTCATGACGATGCTTATTTATTTATTACTAGCTTGGGGACCTGGCGTTGCCCGGGTTATTTGGGAAATGTATTAGTTGGTCTTTAGCAGCGATTTATGTGGCTCGCGGTTCTGTCAGGAAGTTAGTGAAGGTACTGCGAGTCCCATCGTCCATGGTCCACCCTCCTCCAAACAGCACCAGGATGGAGAGTGAGTCATGGGGGCTCTGTCTGCTAAGTTTGGCCTTGATCCATCATAATTGGGAGTTGCAGTGGTGTCATGAAAGTACTGAAGGTACTGCAAGTCCCATCACCTGTGGCCTGTTCTCCTCTCAACTGCACCAGGATGTAAAGTGGGCCATTGGGGGGGGGGTGCTGGCTGTCCTTTCCAGCATCTCTTACTACATGCTGACTAGGTCTGATGGGACTTGCAGTCCAATATTATTGGGAATCTTGAGCTGTTAAGACTCAAAATAACCCTCGGTTAGGACGATTCCACCATAAATATAGCAGATTGCTAGAAGCAAACTTCATAACCAGCAGAAACGTACATGTGGTGAGCCAGGACAAGCTTCCGTTCAAGGGGACGGCAGAGGGCGGCGGAGCCAGGACTTTATCTTCAAAATATTTATTGAAGTAAAAAAGAAATCCATTCTAGAGAGGAAAGGTCTTGGAGAGAACTAGCGTACTAAATCTCATATTCTAGGAAGTAAAAGGATAAAAAGTCAAAAAATATCCATGCAATTACATTTTGCCTAGAGAGAGGCAAAATGTATCCTCAGTGGAAGGAAGAAAAGGCAGAGTGAGAACAAGAAAGAGAGCGAGAGAGCGAGGGGGAGAGAGAGAGAGAGAGCAAGACAGAGCGAGAAAGAGGGAGCGAGATTGAGTGAGAGAGAGCCAGAGTGAAAGAGCAAGAGAGAGCGAGAGTGAGAGAGTGAGAGAGCAAGATAGAGAGCAAGAGAGAGTGAGAGAGAGAGAGCGAGTGAGTGAGAGAGAGCGAGAGAAGAGAGAGCGAGAGAGCAAGACAGAGCGAGAAAGAGGGAGCGAGATTGAGTGAGAGAGAGCCAGAGTGAAAGAGCAAGAGAGAGCGAGTGTGAGAGAGTGAGAGAGCAAGATAGAGAGCAAGAGAGAGAGAGTGAGAGAGAGAGAGCGAGGGAGAGAGAGCGAGTGAGTGAGAGAGAGCGAGAGAAAGAGAGAGCGAGAGAGCAAGACAGAGCGAGAAAGAGGGAGCGAGAGTGAGAGAGCAAGAGAGAGGGAGTGTGTGTGAGAGAGAGAGCAAGAGCGAGAGAGAGCGAGAGAGCAAGAGTGAGAGAGAGCGAGAGAGAGAGAGAGAGCCCACAGCAATGGAGAATGACCACGTGGCCAAACCCAGAAGAGACTTTTTCTCCCCTTTTCTCCATCAGGCAAAGGTCTGCATCTGCAAGAGGCAAGGGACAGAGACAAGGAAGAATGGGACACGCAAATGCCATCTTTACAGCCAGGGGCGGTCCTACCGGTAGGCAAGGGACGCCGCTGCGTGGGGCGCCATCTGGGTAAAGGGCGCATTCCCCCGCCCGCCAGACAGCGTCCGGCCGATGTTCCGCTTTTGGGCCTTGTGCGCTCCGACGCCGCGCCATAGCAAACCTCCCTGCGTGCCGAATAGGGAGTGCTGTGTTCACAGGCTTCTGCGAGGGCGCAAGGAGGATGATGTGAAGGGAAGCCCCGCCCCCCCCCCAGGGCCGCTGGCGCCTGGTGGGCATGTGCGCGCGGAAGGAGGGCGCCTCTGCCTCCTTCTCTGCCGTGTCCCTGGTTGCCCAAGGAAGGAGGGCGGGGTGAGGATGACGCGGAGGGAAGCCCCGCATGCCCAGCAGCGCCCCGGGGGCGGGGCTTCCCAAGTGTGGCCTAGGGCACCAAAATCAGTTAATCCAGGCCTGCCCTTGGGGCCACAGAACTCATTTTCCAAAACATTTCGGAGTGTCCTTGGTCCCTTGGCAGTCCAATGTGGCCCTCCAAACCTAAAAGTTGCCCATCTCCGATCGAAGGCGAGGCCCAGCTGGAGCATGTACACGCATAAGGAGAAACCTGTTTCGTCTTTTAATTCGTACACATATTTACGCAACTCATGTGATTCCATAGATAGCCTTTCTTTCTTTGGACAGGATTATAATCCTAATTTCCGACCCACCCATGCGTCCTATTCCTTTTTTTTTGAGCATGTTTCTATTTTCTCTTTTTTATCGCATTTACATTGTAGGAAATAATGCAGCTCGAACGCGAGCCCAGTGATCATTTTTAAGCAAAGTATAGATAACATCAGAACAATTCTTTGGATTTTTAAGTAGGAAGAGATGTGTAAATATAGAGATATACGTATATCGCTTGCTTGCCATTATAATTAGCCGATGTAATGCTTCTTTTCCAATGAGCTGTGAAACTGTGGGAATGCTGTACATCTTTCTTTGAGAGGCAAAATAATAATAATAATAATAATACATAAGTGTGCGGTTTTAAATGCTGCAGGAGGAAATGGGGCGGGGAGGGGACTAATTCAAGTATTTACAAAGGCGCATAAGGGTGGTACGCTAATGTGGGTTTTCATGGGACCTTCTCAGGAAGCCTGGGAGCAATTGCCACAGAGGTATTTTGGAAAATGTATTTATGGATCATATATACATGATTCGATATGGGAACCAAACAATACTATTTTATTACTAAATAAAAGAAATAAAGAAGCCGTGAACATAAGTTATTTGGGGCAGCTTCTATTATTACGAAGGATCTGATTCAGCTTTTCCAAACTAGGGGTCGGGACCCCTGAGGGGATCGCGAGGGGGTTGCAGAGGGGTCGCCAAAGACCATCAGAAAACATGTATTTCTGATGGTCTTAGGAATTGTCTTGGCAGTGGAGGCTGAAGCAGGCCTGGCTTACCCATAGGGCCAACATAGGCCATGGCCTAGGGGCGCAAGCCGAGGGGGGCGAAGATGAAAAAACACTGATGGAGACGTGAGACTCTATCGACAGCTGAGAGTTGAGAGTGACACCGAGACTCTTTATTGACGACGACGGACATAACATCACGCCATCCAGGGTTGGAAGCTGAACATCCCTATTGTCCGGGCAGCCGAGCCACGGGATCTCCGTCTTTGCCAGATTCACCTTCAACCTACTGGCTCGCAGCCATCCAGTGACGGCTTCGAGGCAACGATGGAAATTATCGGGTACGGATTCGGGCCGGCCTTCCATCCCCAGAACGAGCTGGGTGTCATCAGTGTACTGGTGGCACTCCAGCCCGAAGCTACGTGCCAGCCGAGCAAGTGGTCGCATAAAGATGCTAAATAACAGAGGGGAGGGGATTGCCCCCTGGGGGACCCCACAATGTAAAGGGGAATTATTCCATTAACCACATCACAAAGACTATTCGTGATAGAGGAAAAAATAAACACAGAGCTGAATTCAGCTCAAAACACTCTCTATAAGAATGGCCTAAAATTATATATGATGAAAAATCTCTTCGGCGTCGAGTATTTATGCCACAGCGGAATAGGCAACAGAAATGAATTCGCATGAATTCTATCCCAATGAGTATTATTTTCGAACTTTACAGATCTGGAGACTGTGATCTTCTTCCCTGGAGAAGAGCCATTCCAGAATCTATAGCCTTTCGTTCCACCTTCATATCCAATAAATTGCATCTTTACCCAATGCTGATCTCTTTTGTCTCTTTGCAGTATAGGAATTAAAACATTTGCATGTGCACCAAATACTTGGAAATGATCCACCTTTGGATGTCTTCCATAAAACAAATAGAATGGGATTTAATTTACACTTGAGGTCCATAACCTATTCAGCACGTAATTGGCAGTGTTAGCTGCTTCTGCCCAAAAACCTTTGGACATTTGTGCATCCTCAAGCATTGATTTTACCATGGTTTGAATTACACCTAAGCGACGCTCCGCAATTCCATTTTCTTTTGATACACACGGATTTGTTTTCCTATGCCAAATTCCTTTATCCTTAAAAAAATTCTTAAGTCTTTCATTCACAAATTCACCTCCTCTATCAGATTGAACTTGTTTAACAGTCAAATCAGGAAATTGGTTCTTCACAAAATTGTACCATTCAATAAATTTTTCATACACCTGAAATTTACCTTTCAGAGGGTAAACGAAGCCAAATCGAGACCTATAATCTACTATTACTAGTAGAAATACGTTCCCTCCAATACTCTTTGGAAAAGGTCCAGCTAGATCCATGTGCACTAACTGTAACTTAGTTGTTACTCTATCACTCCTTTTGGCAACAGGATAAGCCTTTAACTTTGTTTTGTTACAGACAGCACACTCTAAATAATTTCTGCATTCTGGTATTTGAATGCCTACTAGCTGTGCAGTCTTTCTAATCATATTATAGTTCATGTGGCCAAACTTCCTGTGTAGCATGTGCAGACATCTGTCACCATGCAGAGGTTTCCCTTCCAAACTCTGAATACTATTTGTAGACATTTTATTACTAGCATTCATTCTATAGAAAACATTTTGAAATTTTACTTCCTTATACATACCTGTATTTTTATTACTCATTTTACATAACTCCCCTTCAAACACAATGGATAAACCATGGTCTGCAAGTTGTTTCACCCCTAGAACATTGTGTTCTAGCTCAGGAACTAAATAAACATTGTCTAACTTTAGACTAAGTTGACCAATTTCAACTTCTCCCTTTGTTAAAACCTTGCACCTTTGACCATTGGCTAGACTCACACAACTTTGCATAGAACCAGATAAAGGTTCCTTCTCTGCTAACAATTTACTATCCTTAACAAAACTCTTTGCACTCCCAGAGTCAATAATCCAGGGTACCTGAGGAATAAAATCATTGTTACATTGTAAACTCATCAACAGACAGCCTGAATCAGAGTCTTTTCTTGAATTGTTGATCTGTTCTTTCTTGCTCTGTGCTGATTCACTCTTCTTAAACTTGTTCTGATGACATTGTCTAGCTTTGTGTCCTCTTTTTGTTACAAATGTAACAGATGATGTCACACTGGATTGTCTCTTTCCTCTTCATATTGAAGCCTTTGTTGACCGTCTTCTCCATTGAAAGTTGCTGGGCATTTCTTCTGTAACAAGCCAAGTTCTCCAATCTAGTCGAAACTAAGTCGAAGTTGATGTCCTCTTCTTTCACAGATTGCATGGAGTCAATGAATGAGTTGTAGCTCTGCCCCAAACTGCTTAGTAGAATTAAGCCTCTCTGATCTTCTGTAAAATTGGTGCCCCTTGCTGCTAAATCATTAAATAGGCTCAGCATTTTACTCAAATGAGTCTCTCTGGCACAATCTTCCATTGACAGAAGCTTCAGTGAAAACAGTTCTCTGCTCAATAAAACTTTTGAGCCTCCAGTAGCCTGCTGATACAGCTTTTCAAGCCTTTTCCAACAGTCAGCGGCTGTTTCTTCCAGAGCTAAATATGTGAGGTTCCTATCGTCAACTGACAGGATGATGGTAGCCCTTGCCTTGCCATCTTTCAACCTTTCTGCATCAGAAATAGGTCGATGTGTAAGGCAGGATAGCAGCTCCTCCTTTGCCAAAACTGCTCGCACTTTGGTAGCCCATATTAAATAATTTGAGCTGCCTCTGAGTTTTTCTAAATGATGCTGTGCTCCAAATAATGCCATCTCTCTTCACACTACAGATGCTCCTGGCAAAAATTCACTTCAGCTTTTTCTCTAACACTGAGGTAAACAGCGACTTCTGCTGCAATTTCTAGTGTTATTCAAAAACTTTTTCTATGAATTATGGGTTCTGTAGTATCTCTGTGCCTCTGCAATTCTGGATTCTGTGTTCTGGGTTCTGGGATCTGGGCCCATAACCTCTTCGGCGTCGAGTATTTATGCCACAGCGGAATAGGCAACAGAAATATAGAAGTTTAATTCCCCATCAGCCCAATAAACTCCAGTCTCTGTTCGTGTGAATAATGATACTCTCATTCAATTCACAAGGTAAAAATATAACTTTGTATTGAATTGAATTTAACAATAACAAGCTAAGCATGGAAAAACAACAGCAATAACAGCTACCTTCCTAAACATCCTTTCCTCACAAATATTTAATCCTAACTGTCCTCTTCAACGGACAATTCCCAACTGTCAGATCCCAACTGTCATTCCTCAAGATTCTATTCATCAGTCTTGAGACAGCGCCATCTGGTGTCAAACATGTCACACTGCAGAAAATACATCTTGTGCTGACTCATGAATTGCCATTCAAAATGCAATAATCTGGAAATTATCGGGTACGGATTCGGGCCGGCCTTCCATCCCCAGAACGAGCTGGGTGTCATCAGTGTACTGGTGGCACTCCAGCCCGAAGCTACGTGCCAGCCGAGCAAGTGGTCGCATAAAGATGTTAAATAACAGAGGGGAGGGGATTGCCCCCTGGGGGACCCCACAATGTAAAGGGGAATTATTCCATTAACCACATCACAAAGACTATTCGTGATAGAGGAAAAAATAAACACAGAGCTGAATTCAGCTCAAAACACTCTCTATAAGAATGGCCTAAAATTATATGATGAAAAATCCATGTTGGCTTGTGCAATAAGCAAGCACTGTTGGTAAAGAGAGAAATGTCGCCATTGTTTTACTCCCGTTCTACTATGCTCCGCACATGGAAGGAGGGATTTTCATTGACCGTACTTAAGGCAAACCTTTTCTTTTGTGCAGCTTATCTCCCTCCAATACAGAGCAGGCCAGGATTACCCATAAGGCCAACCTAGGCCATGGCCTAGGGGCGCAAGCCGGGGGGGGGGGCGCAGATCACGGACCAAAAAATAATAATAAAAATGGTGAAACGAATAAAAACGCAATGCTTATTTCCAGGCGGGCCTCCGCTGAGCCAGCAGGGTGGGAGGCGCTTGAAACCTAGACAGAGCGAGAGCCAGGTGTGTATGTATATCTCTCCCTCCCAAGCTCAGGCGCGGACTGATGGACTGGCTTCCTTCCCTCCCTCTTGGCCGCCACCCTGTCCCCAGCTCAGCATTCTCCTCCAAGCCTGGGCCAACTTGGGCAGGCCCGGATCAGGCCCTTTTGGCACCCTAGGCCAAAGGCTCTGCCGCCGCCCCCCAGCTCTGCCCCGCCCTGGCTCCGTGCCCCCGCCTCCTCACCGGCGTGAGGAGGAGGAAGGAAAGCCCCACCCCCGGAGCCGATGCGGGGCCTCCCCACAGCTCCTCCCTCCTTCCCTCCGAAAGCCACCATGCCGGCCTGAGAAGCGGCCGAAATCACCCTTTTCAGGCCAGCATGACGGCTTTAGGAGGGAGGGAGGAGCCGTGGGGAGGCCCTGCATTGGCTCCGGGGGGTGGGGCCGGCGAGGAGGCGGGGCGGAGCTGGGGGTGGGGCGGAACCGAGGGCGGGGGCAGAGCTGGGGGGAGCAGAGCAAGGGGGCGGCCGTGGATGGCGCTTATGCCGCCACGCGCATGCGCCCCTTTTTTTGGATTTTTTAATTATTATTTTTTGAATTTTTTAAAAAAACCTTTTTTGGGGGGTCTGGACCTGCTTCTCCCCCAAAGGTGCCACCTTAGGCCATGGCCTAGGGTGGCCTTATGGGTAATCCGGGCCTGAGCTTGGGCCCTCCCCCCCTCCCCTGGGTCTTTTGGACTACAACTCCCAGCATTCCTCACAGCCTCTGTGAAGATCAAAGGAGAAGATAAGGTTTTATTTTTAGTGTGGGTCTGAGTGGTGTGTGTGTGGGAGAGGGTGCGGGGGGGGGGGGGTGGTGCGGTAGAGGTTGGCTTAAAGGGGGCGTAATTCCAAAGTGTGGCCTACGGTGCAGAAAGGTGTTAATCCGAGCCTGATAGAGTACTTTCAAATATTTACAGAGTGAATAACCATAACAGTGAAACACACACACACACACACACACACATATTATCAATTCCCACAAACCAATAATCCCAATTCAAAAACAAGAAAAGCATGATAACATGTTTATTACGTTGATGTCAGCTCTTTCATGCTCTCTGGCTTCCGTATCCACACATGGCATCCTTAATACGATGCCGCTGTTGGCTGCCTTCGAATCATCGGGCCTGTAGATTAATTCCTCAATGCATCCATCCTTGTGTGAAGCCATCTCACGCTCTCCGTTTCCCCCCTCCCGCCATTCCTCTCCCTTCTCGTCTACCTGGCTCTCCAAGCTTTCCATTTCACAAGGGGCAGCAGCAGGCCTGGGTCAACAACTTCTGGCGCCCTAGGCCACAGTTTGGAATTACGCCCCCCCCATCCCCATTCCCCCCGCTCCCCCTCAGCCCTTCCTCCTCTTTTCCCCCGACATCCATCCACTCACCGCTGAGGCTCCTCCCCGCGCCGGGAACGCGCGCCCGGCGATCCCAAATAACTATGGGACCCAGCATGCCCCGCAGCTGAGAGGCTGGCGCCACCGCCGCTGCATCCCGGCAGCCACCGCGGGCTCGAAGGCGGCTCTGCGGCCTCTCGCTGGGTGCGCGGAGGGCAGCGGCTGCAGAGAGTCGGAGCCTTCCTCCGCCTCAGGAGCCAATGGTGACCAGCATGGGCTGAAGGAAGAGGCCTCCTTGGAGTCTTTTCCTCGGAGGAGGCCTCTTCCTTCAGGCCATGCTGGTCGCGATGCAGCAGCGGGGGTTGCCGGAATGCGGCAGCGGCAGCAGCAGTACCAGCCTCTCGGCCACGGGGCATGCTCCTCTTCTTCCTCCTCATGCTGCTGCTGCTGCCTCATGTGGAGCCCTGGTCACGTGGTGCGCCCTCTGCCGGATCACGTGAGGGCTGGCTGCATTGTCTGCAGGGCGCCGAGGAGGGAGCGCCCCCCCTCCCTCCCTCCCTCCCTCCTGCCTTCCTTCCTTTTGAGTACCAGGCGGCAGGAGCCAATCGCGGCACAATTTTTAAAATTATTTTATAACATTTTAATTTTTTTATTTGGGGGGGGAGGGCGTGATCTGCACCCCCCTCAGCTTACGCTCTTGTCGGCCCTGTGGGTAATCCGGGCCTGGGAAGCAGGCACCTCCTGGTCTGAAACCCAGTCACTACACATCCTTGCTTTGAGAAAAATAAAATCCTTTGTTTTCCTTACAGGTGGAAGCAGGAGCATTGAGTTGCTCTCGGGTCCAGGGCCGGTTCGTCCATTAGGCGGGCTACGCAGGCACGTAGGGCGACGTCACCCGGGAGGGGCGTCGCCACCCGGGAGGGGCGTCGCCGTGCCGGCTCCGCCCAGCCCCGCGCCTCGCCTTTGCGCCCGGCCAGGCCTCCGCAGCTGGCCCCACACCGCCGCACCAGCCGGACCTTTGTTAGGCAGCCCGGCCGCCCGGCCGCCCGGGGCGCTCCGGCTGTGCCCCGCATGTGCGGACGTGCGGCTCCGCAGCTCCGCGCATGCGTACTGGCTTCAGAGCGCACCTCCCGCTTTGAAGTCAGTGCATGTGTGCGCAGTTTCGCACATGCGCACTGGGCTCCAAAGCGGGAGGCGCGCTCTGGAGTCAGTGCGCGTGCGCACAGATTGGCGCATGCGCACTGGGCTCCCCTCAGGAGCAACTGGGGGGGGGGGCGCAAAAAATTTTTCCGCGTACCCCCCGGGAACAGGTAGGTCCGCCCCTGCTCAGGTCACAAAAAGGAATTGCTGGAATAATAACAATAATACCTTCACCTTTCATAATGGGGATTGCAGAGAGGAAGAAAGGCCAGCGATGGCATAAAGGGGCTTTTCTTTTGCTTCAGGGTGGGATGAAGAACAAGGTCACAGTCTCTGACCCAAAGGATGGCACACGTTGGCCCAGAGAATGGACTGTTGGTATGGCAAAGGGTCCTCTCCTCTCCAGGGAGCCGCTCATGTGGATTCGGAACCTGTGTTCTGCCTCGATTGACCCACGCAGGGCCAGGAGGCATCACGTGGATTCCAGAGCTCTCTCCTTCAATCTCCGCCATATGTGCCTTGGATCATCTGAAAGCTTAGGAAGGGTCTGGTGGATTTCTCCAATGAAGGTGAGAGGATCCTACAAGGAATGAGAGAGATGGTGAAAGGTTTCCCCTTGGAGAGCTGTTGAGAATAATAATAATAATAATACCCACGGCAGGCCCGGATTAACACCTTTTTGCACCCTAGGCCACACTTTGGAATTACGCCCCCTTTACACCGCCGGGCCCTCTCCCCGCCCAAGTGGGGTGCCTCTTGGAGTTGCTGGAGACCTCGCTGGAGGTCAGCCCCCCTCCCTTCCCCCCCGGCTTGGGCCTGGTCCCATGTGGAGGTTCTTGGTTGCCACCTGCGCCCCCCCCCCCCGGCCCAGCCCAGGGACACTGCTGAGCACGGGATGACACACGCCGCTGCCATGCCAGGGGAGGGCAAGCGGCCAACCCTCCCTTTCCTCGCCAAGGCCGCGGCAAAGGCCCTGCTGAGGCCGGAGACCCACCAGGAGGGGGGGGGGAACACCCTTGGCCCCGGAAAGGATGAAGGGGGAAGCGGGCCCAAAGGGCCACTCGCTCGGGCCCCAGCTATGGAACTGTTAACATCAAGAGAGGAATTTTCCAAGGCGACTCACTGTCATCACTGCTGTTCATCATTGCAATGACCCCACTGTCACTAATTCGACAGAAAACAAATCTAGGCTACCAAACAGCAAGAAATTAACCAACAATTTCCCACTTGCTGTACACGGATGAGCTACTTGGTCTCTCCCTCTCCGTGCATTGGGAAGGCCCGCCTCCCTTTCCCCAAGTAGAGACCTCCTCTTGCCTCCTGGGGGTTCTGTGTGGGAAGTCTGGCCCAGTTCTATCATTAGTGGGGTTCAGAATGCTCTTTGATTGTAGGGGAACTATAAATCCCAGCAACTACAACTCCCAAATGTCAAGGTCTATTTCCCCTGAACTCCACCTGTGTTCATATTTGGGCATATTGAGTATTCATGCCAAGTTTGGTCCTGATCCAACATTGTTTGAGTCCACAGTGCTCTCTGGATATAGGTGAACTACAACTCCAAAACTCAAGGTCAATGCCCACCAAACTCTTATAGTTTGGTTATGGGAGTTCTGTGTGGGAAGTGTGTGTCTTTCTGCCATTCCTGCCAGGATATCTGTGTTGAGTTCATTGAAACAGGTCCAGGTTTCACACTGAGTGTATAAATACATTAAAAAACATATTAACTCTATGTATGACTGTGTTAGAGTGTCATTTTGTGTCATTTTGGTTGGTGGTGTGCCCCAGGATTTTGCAAATGTAAAAAGTGTGCCGCGGCTCAAAAAAGGTTGGGAAACACTGATCTAGACCAGTGGTGCCCACACTTTTCCAGCATGCGAGCTACTTATGATAAAACCAAGTCAGAAAGATCTACCTGAGAGAGAAGCAGGGCGGAGCAGGGGGAGGGGGCGGGGCCTGGCGCCTCCCCGCTCTGGCTACAGCGTTGCCACACCTTCTCCAGGCTAGAGGAGGGTATGCCAAGCCAGTAGTGGCATAGCTAGCCACTACTGGCTTGGCATGCCCTCCTCAAGGCTGAAGAAGCTGTGGTAGTGCTGAAGCCAGAGCGGGGAGGGGGTGGGGCTTGGAGCAGCATGGCTCCGCCCCCTCAGAAGCACCCCATCCAGCTGGGATCGACCTCCTAAGGTCCCGGGATCGACCAGTCGATCGCGAGCCACCTATGAGCACCCCTGATCTAAAGCTTTACGGAAAATGCCCCGACTTACCCTGGTGTAGACGTACTCTTCCAGTTTCTCTTGGAGCAAGACCTTTTCCACCCAGGCCTTCCTGCTTCTGAGGAAATCGCATTCTGCCAGCTCTGCCCTTTTCTCCATGCAGTGCGGACACAGCCAGGGTTGGTGCACTTCGATTTCTGCCAACTGAGGGGCAAAGCCAAGACATAATCAAGACTTTTGCCAGAAATAATGGCTGGTCTTCAACATCAGCTACTCAGGGGCGGTCCTACCGGTAGGCAAAGGATACCGCTGCGTGGGGCGCCATCTGGGTAAAGGGCGCATTCCCCCGCCCACCAGACAGCACCCGGCCGATGTTCCGCTTCCCCTCCCTCCCTGCTGCCTCCCTCCCTCCCTGCCATCCACACAGGACATGGCCCGGGTGCCTCCTCGTGCCCTTTTTCCTTGACTCAAGGAAGGAGGGCGTGTGGCGCCGCAAGGAGGAGGAAGTTGGGAGGGGGTGCGGTAGAGGTTGGTTTGGGGGCGTAATTCCAAAGTGTGGCCCAGGGCACCAAAAGGGGTTAATCCGGGCCTATGGCCATCTGTTGGGAATGCTTTGATTGTGCTTTTCATGCATGGCCCCTGGGGTCCACTGAAATATTAAATGTTGTGTTGTTCTTTCTTTCTTTTTCTGCACTACAGAAGAGACATGTGAAGTGTGCGTAGGGATTCGTTTGTCTGATTGTTTTTTCAATTAGTTCACTCAAACACTCTCCATCCATCTGCCACTGGCCAAGCCCACCTGCCAGGCATGTAGCCGAGGGGCTAAGGGGCTTCAGCCCCGAAATTCTCAGGGTGGTCCGCGAGAAGGCCTTACTGGTACATTATTTAAACTGTTATGTTTATTCATATCATGATCTGATCACCATGCTCATTATATCCCACCTTCATGGGGTTATTGGGATAACAATACAAAAGGTTTGCTAGGGTAGACCCTCTTCCACCCAGTCTCGGCCCCCGACCAAACTCAGCCCCGAATCAAAATCCTGGCTACGGCCCTGGCCTGAACGCCTTCGCGATTGATATTTGGACTACGGAAAACCTATTGATGGCCTTGAGAAAGCCCCGCCCGGGAGCACAACGGGAGCGTGGCCCCGAGACGTGAGGCTTCGCCAGCCCGGCGGCCAACGTTGGACTCTTTACTTTTGGGAGCAGACTACAGTCTCCCTGGTCCTTGTATCATCCGCTGTTTGGACTTCACAGCACTAGGGAGTCTATCTCTTTTAATTCGGACTGCCTTATTGTTTTTGAGGTTTAGCACGGTTATAATTACTGTGTTATTTACTATCCTGCGGATGTCTAGCCATCCTGTCAGGGCCGTAGCCAGGATTTTGTTTCGGGGCTGAGTTTGTTTCGGGGCTAAGACTGGGTGGAAGAGGGTCTACCCTAGCAAACCTTTTGTATTGTTATCCCAATAACCCCATTAATGTGGGATATAATGAGCATGGTGATCAGATCATGATATAAGTGCACATAACAGTTTAAATAATGTACCAGTAAGGCCTTCTCGCGGACCACCCTGAGAATTTCGGGGCCTGACGCCCCCTTAGCCCCCCCCCCCCCCCCCGGCTACATGCCTGCATCCTGTATATGCGCCTCTTATGTGTGATCTTTGTATATGGCATGTTCTGTGTGTTATCTGATATATATATATATCCTAGTGTTGTGCACCAATTAGATATGAAATAGATATTTTTATATCCAAGTCTTTTGACTCTGTGTGTTTATACTTGTTAACCCATTACTCTGTGACTCAAATTTCAAAACACAACATGTCAAAAGGTTTGCCCATGCCTGATATATAAACAGTATATATCAGGGGTGGCCACACTTTTTCAGCATGCGAGCTACTTTTATAACAACCAAGTCGCAAAGATCTACTTGGCGCGCTACTGCCGCACGCGCTCCTCCGAAGCGCTCGCGACACCACCTTCCGCCCGCGCGGGGCTTCTTCCGAATATGAGGCTTTAGTGAGCGGGCCCTGGCACTTGTCTCTTGACACAGTGTGGTGACGTGACCGCCCATTGGTTCCACCTGGGGGGGGGGCGATAGCAAGGCGAAGGCGCGCGCAGGGGTAGGATGCAAGCCTGCGGGAGGGAGGGAGTGTGTGTGTGTGAGTGAGAGAGAAGTCCTTGCTGGAGGAGGATGGTCCCCACAGTGGGGCTGCAGATGACGAGCGCACCCTCAACGAGCAGGGATAGGACGCAAGGCTGCGGGAGGGAGGGAGGGAGTGTGTGTGTGAGTGTGTGAGAGAGAAGTCCTCACCAGATGGTAGGGCTGCAGCTGAGGAGCGCACCCTCAACGCCAGTGAGTGAAGCCTGGACGGGGCCCCAGTGCCGCCGAGGGCCGAGGCGAGAGACAGGGTGGAGCGCGAGGTGGGGCCCCGTCCAGGCTTCACTCACCGGCGTCGAGGGCGCGCTCTGCAGCCCTACCGTCTGGCGAGGACCTCTCTCTCACACACACACACACTCCCTCCCGCAGCCTCGCATCCTATCCCTGCACGTGCCTTCGCCTTGCTCCCCCCCCCCCAGGAGCAACCAATGGGCGGCCACGTCACCACACTGTGTCACTGTCAAGAGACGAGTGCCAGGGCCCGCCCACTAAAGCCTCATTGGCGGAAGAATCCCTGGGCGGGTGGAAGATGTCGTCGGGAGCGCGCGCGGGCGGGTTGTGCGTGCACAACGCAGAAGCACCCCATCCGGCTGGGATCGACCTCATATGGAGTCGGGATCGACTCGTCGATCGCGAGCTACCTAATGAGCAATATAACACACAACGCTATCCCGTGAAGTATCTTAGGGCAGAACTGAGGGAGAAGTCAAGCAATCAACATCACGTAGTAAAAAATCACTTTTAGTGTATTAATAACATATGTGCTCAATGGCTTCACAATTTCACTATGGTGCAATGTCATGCAATTTACACAAAATACAGCGAGTAACACAAGTGGATACAGCCCTTACAATCTAACGGGCAAAGACGACGCTCGCACTCAGTCAATGTCACCCTACGATCAGCCGGAGTTTGTGAACTCACAGACTGTGGTCTGAGTCAATGGGGGAGCCGTGAAGCATGGAAGAGCTGGCAAACTGCCGAGTGGGCAGGCGCCTACGGCGGGAGGTAAGCTGACGCCAAGATGGCCGTTTCGCGTGAACCGCTTCCTCAGGGCACTTGGAACTTCTAGCCGCTCCTCCCTCCCCAAAGTGGTAGTGAAGCAATCTTGAGACTCAGGGATGAAACAGGAGATTTCACGAAATCTCCTGTTTCATCCCTGAGTCCAAAATTGATTCACTACCAGGAATCAGGGAGGAGCGGCTAGAAGTTCCAAGCGCCCTGAGGAAGTGGTTCACGCGAAACGACCATCTTGGCGTCAGCTTACCTCCCGCCGTAGGCGCCTGCCCACTCGGCAGTTTGCCAGCTTTTCCATGCTTCAAGGCTCCCCCATTGACTCGGACCACAGTCTGTGAGTTCACAAACTCCGGCTGATTGTAGGGTGACATTGACTGAGTGCGAGCGTCGTCTTTGCCCGTTAGATTGTAAGGGCTGTATCCACTTGTGTTACTCGCTGTATTTTGTGTAAATTTCATGACATTGCACCATGGTGAAATTGTGAAGCCATTGAGCACATATGTTATTAATACACTAAAAGTGATTTTTTACTACGTGATGTTGATTGCTTGACTTCTCCCTCAGTTCTGCTCTAAGATACCCTAAGATACTTCACGGGATAGTGTTGTGTGTTATATTGTTGTCTAAGTGGCATATTCTGTTTGAGTATTGGATACCTAATGAGCACCCCTGGTGTAAACATTTTGGGGGGCTCCGCGATAAACTTTTGATTCAAAAAGTCCTCCGTGGATGAAAAAGTTTGAGAACCCCTGCCCTAGTTAACACGCCACCTTACAGGAAAACCCCTATTTCACTTTTGGGACTGTCTTCATTACACACACGGGTCCTTATGGGTTTCTTCGTGCAGCAAGCCAATACGCCCTCAAACTATGGTCCCTTCGATCTAAAGTAATTTTGAAAAACCAAAGCCTCTCTGTGTGTCTCTCCATCTTCTCAGAAGGAATCCCGAAACCCTTCACGATGCCGAAATCCTACATTGTTTATCTTTTGGGGAGTTATTGCTTCTGTGGGATTTCTTTTTGTAGTACCTGCTTCAGGGTCTCCTTGATATTTTTCAGGCGGAGCCTGTTCACTAACGGATCAGGGACAATGCAGTCGAGGTCGCCCGTCGCCGGCTTCTCGGGAGTGCGCCTGTGGCTCTGATCCTGGCACTTTCTCCTCTTTGGTGGTGCTGAACTTGGCGGGTGATGAAGCCGGTTAATCTTGATGGCGCAGAAAGATTGGAGCGCTCCCAGTTCTTCCTCCGAAGCCCCAGGAATCCGCGTCAGTGCTGCACCAGCCAGACAAAAATATCAGTTACTCTTTGAAGGGCAGGAGGAACGGCATCAGCTTCCCATCTGTGCAACCTGTTCTCGGGAATTAGCATGCGCGCAGCGCGAGGGAGCCGTTTCAGAGCTCACCGCAGTACCAAGGACAAAAGGCGACATCCTCCATGGAGAGAGGAGAGGGTGGCAAATGGAAATGGAAATGGAAAATGGCAGGAAACGTATGTGCCGTCGGAAGAACGAGACAGTCGAGGTCAGAGCAGAGATTGCCATAATTAAGAGAAAATGGAAAGGAAGTAAACACAAGTGACACAGAAACGGCCCTTCATGCAAGGCATCCATTTCCCCGCTTAGGGATCGTCATTAAACTCAGTGTTTCCCAACCTTTTTTGAGCCGCGGCACATTTTTTACATTTAGCAAAATCCTGGGGCACACCACCAACCAAAATGACACACAATGACACTCTAACACAGTCATACGTATAGTTAATATGTTTTAAATGTATTTATACACTCAGTGTGAAACCTGGGCCTGTTTCGATGAACACAACAAAGATATCCTGGCAGGAATGGCAGAAAGACACAAACTTCCCACACAGAACTCCCAGAACCAAGAGAAAATACTATAAGAGTTTGGTGGGCATTGACCTTGAGTTTTGGAGTTGTAGTTCACCTATATCCAGAGAGCACTGTGGACTCAAACAATGTTGGATCAGGACCAAACTTGGCATGAATACTCAATATGCCCAAATGTGAACACAGATGGGGTTTGGGGAAAATAGACCTTGACATTTGGGAGTTACAGTTTCTGGGATTTATAGTTAACACACAAACAAAGAGCATCCTGAACTCTTGCAACAATGGAATTAAACCAAACTTGGGATATTGAACTCTCATTACCAACAGAAAGAAATGGAAAGGGTTTGCTTGGGAACTGATCTTGAGTTTGGAAGTTGTAGTTCACCTACACCCAGAGAGCACTCTGGACTGAAATAATGATGGATCTGGACCACACTTGGCATGAATACTCAATATGCCCAAATATGAACGCAGATGGAGTTCAGGGGAAATAGACCTTGCCATTTGGGAGTTGTAGTTGCTGGGATTTATAGTTCCCCTACAATCAAAGAGCATTCTGAACCTCACCAATGAGAGAACTGGGCCAAACTTCCCACACAGAACCCCCAGGTGGCTCCCTTCCTGAATGGCTCTCTCCCTCTTCCACACCAGAAGGGAAGGCGCTCACTCGGTCCGCGGTTGCCTTCCTTCCTTCCTTCTTTCCTGCGGTTCGAAAGACGAACCCGGTGGGCCTGCCTCGGACTGCGCTCCTCACTTCACTGCACACTTCCGTTCCCTGCCGTCCCTCGATTGGAGGCTGGCTGGCTGGGGAAACGGCCGAAGGAGGCAGCGCCCCGTCCCCTTCTTCTTCTTCGCCGCTACTCAACCCTTCCTCCTCCTCCTCCTCCTCCTCCAAGCAGCAGCAGCAGGAGTTCGGCAGGAGGGGGAAGAAACGGGGGAAGAGAGGTTTTTCCGCGGCACACCAGGTGATCGCTCACAGCACACTAGTGTGCCGCAGAACAGTGGTTGGGAAACACTGATTTAACTAATTCCATTCAGCTAAAAAGTAAATTAAAGGTAAAGGTTTCCCCTGACTTCAAGTCTAGTTATGTCCGACTCTGGAGAGTGGTGCTCATCTCCATTTCTAAGCCGAAGACCCGGCACTGTCCGTAGACGGCTCCAAGGTCAAGTGGCCGGCATGACTGCATGGAGTGATGTTATCCTCCCGTCAGAGTGGTACCTATTGATCTACTCACATTTGCATGTTTTTGAACTGCTAGGTTGGCATAAGCTGGGGCTAACAGCAGGAGCTCACCCTGCTCCCCAGATTCAAACCACCGACCTTTCAGGCATCAAGTTTAGCAGCTCAGCGGTTTAACCCACTGTGTCACTGTGGACTCCAAAAAGGACATCACAGGACAGCAAAACAAATGAAAATGTCAGAAGGATAAACTCCTGCTCCAAGGATGCACCTACACTACACAATTAATGCAGTGTGACACTACTTTAACTGCCATGGCTCAGGACTAAAGAATCCTGGGAGCTATAGCCTGGTGGGCTGGGTCAGGACATGAGCGCCTTGGGGCTTATCTTACGCCATTAACCAAGCATTCAATAAAGTATTTCATTTACTCAGCCTGGAAACTATTGGGATGGTTGTGTCATAAGGAAAGGAGCACAACTTTGGATGGATTTCTAAAAGGAGGGGTTCCGCCTCAGGGCCCCCTCAAGCAGTGTTTTTCAACCTTCTTTGAGCCGTGGCGCATTTTTTACATTTACACAATCCTGGGGCACACCACCAACCAAAATGACACAAAACGACACTCTAACACAGTCATACGTATAGTTGATATGTTTTTAAATGTATTCATACACTCAGTGTAAAACCTGGGCCTGTTTCGATGAACACAACATAGATATCCTGGCAGGAATGGCAGAAAGACACACACGAAGGTCTTGCTCAACAGCTGTCAGTCTGTGTGCTCTTATACATCAAGAAGGAAGGAAGGAAGGAAGGAAGGAAGGAAGGAAGGAAGGAAGGAAGGAAGGAAGGAAGGGAAAGAAGGAAAGAAGGAAAGAAGGAAAGAAGGAAAGAAGGAAAGAAGGAAAGAAGGAAAGAAGGAAAGAAGGAAAGAAGGAAAGAAGGAAAGAAGGAAAGAAGGAAAGAAGGAAAGAAGGAAAGAAGGAAGGAAAGAAGGAAAGAAGGAAAGAAGGGAAGAAGGGAAGAAGGAAAGAAGGAAGGAAGGAAAGAAGGGAAGAAGGGAAGAAGGGAAGAAGGGAAGGAAGGAAGAAGGGAAGAAGGGAAGAAAGAAAGAAGAAGGGAACTAAAGAGCAAAGAAAGGGAGGAAAGACACAGGTAGAGAATGAAGAAAAAAAGGGAAAGAAGAAGGAAAAGAAAAAGAGGGAGGGAAGGAAAGAGGGAGGGAAGGTTGGCCACAGCAACAAGTAGCGGGTACAGCTAATAAAGCTTATATATATATATATATATATATATATATATATATATATATATATATATACAGTATATATATATATATATATATATATATAGAGAGAGAGAGAGAGAGAGAGAGAGAGAGAGAGAGAGAGAGAGAATGGTGGGAGTTGTAGGCCAAAACACCTGGAGGGAGGGCCCAAGTTGGCCCAGGCCTGCCTTAAGTGAGCAAACCCTGTTAGTTTTGGGCCCCTGCTCAAAGGTGCCTCAACCCTGTGTCCCGAACGCCCCTTGACCCGCCTTGGCTGAGTGCGAGGGACTCACGGGAGTGGTAGTTTGACACCATCCTGAGCCTCCCCAAACTACAAATCCCGGGACCCCCCAGCCTTGAGCCCTGGAAGACCAAGGGGTGCCTCGCTGCATGGATGCTACGGTGTAGATCCGCCCCCAGGCAGCCGGGGACCCGGGAAGTCCCATCCCAGGATCTTCTCTCTCTCCGCGTGGCTCTTTCCGCCTGACGCAGTCCCCGCCTTTCGGCTCAAACCCTTCCGAGGCCGAGGAAGGAGCGGAGGGGAGGAGGAAGCCCAAGGAGGCAAGTGGTGAGTAGAGGCTGTGTTTGCGGGACTCAGGCAAGGGATCGAGCCCCGGCTAGTGCGTCCTGGTAGGACAGGAGGGCTCTCTCTCCCCTATCTCCAATTTCCCATGGCACACCTGATGATCGCTCACGGCACACTGGTTGGGAAACACTGCCCTAAAGGAACCACAGAAGTAGCCTAACCATGGCGGATGGGGATTTAGCCAAGGGTCAGGGAAAATGGGGAAAGGACAAGGGCACGGTGGTCTAGGTTTAACACTCCCCGCTGCAGGCATTTAAGCAGATATTACAAACCTCTCCAGTGTCATTGAAGGGCTTTGTCAGCAACCGTTTTTTGCCTTCGTGATTTAGGGACCCGAATGAAGGCGGCCGCTTGAGTCAGGTTTCACAGTGTCCTCGTGAGGCTAGATTATGGCTTTACATACCTTTTATTCTTAATTTCCACTGATTCGCCTGAAAAGCAATACTTCAAATGGACAAATGGCTGCATTACCCCAAAGCTTACCGAGTGGGCCTTAATTATCCCGCAGCTCATCTTCAATTATGCATAAAACGATTAAGCAGTTATTCCTACCCAGTTCCTCCAAGTGGATAAAACAAATGGTAGGAGGCTCCCCTGGCTGCAAACGCCAACCTCCTCTTAAACTCCAAGGAAGACCATTTTGGGCCCGGGAACGTAAAAGCAGCCGCGGTGATTGTTCTGCCTTCAGAGAGAAAGCCCGGAGACACTGCGGCTGCGATTAAGAAGATATTGCTGAACCCAAATATAGCTCCAAATATAGAGCGCCTGCGAGGAGCCCGGGAAAGGCAGCGTGGTTTTATACGTCTGACAAAAGACCTCAAACTGTGGAGATCTCTAGGGGTTAAATGCAAGGTTTTCAACCTACAAGCAGAAGTAGAAGCCGGGGAGATCGGGTTTTTAACACGGGCAGAAGACAACACACGGTATATGATATTAAAAGGCTGAGTACAGGGGCGGTCTAAGGTAATTTTATATGGTAAGCGAACATTATTTTGGCGCGCCCCCCCATGTAAAACAAATATTTATTTATTTATTTATTTATTTATTACTTCGAACTTCGTATACCGCCACTCCCCGGAGGCTCGGAGCGGTTTACAGCTTGAACATAGAATACGTAGTACACGAACAAAACAGTACAGCACAAGAGGGAGGTACTAGATCTAAGGCAGGGGAAGGGAAGCCGGGGCTCATGACCACATGGGTCAATGAGCTGTCCAGAGGTCTAGCCAGCGGTGGCTCGACCATCGAACGAGGGGAGCCTAGGAGGGCCCCACAGGTCCAGCAATGTCCTTAGAGTCCCCAGATCCGTTGGGAGACGGTCACCACAGGCCTGTGGGTCCAATCTCCCCGTCACCAGGATATGTCAGATCTCCTGGTTTGGGGATTCGCCAATGGGGGCACTCTGCGTCTAAAGTTAGCATTCCAGAAGGTCCTGGCAGGGAACCTCCTGGATGCCTCAAGGCCGGTCCTCGCGGACCTCTCCCTCCTGGTTCCAGGGGCTCTAGGAGTCTCCCCCTGCGGAGAGGTCCGAAGAGTCCTGAATTGGAGGGACTGCTGGGGCTGCTGGGGATATTATACAATTATAATATCACAATACCATTAGTAGTATTATATTGTATCAATGTATATACAATATATTATAGTACATACTCATACTATATTATATCATAATTATATTATACATTACAATATACTTATATTATAATATATTGACATTATAATATAATATAACATTCTATTATATTATTATTACTATAAAATAATAAATAAAATTATTTATTTAAATAAAATTATCCTCTACTAAATATTTTCATGACTCCTATAAAACTCAAATAACCCAAAATAAAGTAAAATAAAATATTATATATTACTATCTGCCTGCGCAGTTGCGCCTGTCTCTTCTTGATGCTCCCGGCCAGGGCGCGCGGGGGGGGGGGGGGAGGTGGGCGGGTGTGGTAGGGTTCACACGTGATTGGGCCTGGCGATTGAGTTCGCCTCAGCGTGCGGCGGCTACTTCCAGTGGCGGCTGTCAGGAGGCAATACGTCGCATTTTGGATTGTGAGGAGATAGGGTTTTAACACGGGCAGAGGACAACACACTGTATATGGTGCACTGAAAGGGATGGCATTTCCTTCCACTCTGTGTCGTATCCAGGCTCCGTCCCGCATGAGACGACAGCACCTGAAACACGTGGGCTATTATACTGGGCTGCAGCCCAAGTGTGGTCCATGTGGCTCATTACAACTGGCCAATCATCTGACTGGTCATTTTGGGCACCATTCAACCAGGTTCCTGTTCTGCTTCCCTACAACCCAAGTGGAAAAGGCAATGCTAGACTTCTTTGCCGGAGACACAGCAAGCACGAGTGCGCTCACACCTGGGAAGCACCCTGATGCTATGGAAACCAAATGCAAAAATGGAAAACGGAAAAGGTCGCTTCATGCCACACAAAGGACACCTCTCTCGAGGCAGTTGCGTCAAGAGCCACGGACTATGAAAACCTGCAAGGATAGGACCAGGCACACAAGCAGGTCAGCCCATTTCCCCAGGTCTGTCCATCTTTGCAGTGAGTTATCTGTCGCCGTGGCCATTCTGAGCGGCGCGTGGCGAGGAGGCAGACCAGCCACCGACCCACCAAGGAAAGAATGAGGAATGAGGCGCGCATGTTGGTGTGGGGTGCGTGTGTGTGCGCGTGCAACCACATCAGCCAGCCAGCCAGGCAGGCAGCAGCGTGTGCCCATTGCACGGTGTGTGCTTTTGCACAAAAGTGGGTGCATGTGCCAGGTCAGCGGTGAGACTTTGGAGGAGAGGAGGAGGAGGAAAGAGGAGACGGACAGCCGGTCTGCCTGCTTGCCTGCCTGGCCGAAGTGTCTGGCAGCATCAGCGGCGGCAACCGTCCCAGGAATAGAGGCACGGATCAAGATCCAGGCAGGCAGGGGTTGCGAGGAGGACTATGGCCGGGCCCTGGACCCGCCCCTCTTGTTTGCGCCCATTTCCCCTACCATTTGGCATGAACGAGAGGGGCATGGCTGGCTGGCGCTCCTTCTCTCGTGGCGCCCCCTCCTCTTTCTGCCCTCTTACTTCTCGCCTCGCCTGCTTCCATTGCTTTGAGGCGAGGGGATTGGGCCAACCTACACTCTACAAACCTCGCCATGCAGGGGACGGGAGGCGAGCGGAGAAAGCCCCTGGATGGCCTGGCCGCGGCCGTGGGGCTGCTTGCCGGGCCCAGTCCCTTCGCCCTTTTTGCAGGCGGAGGCAGAGCCACCGGCTGCAGGATACTATTGGAGGTTCCAATTTCCCACGGCACAGCTGATGATCGCGCACGGCACACTAGTGTGCCGCGTCACGCCAGTTGGGAAACACTGTTATAGACCAATTCTGAAAGCAAGAAAGTGTCAGAAACAGAAGGAGGCTGTAGTCCAGAAAAAAATCAAAATAAGCTCTCATATGCAGATGGAAGACAATCATGGCCTTGGCCAAGGGGTTGCTTGGATATTCTGGAGAGAGAGAGAGAGAGAGAGAGAGAGAGAAACAGGTGCCAGCCAGTCAACAGCGGAAGGGATTGAAGAGAGAAATCAGTGTTTTCTGTCAGCTTCCAAGTGACTCTGGACGTGCACTCACCATGAGCTGGTTCCACAGCAGATCTGGCAACCTCGGCCGCAGGAATTTTGTGGACGGTCAGACGATTGATCCATTTTCTAGTTAAATACTCACTGGCTGCTGTAGGGTCCAAAAAGTCCCTCTTCTTTACTACTTTTTAAAAAGAAAAAGTGGAGAGGGGGGGGGGGAGGGAGGGAGAGATATGCATGAATACTGTATGGTTTTTAAACTGTACTGACGATGGTGCCCTTGTCGCCCATTCAGAAGCAGCCCTGCAGCGCCTCACATCCTGCTTTGCAGCAGCTGCAGAGCTGTTTGGGCTGGAAGTCAGCCTGAAGAAAAGGGAAGTCCTCTACCAGCCCGCACCACAGGAAGAACACCATCATCCCCGCGTCAGCATAGGCACATGTGTGCTTAAGTCCGTTCAGCAGTTCACCTCCCTGGGAAGCATCATCTCTTCAGACGCCAAGATTGACAAAGAGATAGATCACAGATTAGCAAAGGCATAGAGTGCATTCGGAAGGCTCCACAAAGAGTCTGGAGCAACAAGCACCTGAGGCAAAGCACCAAAATCAGTGTGTACAGAGCTATCGTACTGTCTGTTCTCCTCTATGGGAGGAGAACAGACAACACCTACGACTCCTTGAACGCTTTCATCACCGCTGTCTTCGCACAATCCTAAATATACACTGGACCGACTATGTAACGAATGTCGCTGTCCCTGAGCAAGCAGGGGACACCAGCATTGAGGCCATGCTATTGAGAACACAGCTGCGCTGGGCAGGGCACGTCTCTAGGATGGAGGACCACTGCCTCCCAAAGATACTACTCTATGGTGAACTTGCCACGGGTCAGCGCAAGAGAGGCGCTCCCAAAAAGAAATATAAGGACTCCCTGGAACAACAACTCAGGCTTGGCCAGATTGATCACCAACAATGGTCCACCCTGGCCTCACATCGGGAGGCATGGAGATGCACTATCCACAATGCTGTGGCCTCTTTTGAGAAGACACGCCGAATGGGTCTCGAAGAGAAACATCAACGCAGAAAGAACCGCACTTGGAAACAACATCACCCAAGGAGACTTTCTGCTGTGCTCTGCAACCAAACTTGCCTATCTCAGATTGGCCTTTTTAGTCATCAACGCGCTTGTAAAAAGCGTGGGATGAGTCCTTCCTAAGAATCTTCCTAAGAATGGTGTTCTTCCTGTGGTGCGGGCTGGTAGAGGACTTCCATTTCCTTCAGGCTGACTTCCAGCCCAAACAGCTCTGCAGCTGTTGCAAAGCAGGACGTGAGGCGCTGCAGGGCTGCTTCTGAATGGGCAACAAGGGCAGCATCGTCCGAAACAGCAGCTCATGGACAAGGTCGTTTAGAGTCTTAGTGCGAGCCCTCAGGCGGCTTAAGTTGAACAAGCTGCCATCAGTACGATAGCGTATATATATGCCGTCTTCTTCTTCTTCAAGGTCTGCCGTATCCCTTTGGAGCCTCATGCTGAAGAAGATTGTAAATAGGGTTGGTGCAAGAACACAACCTTGTTTCACTCCGTTAGTTATGAGCAAGGGCTCCGAGAGAGCATTGCTGTATCTGACTTGACCGCGCTGGCCCTCATGTAACAGGGTAATCATTTTGAGGAATTTGGGGGGAAATCCTAGCCGTTCCAGGATCTGCCACAGACCTTTTCTGCTCACAGTGTCGAAGGCTTTGGTGAGTTCGACAAATGTGACATAGAGTCCTTTATTCTGCTCTCTACATTTCTCTTGCAATTGTCTAAGGCAGTGTTTCCCAACCTTTTTTGAGCTCCCATAACCAAGAGAAAATGCTATAAGAGTTTGGTGGGCATTGACCTTGAGTTTTGGAGTTGTAGTTCACCTATATCCAGAGAGCACTGTGGGGACTCAAACAATGTTGGATCAGGACCAAACTTGGCATGAATACTCAATATGCCCAAATATGAACCCAGATGGAGTTCAGGGGAAATAGTCCTTGACATTTGGGAGTTGTAGTTGCTGGGATTTATAGTTCCCCTACAATCAAAGGGCATTCTGAACCCCACCAATGATAGAACTGGGCAAAACTTCCCACACAGAACCCCCAGGAGGCAAGAGGAGGTCTCTACTTGGGGAAAGGGAGGCGGGCCTTCCCAATGCATGGAGTTGGGAGAGACCAAGTAGACAACGGGTGGGGCGGGGGGTGGTTGTAATTTTGTGCCTTTATTGAGGTAGGTTTCTTAGGGTTTTTATACTTCAACACACTAGACCCCCCCCACGTGCCAATTTCCCACGGCAGACCTGATGGTCGCTCACGGCACACTAGTGTGCCCCGGCACACTGGTTGAGAAACACTGGTCTAAGGGCAAAAACCATATCTGTGGTGCTCCTATTAGGGTACACAAGCCTCTGCCCCTCTGCAAGGGGGCGCCAATGGAGGGGATTTGAACCTTCGTCTCCCAGTTTCCTAGTCCAAGATCCAAGCCACTATGCATGCCAATTTCTGCCCTATGCTACAAATAGTTTGGCTGTACACTACAAACAGAGAGTGGGCCTATGTGTGAAAAAAATATCTGCGTAAAGCCTTTGATCAAGCCATTAATGCACTGGTGTGAAAGGACACGACAAAATAGAACTTGGTGTGGGTGCGGGATCTGTCGCTTTACTTTTATATTAGCTGCCACCTACAGATCACCTCATTCTCTCCCACAGAGCCACCTGCAAAGCCCACAGCTATGGGCAGAAAAAGGGTGCTGAGCATCATTTCAATTTCGTTCCAGGACGAGCTCTCAAAACCCACGAAGAAGGGCCGAAGCCGAGAGACATCCATTACTGTCTCATTGGCTTCGGGGCACAAGCGTCATTTCAAAAGGAGGCACACACGATCTATTCACCTCATTTTAAAGGAGAAGGAGAGCACATGGCAAGCTCGACTGCAAGTACCAGACATCGTACCATACATTGCCCCATATATGGACGCCATGGCTCCTTAGAAGTCACGTCAGAAATGTCAACATGGGGCATACAACTGCTGTGTTTATGGATTATAACCGATGTTTTGGACTTCAACTCCCACAATCCCCAACAGCTGGTAGGCTGTTCAGAATTGTGGGAGTTGGGAGTCCAAAACACCTTGAGAGCCAAAGTTTGCCCGTGCCTGGTTATAGAGGGACATACAGTTTCTCACCATTTGCACAAGCATGTGGCTATAGTTTTTTCCAAGGGGCCACACGAGAGCCAAAAAATATTATGGAGGCTGGACTACATTCTAATCTACATTATTTATTTATTTACTATATTTATTTACTATGTTTACTATATATTACACATCATTAATATTAACATATTCATATATAAAGAAATATTCATATATTATTAGTATTAATATCATAATTATTATGGTATGGAGTGCCTGCCATCCCCGGACCTGCAGCGGGAGCAGTCGGCGATCTGCGGTGACTTATTCGACCTGGCGACCCAGAAGACGGTCAAGTCTTCCGGGTCGCCAGGGCGATCAGCCCCACAGGTCGCCGACTGCTCCCGCTGCAGGCCCGGATCGCCTCCAGGGATGTCAGGCACTCCAAAGCCGCCGCTCCTCCGGCCTGTCTGCCGACACAGGCCCCACAGAGCCCGCGATGGGATGGCGGCAGTGGCACCCCTTCTTCTTGGCCCCACCCCCGACGCCCTTCTCCCTGGGCTGGACAGAATCGGCTGCCGGGCCAGATCTGGCCCGTGGGCCGTAGGTTGCCCACCCCTGGGCTATGGGGATCAAAGAACTGAGGAAGCCATAAAAAAACTATTTATATCTCAGAACAAAGGAACTGGGAGGCATGGTTAACAAACAGGTGGGATATTTGCGTTGTTGTAGGTTTTTTTCGGGCTATGTGGCCATTTGTGGGGTGTGTGTGTGTGTTATAAATCTTGTAACTGTAGCCAATAGCTCAGTCCTGACACAGAACGTCACGTGGCCTTTGCTTTGGCTTGTTTGTTAATCAATAGAGTAGTACAGTCTTTCTCAACCAGTGTGCCGTGACAGACCTCCTGCTGTGCCACGAGAAAAGCTCTCTGCCCCCTTCCTCCCCCCCTTCCTGCCGAACTCCTGCTGCTTGGGGGAGGAGGAAGGGCCGGGCAGTGGCAAAGAAAAAGAAGGGACCGGGGTGCCGCCTCCTTCGGCCGTTTCCCCAGCCAGCCTCCAATCCGCCATGACTCCCACCATGACTCTCGCCCCTCGGCTCGCTGAAGCCGCGGGAAGAGCCCCGCCCACTGAAGCCCGTCCACCGCTCATGCTCCTCCTCTGTAGGAGAGCTGAAGCTGGGAGGAGGGGCGGGGCATGGCACGGCCTGTAGGAGAGCTGAAGCTGGGGGGAGGGGGCGCGGCATGGCGCGGCATGGCTCTGCCTCCTCCCTCGGCTTCGGCACTCCCAGCAGCTGCTCCAACCTTGAGTGGTCAGTGCCAAGCCAGAATTGTGCTGGCTCTGGCACCGCTGGCTTGGCACTGCCCCCTCAAGGCTGGAGCAGCTGCTGGGAGAGGTGAAGCCGGGGGTAGGGGTGGGGCATGGCACAGCCTGGCTCCGCCCCTCCCAGCTTTGGCACTCCCAGCAGCTGCTCCCAGCAGGCCACCAACTCCCAGCCGTTCTTTACTGTGTTAGAGTGTCATTTTGTGTCATTTTGGTTGGTGGTGTGCCCCAGGATTTTTTTAATGTTAAAAGTGTGCCGCGGCTCAAAAAAGGTTGAGAAACACTGGAGTAGTATCTGCAAAAGTGTGATACTTTGGGACACAACAGTCAAGGCCAGGCCCAGATTACCCATAAAGCCACCCTAGGCCATGGCCTAGGGCGGCACCTTTGGGGGGGCAGCAGGTCCGGACCCCCCCCAAATAAAAAAAATCATTTTTTTAATCAGATAAAAAGGCCGCCATGGCCGCCCCCCCCCCTTGCTCTGCTCCCCTTGGCTCTGCCCCCGCCCTCGGCTCCGCCCCGCCCCCGGCTCCGCCCCCGCCTCCTAGCTGGCGTGAGGAGGAGGAAGGAAAGCCCCACCCCCGGAGCCGATGCGGGGCCTCCCCACGGCTCCTCCCTCCCTCCCTCCTAAAGCTGTTATGACTCATGCTGGCCTGAACAGGGCGATTTCGGCCGCTTCTCGGGCCGGCATGGTGGTTTTGGGAGGGAGGGAGGGACAGAGGAGCCGTGGGGAGGCCTTGCATCGGCTCTGGGGGTGGGGCTTTCCTTCCTCCTCCTCCTCGTGCCGGTGAGGAGGTGGGGGCGGAGCTGGGGCGGGGAGGGGCAGGGGCAGAGCCTTTGGCCTAGGCCCTAGGGCGCCAAAAGGGCCTGATCCGGGCCTGGTCAAGGCTGCGCGGTTCCCGAGAGGGCCCTTTGGGTTGATTTACCTATGGTTGGCCTCCCATGGATTGTGTGTCATCTTGCGGCACGTGGCAAGGGCCACAGGAGACGCCTACTTACCAAATCCTTACTCTTACTTTCAAGAAACATGTCACACAACATCTGCGTGTGGTTTCCGGCCCTCCCGGCCCCCCCCCTCTGGGTTTGTGGAGGTTGAGAGGTGCGCCTACGCCAGGAGGGAGGGGCCTGCAAAGCAAGGGGGGCTCTTTGTGGTTCAGATGAAACTTGTTACATTTGTGGACAGGGGCGGTCTGAGATCTCCTGGGGGTAAGCGAACATTATTTTGGCGCCCCCCCCCCCCAGCGGCTCCCGAGCGCGCCACCCGTATCTCCGTGCTGCTGCCGCTCTGCACCTACAGGTGCTTCTGGGCATGCGCGGAGGTTTCGCGCGCATGCCCAGTGCCTACGGAGTTCCACTTGAGCTCCGTAGCACTGCGCATGTGCACGAAAATCTCTGCGCGCATGCGCTGTGCCCACGGGGTTCACTTGAGCTCTGTAGGCACAGCGCATGTGCACGGAGATTTTTGCGCATGCGCTGTGTCTACAGAGCTCAAGTGGAGCTCTGTAGGCACTGGGCGTCTTGCGCAAAACCTTTGCAGCGCATGCGCTGTGTCTATGGAGTTCACTTGAGCTCTGTAGACACAGCGCATGTGCGCGTGATTTTCACACAACGGAGCATGCTGGGCATGTGTCGGAGCTCAAGTGGAGCTCCGTAGGCACTGGGCATCTTGCGCCAAGCTCAAGTGAAACCTTTAAACCTTGCGCGCATGCGCTGTGTCTACGGAGTTCACTTGAGCTCTGTAGACACAGTGCATGTGCGCGGAGATTTTCGCACGCATGCGCTGTGTCTACGGAGCTCAAGTGAGCTCCATAGGCATTGCGCATGCATGTGGAAATCTCCGTGCGCATGCACTGTATCTACGGAGTTCACTTGAGCTCCGTAGACACAGCGCATGTGCGCGGAGATTTTCGCGCGCATGCGCTGTGTCTATGGAGCTCAAGTGGAGCTCTGTAGGCACTGGGCATGCGCACAAAACCTCCGTGCATGCCCAGAAGCGCCTGTAGGCGCAGCGCGGCAGCAGCACGGAGATACGGCGGCGCGGCGCCCCATGATGGCACCCCACGCTGTTGCCTCCAAGATGCCGCCGTACGCGGTCGCGTAGTTCGCCTCACGGAAAGACCGCCCCTGTTTGTGGATACAAAGTATCGGAAAAAGGATGTATTGCCAAGGGGGGGGGGTCCTGCCAGGCGCACTTCCGCCATGGCAGGGGGCCAGTCAAGCGCAGCCCAAGGGGGCAGCCACACCAGGAGTGGGCACCCCCTCCCTCCCTCCCTCCCCCCTCCCTCCAGGGGTTTGGCACTCCAACTCCCACCATCCCTGACACCTTTCCTTTTCCCTCTCCCCCGCCTAAGCAGAAAAAGGAAGGGGAAGAGGAGAGGGCCCGAGACTGTTGGGGATGGTGGGAGTTGGAGTGCCAGACCCCGGGAGGGAGGGAGGCAGAGGGCCCCCAGTGTGCCAAGCCTGCTCCCCAAGGCCACCATCCAGGGGACACACCTTCGCTCTTTGGGCTTGGAGGCTGGGGAGTGTTTTCAGAGGGGTCCCGGGAGGAGGAAGGCGGCCCTGGGGAGCCCTCCCCGGAGGAACAGGGAAGGGCCGGGCCGCTGCCCCCTCCTCCCGAGGCTGGTTCTCCTCCTTCTCCTCCTCCTTCTTCGCTGAAGGATGTGAAGGTATCCCCAGAGTACTCCGAGGCGGGGCTGCCGCTCCGCTCCATCTGCCGGCCTTCTTCCTCGGCCCCAGGACCCGCCGCCGCCGCCCCTTCAGCCCTTTCCCGGCCAGGCCTCCCTCCCTTCCTTCTTCACCTCTAGGCAGGCCCGGCTTCCTCGGCCAGGCCTCCCCGTTGCCACGGCAACCGCCTCGGAGGGAGGGACGCTCCTCCCTGCCCCCTGCCCCCCGGAACACGGTCCCAACGCAGCCCGGCGCCCCCCCGCCCTTGTCTGGCAAAGGTCACTTATGACTGTTGTGCTGCTCGTTGTTCCCGTCTCTTCTTCTCCCTCCTTCCCTTCTTTTTCCTCCTCCTCCTCCTTTTTATTTCCCTTCTTCTTTCCGACTCTCCTCTCTCTACCCCCTTCCCCCTTTGTGGCCTTCGCCCGGATAAGTACACCCCATTTGCGTCCCCCTTTCTTTTTCTTCTCTTCCTTCTCGTTTACCCCCCTTCTTCTTCCCTTTCTTCTTCTCTTCCTGCTCCTTCCCCTTCTTCTCCTTCTCCTCCTCGTCATTCTATCTCTTCTTCTCCTCCTCCTCCTCCTCTTCTCCCCTCCACCTTCTTTCTCTTCTTCTTGACCGTTTTCTTCTCCTCCCTCTTTTTCTCCTCCCCTTCATCCTCCTCCTGTAATATGAGACCAGTTAGACCAGGGGTGCTCACACTTTTTCAGCCTGGGAGCTACTGATTAAAGAAACCAAGTCCCAAAGATCACCTGCCCAGAAATGTAAAACGTAGAACTATTTCCTTATTTATTTATTTATATTTATTATTCTTTTTTATGTCCCGCTCCTTCCAGCAGGCTCGGGGCAGTTGACATAAAATGAAGTTATAAAACATCAACATTTCAATTTAATAACAACAATATAAAACAGAGCATAAAAATACATCCAACCACCCCATTTCTCCCACACTGCCATATTACCACACATATTATCAGCCAGAAAGTAAGAAGAGAGGCTTTTGAACTGCAAGGCCATTTAATACTCAGCAAGGTAAACAAAGGGGCATGCAAAAATACATCCAACCACCCCATTGCTCCCACACTGCCATATTACCACACATATTATCAGCCAGAAAGTAAGAAGAGAGGCTTTTGAACTGCAAGGCCATTTAATACTCAGCAAGGTAAACAAAGGGGCATGCAAAAATACATCCAACCACCCCATTGCTCCCACACTGCCATATTACCACACATCTTATCAGCCAGAAAGTAAGAAGAGAGGCTTTCTGAATTGCAAGGCCATTTAATACTCAGCAAGGTAAACAAAGGGGCATGCAAAAATACATCCAACCACCCCATTTCTCCCACACTGCCATATTACCACACATATTATCAGCCAGAAAGTAAGAAGAGAGGCTGTTGAACTGCAAGGCCATTTAATACTCAGCAAGGTAAACAAAGGGGCATGCAAAAATACATCCAACCACCCCATTTCTTCCACACTGCCATATTACCACACATATTATCAGCCAGAAAGTAAGAAGAGAGGCTGTTGAACTGCAAGGCCATTTAATACTCAGCAAGGTAAACAAAGGGGCATGCAAAAATACATCCAACCACCCCATTTCTCTCACATTTCCATATTCCCCAACATATATTTCTCAAGGAACAAAGCAAGCAGAGAGGCTTTGGAGCTAAAAGGCCATTTTTAAACATTAAAAATAAACAAAGAGACATGTCACAGAACAATCAAGCACCCACCCCAAAGTAAAAAGACCGACCTTTGAGATGCGGCAAGGAAATTACCCCAAAGCGTTCTCCTCCTCCTCCTCCTCCGTCATTGCTCCTATTTCCATGCCGCCAGCATGCGTGTCGCCTCAAGAGCTCACGAGAAGTCCGAGAGGCAGAATGGGCGCTTCTGCGCATGCGCGTGGGCCAGCCATGCATCGCGTCATCCAGGCCCACCCCCCTTTGGTCTCCTACGACTCTGAGTAGCTGGAGAAGGACGGAGGGAGGAGGAGGAATCCAAAAGAGGGGGCCCATTCTGCCTCTTGGACTCTGGAGCTTTTGGAGGTGGTGCGCGAGCAGGGAGCGGGGAGGAGCAACGACAGAGGGCTTCTTTGCAGTGTGCAGGGGCGCGTGAAGAGGACCAACAGCAAAAAACCTGGTCAGGGGCCTGAAGATCACCAGAATGAGGCCCGAAGATCACCTTGGTGATCCCGATCACCATTCTGAGCACCCCTGAATTAGAGAGTGAATCCCTTCTCTCAGAGAGTACGCAGAGTCCAACGAATCCAAGCCAAAACACTTTAATTAGCAAAACTGATCAGTTTGGTCGGCCAGTAATGTGTCTATGCAAACACACCAAAACAGACTGCCGCCAAACTACTACGCAGGTAAATTCAATTTATACCATTTTAAGCATCTACATCACACACTACGTATTGTTATAACTTTCTATTGGTTATAGGTGATCACACAGGAACATTGAGTTACGGCCCTTGGTCCCCCTTATGAGGCCATCTATTTGGCTTCTTCACACAACATTATGAGCAGCACCAGGAATGGGTAAACACAAGCAGGCAGTAAAGCAGGCCTCTCCCCTTGAAGGGGGGTTCGTTACTTTCAAACTTTCTCTCTCTCTCACTCCTTTTCCCCTTCTTCTTATTCCTCTTCTTCGCCTTCTCCTCCTCCCCATTCTTCCTCCTCCTCCTCTACTCCTGCTTTCCCTTCCTCTTCCTCCCCTTCTTCCTCTTCTCCTCTTCCTCTTCCCCCTGCTCCTCCTCCTCCTCTTTTTCTTCTCCTCTTTCTTTTCCCTTCTTCCTCATCTTTTTCTTCTCTTAATTCCTCTTCTTCACTTTCTCCTCATCCCCATTCTTCCTCCTCCTCTTTTTGTCCCCAACTCCTTCTTTCCCTTCCTCTGTTTCTCCTCTCCTTCATCTCCTCCTCCTCTTCCTTCTTTCCCCTTTCTTCTTCTCACTCTTTCCTCATCCTCCCTTCCTCCTCCTTCTTTACCTTCTTTCTCCCTTTTTCTTTTCCCCTTCTTCCTCTTCCCCTCTTCCCCTTGTTCTTCCCCCTGCTCCTGCTCTTCTTTTTCTCCTCCTTCTTTTCCCTTCTTCCTCATCTTTTTCTTCTCTTCATTCATCTTCCTCACTTTCTCCTCATCACCATTCTTCCTCCTCATTTTCCTCTCCTTCTTCTCCCCTCCTCCTCTTCCCTTCTTCCATTTTTCCTCTCCTTCATCTCCTCCTCCTCTCCTCGTTTCCCCTTTCTTCTTCTCACTCTTTCCTCTTCCTCCCTTCCTCCTTTTTCTTTGCCTTCTTTCTCCCTTTTTCTTTTCCTTTTCTTCCCCTTCTTTTCCTTCTCCTTGTTCTTCTTCTCCCTGCTCCTCCTCCCTTTCCCCTTCTTCTTATTCCTCTTCTTTGCCTTCTCCTCCTCCCCATTCTTCTTCTTCTTCCTCCTCCTCCTCCTATAGTCCTTCTTTCCATTCCTCTTCCTCCCCTTTTTCTTTTCCCCTTCTTCCTCTTCTCCTCTTCCTCTTTTCCTTGTTCTTCCCCCTGCTCCTCTTTTTCTCCTCCTCCTTCTTTTCCCTTCTTCCTCATCCTTTCTTCTCTTCATTCCCCGTCCTCACTTTCTCCTCATCACCATTCTTCCTCCTCCTCGTTTTCCTCTTCTTCTTCTCCACTCCTCCTTCTTTCCCTTCTTCCATTTTTCCTCTCCTTCATCTCCTCCCTTTCCCCTTTCTTCTTCTCCCTCTTTCCTCTTCCTCCCTTCCTCCTCCTCCTTTACCTTCTTTCTCACTTTTCCTTTTCCCCTTCTTCCCCTTCTTTTCCTTCTCCTTGCTCTTCTTCTCCGTGCTCCTCCTCCTCTTTTCCCTTCTTTCTCTTCTTTTTGTTCTCCTCCTCTTCCTTTCCTTGCTATGGCAACTTGGGAATAGTAGTTTTGCAATCTGCTTTGCCTCCTTTGCCAAGAACGCTGGGGCCTCAGCGAACTACAGCTCCTGGGGCTCCATAGCATTGATCCAGGGCAGCCCAAGGGGAGTCAAGCGGCCTTCCTTCTGTACCTGGGGGGCTTGGCCTCACTCCTCTAGTAAACTCCAACAAAAACTCCGAGACATTCACAACAAGTGGCGGCTCGCTTTAGCAGAAAAGATACAACGTTGTGCAGATCTGGGTGACCACAGAGGTTTTGATGAAGCTCTCAAAGCAGTGTTTGGACCTACTTATCAAGTCCAAAGCTTGGAAACAGGGAGGTCATGTACTCCATGCTAAATTCCACGAGCTCCTTGTGAGTTGCTGGGAAAAAGGTGAACTGCCGTCAGATCTCCGAGTTTCAGTTATCATCACCCTGTATAAGAAAAAAGGAACAAAATCCGATGGCTGTGTGATGAGGTGGTTATTTATATGTTAATCACATGTTTGTTTATGTATTTAGAAGGGACATTCTTTAAAAGCTGCAGAGAGTGAGCAGTAGAATGTTCGCAGCAGCAGGCTGTAAGCAGAGGCTGTTGCCATGACAACAGAGGCCACTCTGGCTTTAGAATGTTCAGTTTGAATCTGACAGTTGGAGAATGTCAGTTGGCCAGCTGCTGTGAGCAGAGTTAGTTGGGATTAGCAGTGGCTGAAGCTGCAAACTGTCTGTAGGAACTGCAGTGTGCAGTTCAGTTCTGTGTGTGGGTTTAGGAAAACCCAAGTGTGTGGGTTTAGAGAAACCCAGGTTAAGGACAAGTGTAGTCCTAGGGTTGAGAGTAATCCAGTATTAAGTAGTTACTTGTGTGCAGGGGCCGCCTCACCTCTCCCGGGGTAGGCAAACCTTATTTTTGCGGGGGCCCTGTGGCTCCTGGGCGCTCACGCATACGCTGGCATCCCGCGGCCCCGCAGTGCGTCCAGCGCGGTGGCGCGATGCAGGCGACGTCCCAGCCGGGCGCATGCGCAGTGGCATCCTGCCCGCCGCGCGAGGGTGTCCCTCTTGGCCGCGCACACGCCGGCAGCAGCGGCGCGGCTGGCTGTGGAGGCGCCGCGGCAGGGCGGCGGGCGGGCGGCGCCCTCCCAGTTCGCGACGCCCCTCCCAGGTACCATCGCCCCTACGCGACCGCGTGGGCGGCGGAATGGGCGGGGCCAGCCCTGCTTGTGTGTCATTGTATCAGGGAAAACCCCAGTGTTATATTGTTTAAAGTTGCAAGTTTGTACCTCTTCGAGTATCTGTGAAACCACCTAAGCTATTAGCCCATTTGTGTAAAATAAACAGTTAAACACTTTCAACAAGACATCTGTGGAAGTCGTTTGTTCACAAAGACCCTCACATCCAGTGGTCAAGCATTGGCAAATGGTGGCAGCAAAATATAATAAAGAGAAAGCAAAACATTGAGCATTGTTGACAGTGGTCAGTCGTCCACAGTGAATCCAGTACTAGGTTTGGAACATCTTCACAGGCTCAAACTATCGAGGTATAACACTGCTCTCCATTGCTGGAAAAATCCTTGCAAGGAGACTCCTGAACAGATGAGTTCCTGCTCTTGCAGAAGAACTTCTCCCGGAAAGCCAATGCGGCTTCAAGCTCATAGGAGCGCCACAGACATGGTTTTTGCCCTTAGACAACTGCAAGAGGAATGTAGAGAGCAGAACAAAGGACTCGATGTCACATTGGTCGACCTCACCAAAGCCTTTGACAGCGTGAGCAGAAAAGGTCTGTGGCAGATCCTGGAACGTCTAGGACGTCTCAAACGTCTCCACTGAGGAGGCAGCAAAAGGCGGGAAAGGAGGCCACTCACCGAGGACGCTGCCCTTTCGGCAGAGGCAGGAGAAGAGAGGGGGCTGCTGGCGCGTACCTGGCCTCCGAGCCGCCATTCTTTGACCTGTTGCGCCAAAATCTGAAGAGGAGGAGGAGGAAGGCGGCGAGGGTAGGGGTCTGCAGGGGCTCCTCTCTGCGCTTTGCCTTTCCTTCCTTGCCTGCTGCAAAGGCTGTCGGTGGAGGATGCTGGCGAGGCGGCCAAAGCGGGCTGGAGGAAATGGCGCCCGCTTCAGCCGCCCCGCCAGCATCCTCCGCCAACAGCCTTTGCAACGGACAATGAAGGAAAGGCAAAGTGCGGAGAGGAGCCCCTGCAGATCCCCAGCCTTGCCGCCCGCGGCTCCCGCACCTTCCTCCTCCTCCTTGGATTTTGGCGCAACAGGACAAAGAGTGGCGGCTCGGAGGCCAGGCACGCGCCAGCAGCCCCATCTCTTCTCCTGCCTCTGCCGAAAGGGCAGTGTCCTGGGTGAGTGGCCTCCTTTCCCGCCTTTTGCTGCCTCCTCAGCGGAGAGAGAAAGAGAGAGAGAGAGATCCAGGGCCAGGTTTGCAGAGAGGAAAGAAAGCCCCTGCCCTGAGCTCAGGGGCGGTCCGACGTATACACAAAATAAGCGGCCGCTTAGGGCGCCATCTTCTGGGAAGGGCGCCACCACGCTGGCCGCACCGCCGTAGCAAACCTCCCTGCTGCTGGTTCGGCTTCAGCGCCTGGCCTGCAGGAGCTTCTGGGCATGCGCGGAGATCTTTGCGCATGCGCAGTGGCTCCAGGGCTGAAGTTGAGCTTCAGAGCCATGGCGCATGCCCAGAAGCTCCTGCAGGCACTGAAGCCGAAGCCTGTAAACACATCACGTCAGCACTCTGTCCGTATTCAGCACGCGTATTCGGCTTAACCTCTCCCTTTGCCTCCGCCCCCCGTGTGCCGAATACGGACGGAGTGCTGACGTGACGTGTTTACAGGCTGGCGCCTGCAGCAGCCCTCCTGCAGGCTAGAAGCCTATAAACACGTCATGTGACGCAATTGGGCAGGCAGGGAGCAGAGGCAAAGGGAGAGGGGGCGGAGACAAAGGGAAGGGGTGGAGACAAAGGGGGCGCCAAAGTAATGTTCGCTTACCATATAAAATAACCTTAGACCGCCCCTGCCTGAGCTCCATTTCTGCTGCCCACGGCAAGCCTTTCCTCGCTCCCCAGGGCCTGCAGCAGGTTCAGCTCAGGCCCACCGGGGGGGGGGGGGGGAGAGAAGATAAGGTTTTATTTTTAGTGTGGGTCTGAGTGATGTGGGGGGAGGGGTGCGGTAGGGGGCATAATTCCAAAGTGTAGCCTAAGGCGCAAAAATTTGTGAATCCAGGCCTGCTTCGACTGCCATGGCTCAGTGCTATGGGATCCCGGGTGTTATAATTTGATGTACAGTTTTTGGCAGAGAAGGTTACAATTCCTAGGATCCCACGGCATTGAACCCTTGCAGCTAAAGTGGCGTCAAATGGCAATCATTCTACACTTTAGATGAGCCATAAAAAAGGTAAAGGTTTCCCCTTGACATCAAGTCTAGTCTCGTCCGACCCTGGGGAGTGGTGCTCATCTCCATTTCTAAGCTGAAGAGCCGGTGTTGTCCGTAATCATAATAATCTATATACAATTCAATGCAAAGTTATATATTTACCTTGAATTGAATGAGAGCTCAGTATTCACACGAACAGAGACTGGAGTTTTTGGGCCGATGGGGAATTAAACTTCTATATTTCTGTTGCCTATCCGCTGTGACATAAATACTCAACGCCCAGATATAGGGGCATCCATACACAATTACATAATAATAACATAAAGGTTAGCCTACCTTCCCAAACGCACAGGATCCAGGGAGTAGCGGACCACGAGCAGAGGCGACGACCGACGAGGCAGTAGCCGAGAAGGTCCAAATCACGTCTGCGTGGGCGCGGGGATTAAGTAGCCGAGATTTCGGCAACAGGAGTATCGCGAGACCTACGGAAGCCACATGGGATTTCGCTCTCAACGCAGGCGTGATTTTCGCGTTGAGCGAATCCTGTGTGGCTTCCGTAGTCTCGCGGGCTACTTGCTCCGGAACCCAGAAGTGGGTAATTTTTAAAATATTATTATTTAATTTATTTTTTTATTAAAAGCTTAGGGGGCCGCAGGAAGGGGCTGGGGTCGTATATGGCCCCCGGGCCGCCAGTTGGACAGCCCTGATCTATATATATAAAAAGTGAATGGCTGTGCAACGGGGCAAATAGACACGAAAACTATAAGCCCCAGAACCACCAAACTCCCCAAACACATTCCCCCATGGCACAAGGTACCTACAGGGCACAAAAAACCCGGCCTCCCTACCTCGCAACCCCGAAATACAGCCCCCCCAAACGCCCATTGCCAGGCATAGCGGCGCGATAGTGAATGGCAATGGCCTCCTTCACCCGCGAGGGGAGGGGAGGGGAGGGGGAAAGCACTGCTTAACAATGCTGGCAGCGCACTCAACAACCCCCCCCCCACAAACCCAGCCCCTCGCCCTCAACCCTCGCTCACCAGATCGTCCTCCTTCTCCATGCCGGCGCGGTTGATAAAGGGGGAGCTTTACCACGGTGGCGGCGCCATGCCTGCCTCTTCCGCCACCTCCTCGCCCTCCTTCGCCACCTCCCTGCCGCTCCCGGAAAGGGGGGCCGAAGGGGAACCTTCACCACCGCGACAGCGGCGCCATGGCCACCTCCTCCGCTGCCACCTCGGCCTCCTTGGCCGCCTCCCAGCTGTTCCCGAACGCGGGCCGCACGGTCTGTCTCCCTCTCTCGCTCCCACGAGACACACACAGACCTAGAGAGAGGGCGGAGAGAGACCGCGCGAACCCGGCAAGGACGGGAATCAAGCTGCCCTTTTCACGGGCACCTCTCTCTCCTCTTTGCCCCGCCATCCTCCCTTGATTGAAGGAAGGAGGGCAGGGAGAAGAGGAGAAAGAGATGCCCAGGAAAAAGGCAGCATCCCTCACACCCCGCCGCAAACACAAACAGCCACAGCAAAGCGTGGCCGGGTCAGCTAGTAATAATAATAATAATAATAATAATAATTTATGTATACCCCGCCTCTATCTCCCCAAGGGGACTCAGGGCGGCTTACATGAGGCCAATGACACATAATAACAACATAACAGCAAAGAACACAGCAGCGTCCAACTGCTTTAAATCTGCTGCTGTGAACATGGATGATGGAAGCCACCTGCTGACACTAGAGACGGCGGTTTACCATCCCATTGAATTAAACTAAACCCAACCATTGGATCATTTTGAGGCTGAAGAGGCATCCCATGGAGTCCAAAGACTCAACGTCACCGTCTCTTACTCTTTGAGTAGGAACTGGCCTTCCCAATTAAATAATTCACACCCATTAGGCCACAAAGCTGTCTCTCCAGTGCTTTGTGTAGCAGCCAAAGCAATGATTGCAAAGGGGATCTCAGCATGACATTAGGAAATTATGGGTTGGAGGAGATGAATCATGGCTGGAGCCATTGCGGCTGATTGTCCCTATTTTCAATTTCGGGTAATTTTAAAATAAATGGTTCAGATTCTGAGTCAGGAGGCGGGTTGCTCAGAGCGAATGCTGCGGCTAAGAGGCGAGTCTTGCGGGTATTTGGATCATTCTGTGAAGTTGGGAAAGAATTCAAATTTTCGCAATATCCAAGAAGTGATTGATGAGAGCACAAGTCCAATGGGTGCTATGTGTGTCATTATTACATATTGGTGATATTATATTATCTATTATATAAAGGAGGACCCGTCATCGAACGACTGACAGAGAAACCTTCCAAGGCAGAGACACCAAACTTGCCAACAAAAATAGGCCTCAGGCAAGGAAAAAAAATCCTGCAACACAAAAACCCACCCCAACCAAAATTCACAACAATCACCACTGGCAAAAGCCACACCCCCTCCACATCACCAACTATGTCACCACAACACACACAAAATAAACCCCACAAATACCTGACAACTTCCCCAACACAAAACCCAGGACTGAACTCACTACTCACCACCATGCACACCTCCAAATACACACATGTCCCAGGCACAATACTCCAGCAATTCCTACCCACACAACACAACACAACTTCCTATCACAACCCATCCCCCCAACCTTACGGGACCCCGCACACACAACACCTACCACCACCACAAACAAAAACCAACTCCACCTATACTCCAACCATAACACAACACTACACTGATACTCTACACACACAAACACCCAAAACACCCCACCCACACAAGCATTCCACAACATACTACCACCCACAATGCCACCACACACCCACTAACTCACCAAAAAAGTAATACCTACACACAACACAATACGCACATAACACAACCTTGCCTCTACTGCTCAACCCATTTGTATGCCATTCCTTCCTTCCAAAGAGTAGAACGGGTGAAAAGGAAAACGCCAAGGGTTCAAGATGTGGTAAATAATAATATTTATCTTCAAGGTTTGTATTTCAAAATCAAAGCAGTATTCTGCATTCGTCGTTGTGAAACCGACTCAAATTATTCAATTAATGGTCTATATTTGACAGTATATATCCAGCAAAACGAAAGTCCAGAGAAACCACGAAATAAACTAATATCCAATAAGTTCATATATCATTCAAATGAGGGCGTGGTTCTCACAGGGGTCGACAATCATGGTCCCAGTTGTTTCGCCAATCCTGGCTTCATCAGGACCCCAGACTTAGTTGCTGTAAACAAGTTTCACAGGTCCGGATTTCTGTTAATGTATACAAAATCTATAATCAATACATACTACGAATAATATGAAACCCGTACATGGAACTATATCGCTGAAGGAAAGAATAAACATACATACCAATTCAATATTCAAAACATTTCATTGTGGGCGCAGCCACCGACGCGATGTAACCGAACACTGAGGGATGGAAAAGCGCATCAATTTAACTCTGTAAGGCAACCCAGGTGTAATCACCCTAGCAGTTCGCTGAAACTGATTGTTCCTTCCTTCCACACAGGCAGAAACTGACCCAAAAGACAAGCCATGCCTCCTAAAAAGAACAGCATCGGACGACACACTCGCGCTACATACATCACACAAAAAAGGGCAGAACAAACGCCAGAACAGAAAGACACTGCACTACACTAGCTTTTGCCATCACCATAAACAAGGCTCAAGGACAAACACTACAAATCTGTGGCCTAGACCTTGACACAGAATGCTTCTCCCACGGACAACTCTACGTAGCGTGCTCCAGAGTTGGGAAGCCACAGAACCTCTACATCAACACAGCAGACGGAAAGACACAAAACATTGTATATCCACAAGCTCTGCAGAATGCCAGCAACACCACACACCGACAACTCCACAGGACTTCAACATCCCACCCACCAGAACAACCCACAACGACACAGCCATGACCCCACCAAGACCATAAGTAACATCCATTCCAACCCTTACATACTCAGACTTTCTCGCATCTCCTAAATAGGGCAGAGCAACGCCTGCCGGTGTCAGCGTCGCCTGGGCCGTTTGGTTTGCTGCCTAACGACCCAGCCATTGCCGCCATCAGATAAGAGCGACATCTGGCAGCCCTTTGAACTGCCCCTTGTTCCTGCCCTTTGAAATGCCAGGGACCCAGTTCCTGACCTTTGATATGCTGGGCGGACACAGGGGGGAGTGGCTCAGCAGGGGGGCTGGACTCGGGAAGTTTGAAGCTGTAGCCAGGCGGGAAAAGGCCAGTTCGGTCTTTGACTGCCTGGATTAAGGACCTATTAAACTACTTTTCCTTCAACTAACCCTGGAGTGAGCGTGGCTTGATTTGGCACCCTACCGGAGCTGACAGCCGGGTACAGCTAGTTATTACATATTGGTGATATTATTATTATATCTATTTGCATCTCGCTTTTATCTCTTGATTGAGACAAAAGATAAATATCAGTCCATGGCATTGAACCCTTGCAGTTAAAGTGGTGTCAAGTGGCAATCATTCTACACTTTAGATGAGCCATAAAGAAGGTAAAGGTAAAGGTTTCCCCTTGACATTAAGTCTAGTCTCGTCCGACCCCCTGGTTGAGACAATCCCAAAAGCAAAACTATTTCTGCTGGCTGTTCGGCTCTGCAAAATATTATCCCTCCCCTCCTTTATTTCTCTTTGATGGCATGGAAGGAATGGCTTCCTCCGCCATTGCTGCTCCGGCTCTTCATGTCCATGAAAGGAAGCTACGCGTTCCCACGGCTTCAGGGGCCGCGAACAGCCATAGAGACGCTCCGGTTTATGGAAATACGTTCTATCCTTTTCGGGATAATTTGACGCAAAGAGGATCCTGGCCAACTCTCTGCAAATGGACAGAGTTCGGGAAAGGAAGCCTTCATTAAGACGAGAAGCCCGGGGCTGCCTTGGGTCCAGGAAGGAAGTTGAAAGCCACAGAAAAGGGCCTTGCGGTGTTTTAATGGGATGCGTGCCGGAAACCCAGCAGTGGAGCCATTTCAGAAAGTCGTGCGTGCAGGTCCTGTGATCTTTACTCTCCAAAATGTTCTGAAGTGAAAAGTAATTTAGAGACAAGAGAAAAGACAGTGAGGTTCAAGCCCTGCGTCTCCTCTTCAGGCGGGAGCAGAATCACTCCTGCCCAAAGGACCAAACCTGGGGTGCGCCTGCATTGCTCTCTCGGCATTACTTTGCAAAGGAAGATTCTTAGGTAGGACTCATCCCACGCTTTTTACAAGCGCGTTGATGACTAAAAAGGCCAATCTGAGAGAGGCAAGTCTGGTTGCAGAAAGCACAGCAGAAAGTCTCCTTGGGTGATGTCGTTTCCAAGTTGCGGTTCTTTCTCCGTTGTCGTTTCTCTCCGAGACCCGTTCGGCGTGACTTCTCGAAAGAGCCCGCAGCATTGTGGATAGTGCGTCTCCATGCCTCCCGATGCGAGGCCAGGGTGGACCATTGTTGGTGATCAATCCGGCCGAGCCTGAGACGTTGTTTCAGGGAGTCCTTATATCTCTTTTTGGGGGCGCCTCTCTTGCGCTGACCCGTGGCGAGTTCACCATAGAGTAGTATCTTTGGGAGGCGGTGGTCCTCCATCCTAGAGACGTGCCCTGCCCAGCACAGCTGTGTTCTCAATAGCGTGGCCTCAACGCTGGTGACCCCTGCTTGCTCAAGGACAGCAACACTCGTCGCATAGTCGGTCCAGTGTACGTTTAGGATTGTACGAAGACAGCGCTGATGAAAACGTTTGAGGAGTCGTAGGTGTTCGAGACGTTCTAGGCTGCCGCTGGGCCCTCTCCCCCGCCCGAGTGGAGGTCGCCTCCCACTGGGGCAGGCGCCTGCAGCCGGGCACGCTCTCCTCCACCGGCGCCCATCTGAGAGGGAGGGAGACCTTGCTGGAGGTTTCCTCCCAGAAGCACGCTCTCCTGACGTTTTGCCCTCAGGGGTGGGCCGAGACAACATTTGGGGGGGGGGGTCCATGATCTGCACCCCCTTCAGCTTGCGCCTCTAGGCCATGGCCTAGGGTGGCCTTATGGGTAATCCGGGCCTGAGTTGAAGTTATGTCAAACTGCATTAATTCCAGTGTGGAAGCACCTCAGGACATGAATCATGTCCCATATTTTGCATGCAAACCCTGGCACTAGGCCCGGATTACCCATGGCCTCGGGCGGCAGATTTTGGGGGCGGTATTTCCGGGCCAGAAGGAAGGGGTGAAGGAAGGAGTGGCGCCTGCCCGTGCGAGGGACAAGGAGCCGGGGGGAAAGTCCCGCCACCCCTAGGGAGACTCACGCGGCTTCCCACGCTGCTGCCGTGCTCGCACCGGCGCCCCTCTTCCCTTCACTGAAGGAGGGAGTGGCGCCCGCCCGTGCGAGCGCGGCGGCAGCGGGGGAAGCCGCGTGTGTCTCCCTAGGGGCGGGACTTTCAGCAGTGCCTTGTCCGTCACGCTGGCAGTGGCTCCGCCCCTCCTCCCTTCAGTGAAGGGAGGGGGCGGAACCGGCATGATGATAAGGCGCCGCTGGAAGTCCCGCCTCTAGGGCGACTCACGCAGCTTTCGCCGCCGCCGCCTCGCTCGTATTTTGGGCACGGGCGAGCCGGGCGGCGGCAGGGGAAGCCGCGTGAGTCACCCTAGGGACGGGACTTCCGGCGGCGCCTTGTCTGTCACGCCGGCCCGGCCCCCCCGCAAAAGGCCCCGCCCCCTGGGGGCGGCACAGTCCGCTAATCCGGGCCTGCCTGGCACGTATTTGGAAGGGACCCTGTTGCGGGATGGGTCACAGCCCAAGCAGCACTGGTTTCGATTGCTGTTTTGCGCAATGGCGCCTCTGCCTTTAGGACAACTGCCCAGAAGTAACAAAGCAAGACTTTGGTTAAGGTGGAAAAAAACAGTTCCAGCAAGCAGAGAGCTTTCCATTCTTCCGCTAAGAGCTTTCCTCGAAGGGACAGAATCTCCTGCTGCCAACCACCTCTCTCTCGCCTTTAATCCGCTGCCTCCTTCCATGGGCGTCAAAGCGCTTTGTGTTCACATCAAGTCGGCATTTCTCTCGAACGCCTTGACTTTCCAACCTCCCGCAAGAGGAACACAAGCAAGGCTTGAAAGCCAGGAGGATGAATGGGCCCTTCGTCCTTCCTCAGTCCATTCTCTTCACTTCGCAGTCGTGATCTTAAGATGTTTTCAGCCGGAAGCTGGTCGATTCTTCAAAGGCTGCCGGCAGTGGAAAGAGAAGCAGCAAACTTCTTTGGTTGGAAAGGAAAGAGGGAAAGAAATAAGATGAAAGGCACCCGGTTTCATTGCAAACAATACTAGCGTTTCTAAAACTGGAGCCCAAGAAATGCCACGGCAGGAGGAATCGTCTCAGTTAGGGGTAGCTGGAAAAAAATCCATTTTGCAAAAATTCAAACTTGAGGTGCATTTAGTGGTCTCTGGGGGTTCCCCACTTCTGTTTGGGGTTCCCCAGGGGGCCATTCTCTCCCCTCTATTGTTTAACATCTACATGCGACCACTTGCCCAGCTGGTGCGCAGCTTTGGGCTTGAGTGTCATCAGTACGTCGATGGAGGGCCGGCCCTAAACCATACCCAATAATAATAATAATAATTATTATTATTATTAATCTCAAGCTTCTATACCGCCACTCCCCGAAAGGCTCGGAGCGGTTTACAAGAATTGAGAAAAAACAATACATAGAATCACAAACAGTTAGGGAGGGTACGGGGAGGGAATGGGGGTCAGAAGAGGAGGTCAGATCGGGGAGTCGAGGCCCCCATGGGGACCTTCGGGACGCCCACGGCTCCGAGTGCATTCTCAGTGCCCTCAAGGAGCGGAGTGCATTCTCAGTGCCCTACTAGAACAGCGGATGCCGTAACGGGACCACGGGCAGTCGCCCAGCCCTGCAAAAGGGCAGTCTTTGCCACGCACACACGGCACCCCCTCCGGCAGTCCAATTGGACAAGGTGGGCCACTCGTTAGGTCCTCGGTTGAAGTCTTGGCTATGGCAGGTGCCTTGACAGGTCTGCTATTCCTTCTGGCGGAAAACCCCGCCCCCCAAAAGGTTCTAGTCCTATAGCACCGTCTCTGCCGGCAGGGGCCTTGTTGGTCCTTACTCGGAGGCTTGGTGCCCTTTACGACAGTTTTTGAATCCCTCTCCATAATGTCCATCTCTGCCTTGAGGCCGTGACTGGATGGCTGCGAGCCAGTAGGTTGAAGGTGAATCCAGCAAAGGTGGAGATCCTTTGGCTGGGTCGCCCGGGCAGTGGGGAACTCCAACTTCCAACCCTGGACGGCGTGGCTCTTTGCCCGTCGTCAACAGTAAAAAGCCTTGGAGTCCATCTGGACACCCGGCTTTCCATGGAGACTAACGTCTCCATGGTTAGCCGGGTTGCATTTTTCCATCTCCGCCAGGCTCGGAAGTTGGCCCCCTACTTGTCTCGATGCGACCTACCCTCGGTGATCCAAGCTACGGTCATCTCAAGGTTAGACTACTGTAATGCTCTTTACATTGGCCTACCTTTGTCGGTGATCCGGAAAGTGAAGCTGGTGCAGAACGCTGCAGCCCGGGTGCTCACAGGCACCCCTATGAGCCATCACATCTCGCCCATTCTGCAGGAGCTGCCCTGGCTCCCTGTTGAATTCCGGATCACCTTCAAAGTGTTAGTTTTGACTTTCAAGGCCTTGTATGGTCTGGGGCCAGTGTACCTGAGGGACCGCCTTACCCCATATCGACCAATGAGATCACGGAGATCAGAAGATCAAGACCTACTCCTCATCCCGAGGAGGGAAGCCACGTCAGAAGCCCTAGGGGCGGGACTTCCCCCCGCCTGTTCATCGCTCACGCAGGGGAGCCTTGCGCGCATGCTCGGCAGAGCGCGAGTGGTTCGGCGCCCTCCGCCATGTTCCTGGGTGCTGCATCGGCCGGCCGGGAGCTTACCTTCCTTTCTCTTCTTTCTCCGAAGGAAGGTAAGCTCCCGGCCGGCCGATGCAGCACCCAGGAACATGGCGGAGGGCGCACTGCCGAGCCTCCGCTGCGCCCTGCGTGGCGCCCACCCCTTTTTGGCAGGGCTGGGTGATGTCAGGTGCAGCGGTGGTGGCGAGGAGGAAGAGGCGGAGGGAAGCGCCGTGGCCTCCTCCACCTCTTCCTCCTCGCCTTGCCGCGCTGCCGCGCCCGACGCCACCCAGCCCCTGCCAAAAAGGCGCAGGCGCTGCACAGGGCGCGAGTGGCTCGGCGCCCTCCGCCATGTTCCTGGGTGCTGCATCAGTCGCCCGGGAGCTTATCTTCCTTCGGACTAGGAAGAGAAAGGAAGGTAAGCTCCCGGGCAGCCGATGCAGCACCCAGGAACATGGCGGAGGGCGCAGAGCTGCTCGCGCCCTGCTGTGCATGGGCGCAAGCGGCCCCGCCTCCCGCAAGCAATGCCGCCCCGCAAGCAACGCCGGGCCTTCCAGAGTGTGGCCTAGGGCGCCACAAACTCTGGATCCGGGCCTGGCTGTTCTGGCAGGCCTTCACACTCTAAACTGGTTCCAACCAAGTTGATTTTGCTTGGTAATCCCTAGTCAAGCACCGTATTAATGTCTTGTTGCCCTAATGTGTCATGTTTCAATGCTTTTAATGTTTTACTGTTTTATCTTTGCTTGAATTGTGAGCCGCCCCGAACCACCTGGGAGTGGCGGCCAAAAAAATCGAACAAATAAATAAATAAATACATACCTATAGTCAGACTCGTATAGACACATATATACGTGGATTCTTTTCAGACGTTCAAGAAATCACTATAAAAACCGTATCAAATTTAATACAGGAAAAATGTATTGACATCATTCGTTTGGATGCATAGAGTTGAAAACATAGAGTTGATTTGTGTAAGAGCTTTTTTTCTTTTACAAAGACGGCTTCTTGTGTCCCGGAAGTGCTTAAGTTCAAGAGGCGCAAACGCCCTCTTTGTGGTGAACAGGAAACCTGTGGTCTTAGCAATGTTCAAGATGTAAAAGCCATGGAGTCCCTTCTGAATCTCGCATAACTCCACTGAAGGATGCCGCCTTTTGCCTTTGCGTCCACAAGGTGGCGGTGCAAGCGGCAAACAGGATTATGGATTGAGGTCACATGGAAAGCATTCCTACCACCCAAAAATAAAGTTAGCAGAGGACTATGCACCACAAGTGTTTTCTATGGCAGCGCAACTAAGCTTGGCTTTAAGAAGTTGGCCAGAATAACCGGCCTTCGGTGCGTGTTGTGTCTCTCCAGGCTGTGAATTGAATGCAAAGGTCTGGCAACTTTGTTCTGCTTTGGGCATCACCTTGCAAACCAAAATGGTCTTCTCCTACAATCCGGTTTCCCAAACCCAAACTTTTTTTAGTTGTCCAACACCAGTTGTAACTACGCTACAGACAGGCCCGGATTACCCATAAGGCCACACTAGGCCATGGCCTATGGGCGCAGGCCTAGGGGGCGCCAGATCAAGGACCAAAAAAAAAAAAAATTTCAAACAAAACCGCAATGTGCGGCATGATGACTCTCTCTCTCTCTCTCTCTCTCAGGGAGGGGCGGGGAGAGCTGCTACGGGCGGGGAGGAGGGAATGGCTCCCCCGCGCCATTGTCCCCCCTTGTCAAGGAAGGAGGGTGCGAGGAGGAGGCGGCGGAGGGAAGCTCCGCCCCTGGGGCCCCTGGGGCCATTGGCAGGCATGCACACGTGGCAGAAGTGCGCCTATGCCTCCTCTGCCATGTACCTGGGTGCCGCGCATGGTTGGCAGCGGCCTTGGGGGGCTTCCCTTCTTTCCTCCTCCTCCTCGGGGCCGCTGCCAGCCATGCGCGGCACCCAGGAACATTGGGGAAGGAGGCAGAGGCACTCGCACCCTCCTGCCTCGCGCGCATGCCCGCCAGCGGCCCCGGGGGTGAGGCTTCCCTCTGCCTCATCGTCCTCGCGCCCAAGGAAGGAGGGCGGGGCGAGGAGAGGCAGAGAGAAGCCCCGCCCCCGGGGCCGCTGGCAGGCATGCGCTCGTGGCAGGAGGGTGCGAGTGCCTCTGCCTCCTTCCCCAATGTTCCTGGGTGCCGACTCCGAAAGGCCCAGGGGCCGGGAAGGGGCCTGTGAGTGGGCCCCTTCCCGGGGCTCCTGCCTGGCCAGGCTACACAAGGGCGCAGAGCCAGGCCTGGGCGAGGCCTTGCTGGCTCTCCGCACGCAGCACATCGGTGAGAAAGGAGAGGCAGGCAGAAAGAAGGAATGTGTGTGTGTGTGTGTGTGTGTGTGTGTGCGGGGGTACGGTAGAGATTGGTTTGGGGGCGTAATTCCAAAGTGTGGCCTAGGGTGCCAAAAGGGCTTAATCCGGGCCTGGCTACAGAGTCATTGCAGCTCAATATCCCTTTAAATTGTACAGTTCCAATTCATGGGATCCTGGATCTTATTCTTCCAAACTAGAAAGCTCTGATCATTCTAAGTACCTCCCCAAACTAAAGATCCAGGCTTCCATATGATAAAGTAGTCCAAGGATAGATAGGTTTGGTGTCTACAGAAGGGAAAGCCTGCTTGAAATGTATGGATGTCACACCCCTATTTCTTTCAATACAGTATCCCTCCTACAACGATGATCCCAGGCCCGGATTATCCACTGGGCAAGCCACCGTGGCCTATGGGCGTAAGCTGAGGGGGGCGCCAGACCAAAATGGCGATGACTCACGCCGAGTTGTCCCAGCGGCAGCTGCGTGGGGCCCTTCCATGCGGCGCCCCATTCACGTAGCGCAGCTGTCGCTGCCTGCGGGACAACTCGGCATGGCTTCAGGAGGGAGGGAGGAGGAGTGCAGCCCGAGCGACGTCACTCCCTCCGGGGGCGGGGCCCAAGCAACGTCACTCCCTCCAAGGGTGGGGCCCGAGCAATGTCACTCCCTCCAGGGGGGGCGAGCAATGTCACTCCCACCCTGAGCGAGGCCCGAGCGTCACTGGGCCCCACCCTGGAGGGAGCTGCACTCCTCCTCCCTCCCTCCTTCTGAGGCCACACCGAGTTGTCCCAGCACCAGCTGCGCGGCGCCCTTCCACGCGGCGCCCCATTCACGCAGCACAGCAGCCGCTGCCTGCGGGACAACTCGGCGTGGCCTCAGGAGGGAGGGAAGAGGAGTGCAACCCAAGCAACGTCACTCCCTCCGGGGACGGGGCACGGCGGCATCACTCGGCCCCGCCCGGGGAGTGACGTCGCTCGGGCTGCACTCCTCCTCCCTCCCTCTTTCTGAGGCCACACCGAGTTTTCCCAGCGGCAGCTGTGTGGCGCCCTTCCACGTGGCGCCCTATTTATACAGCGCGGCTGCCGCTGCCTGTAGGACAACTCGGCGTGTCCTCAGAAGGAGGGAGGGCGGAGGAGTGCAGCCTGAGCGACGTCACTCCCTCCGGGGGCGGGGCCCGAGCAACGTCACTCCCTCTGGGGGCGGGGCCCGAGCGACATCACTCCCTCCGAGGGAGGATGTCACGGGCTGCACGTCCTCCCTCCCTCCTTCTGAGGCCACACCGCATTTGTCACTCGGCAGCTCGGGGCGGGGCCACGCAGCGCCCCATTCACGCCCGTGGCTGCCGCTGCCTGTGGGACAACTCGGCGTGTCCTCAGAAGGAGGGAGGGCGGGGCCCAGCCGGCGTCACGCCCTCCGGGCGGGGCCCGAGTGACGTCACTCCCTCCGGAGGTGGGGCACAAGTGACGTCACTCCCTCCGGGGCAAGGCCCAAGCGACATCACTCCCTCCGGGGTGGGGCCTGAGCGACGTCACTCCCTCCGGGGCCGGGGCCGGGGCCCGAGCGACGTCATTCCCTCCGGGCGGGGCCCCAGTGACGCCACTCCCTCCGGGCGGGGCCCAAGCGACGTCATTCCCTCCGGGCGGGGCCCGAGTGACGTCACTCCCTCCGGGGGCGGGGCCCGAGTGACATCACTCCCTCCGGGGGCGGGGCCCAAGTGACGTCATTCCTCCGGGGCGGAGCCCGAGTGATGTCATCCCTCCGGGGCGGAGCCTGAGTGACGCCACTCCGGGGGTGGAGCCCAAGTGACGTCACTCCCTCCGGGGGCGGCGCCCAAGCGATGTCACTCCCTCCGGGGACGGGGCCTGAGCGACGTCACTCCCTCTGGGGTAGGCCCTGAGTGGCGGTGCGCGAAAGGGGGCGTAATTCCAAAGTGTGGCCTAGGGCGCAAAAAGGTCTTAATCCGGGCCTGGTTGATCCGTTTTCTTCCCATCCATTGACCCACGTGTTTGCAATCAAATCAACATTTTGGGCAGACAGTCAATCTATATATTCATAGTTAGACCAGTTTAATCCCGCTTCAACAGCCGGGGATCCATTTCATGGCACCCTGGGATGTCTGTAGTGCTTTGGAGAGACATGAGAGTCACTTCTGGAGAACGCCAACTCACTTCTCCAAGACACAGAATTGGAGACACAACATTGATGGTGAAAACATGGTTGAACTGCCGTGTAGAGAGAAGAGCCCACGTTGTGATTGGTCTAAATAGTCAACACATATTAAAAACTTTGTATGCAACTAGTGCTTTAAAAAAGTAAGCTGTAGCGCATACAGGGTTGGGACGTGTGTGCTTAATCCACCTCCTAAAAGAAGGATCGCTTGTCCGAGAACGATGTTTTCGTCTTCAAAGTTTGCTTTGGGGTCTTGGGACATTTTCTGGAGAGGTGGTGACGGTTTCCAACATAGGATCTCCTGAAACTGGAGGACTCGGTGGCACCTTGGAAGGGATGCTTGAGCCAGGAAGCATTAGAGCAGCATCCTGAAGACCCGGAGTTTCTGGGGATGAGGAGTCAGCTTCCACATCGGAGTCCGAGACCTGCGTGAGAAGAAGCGTAGGAGGATTGGCCCTCGTCTCCAGTGGATGATGGGCCACGTCTGATGAGACCATCTCCTCACCAGAGGCCGCCAGGCAGCGCAGTGTTCTTAGCCGATGGCGAAGATGGGGAACAGCCATGGATAAAGAGATGCACAACAGCAAAAACCCAAAGCTGGCCGGCAGGATCCAAATGTATTTCCAGGGAACTGCAAAAATAGAAGAGAGGCAACTCACTTATTTTATACTAGCTTGGGGACCCGGCCCTGCCCGGGTTATTTGAGAAAGGCATTGTGTGCCAAGGTTGGTCTTTGGTACTTCAAGTCCCATCATCCACGGTCCACCCTCCTCCAAACTGCAGTAGAAGGTAGACTGGGTCATAGGGCTCTGTATGTCACGTTTGGTCTTGATCAGTCATTAGATGAGGGTTGCAGCGGTCTCGGAAGGTGAGTGAAGGTACTTCAAGTCCCATCATCTGTGGTCCATCCTCCTTGAAACAGCATCAGGGTGTAGGGTGGGTCAAGGGAGCTCTGTGTGCCAATTTTGATCTGTATTGGTCATTGAATGAGGGTCGTGTTGTTTTCAGGAAGTGAGTGAAGGTACTGAAAGTCCCATCATCTGTGGTCCATCCTCCTTCAAACTGCAGCAGAATGTAGAGTGGGTCGTGGGGGCTCTGTGTGCCAAGTTTGGGCCTGGTCTGTGATTTGTAGGGGCTACAATGTTCTGTGGGAAGTGAATCGGGTGGAGGTACTGCAAATCCCATCATTCATGGCCCATCCTGCCCTAAACCACACCAGGTTGTGAAGTGGGCCATTGGGCCCCTGTGTGCCAAGTTTGGTCCTGATCCGTCATTGCTGTGGGCTGCAGTGACTGACTGCCCGAGGCCTTTCCTTTTCCCTCTGCGTCACCTTAGAATGTTGGAATGTTGATGGCCAATCAGAGTCCCCTTATGCAGTGGCAACCAATCCCCTCTGTCTGTTGCCTTAGAACAGGGCTGTCCAACTGGCAGCCCGCGGGCCGTATACGGCCCCCCGGCCAGTTGGACACGGCCCCCGCTACCCTCTTGAAAGAACTCTTGGGAAAAAAGATTTTTTTAAAAAAGATTTTTTTGAAAATATTTTTCAAAAAAATGGCGGCCGGCGGGGGGGGGAGGAGGAGGCGGGGCAGGGAGGAGGGAGGGAGCCAGCTCCTCCTCCTTGCACCGCCCCCTCCGTCCCTCTCTCAGCGCCGCAGCTGCGATCTGCTTCGCAGTGGCGGGGGGAGGGAGGGGAGGAGGAGGCAGGGCAGGGGGAAGTGAGCCAGCTCCTCCTCCTTAGCCCCTCCTCCTTCCCCTCCCGCCGCCGCCGGGTTCCAGCAGCGGCGCGCCGGGGAGAAGGAGGAGAGCCTTCAGGAAGGAGACAACAGGCATCCCCCTCCTCCTCCTCTCCCTGGAAGTAAATCGGGACCCTTGTCCCGGTTTACTCCCATGAAGTGGAGGAGGCGGGGGACTCGCATCCCCCTCCTCCTCCTCTCCTTAGGCGAGAGGAGGGTGGAAGGTGCGGCCTGGCACCCTCCTCTCGCCAACCGAGACCCAAACAGGGGTTATTAACCCCCGTTTGGGTCTCGATTGCGGCGACAGGGTGCCAGGCGCACCTTCCATCCTCCCTCGCCATCTGTAACCTGAACAGGGGTTAATATTAACCCCCGTTTGGGTGACAGATGGCGAGAGGAGGGTGGAAGGTGCAGCCTGGCACCCCTGCTCGCCAACCGAGACCCAAACGGGGTTACTATTAACCCTTGTTTGGGTGACAGATGGCGAGGGGGGTGGGAAGAGTCCCCCCGTGGCTCCGCCCCCCTCCCAAAGCGTCACGAAGCGGGCAAAACCGGAGGAGGCGGGGCGGGGGCGTGGCGGGGGCGGGATGGAGCGGCCCCCCAGGTGATTAGTGAGTGGAATTCCGGCCCTTGGGCCAGTAGAAGTTGGACAGCACTGCCTTAGAATGTTGGAGTTCTGAGGGTGGCCAATCAGAGTCCTTTATGGAAATAATGCCACAGTGGCAACCAATTGAAACGCTGCCACATATTCCTCTGCACGTCCGCACGCAAACAATGACTTTTATTATATACATAGATAGATAGATAGATAGATAGATAGATAGATAGATAGATATATAGATAGATAGATAGATAGATAGATCGATGGTTGTGTTGCTGGGTGACTTCAAGAAGACCCGAAGGAGAAGACACTATAGGGCCTTCTTGATAAAAATTTGTGCAGAAATCTTTCACTCTAGTCTTTCCTTTTCTTTCGGGCTGGGGAGAATATGGTTACATTAAAATATACTTTAATATGAGTGTTTTCTATAATGTTTACAATGAGGTGTTTTTAGTTAGGTTGTGACCTGCCTCGGACAAGTGTCTAGGATGCTTTGATGTATCAGCGAATAATGTGTGCCGATCAGAGCAGGGTGTCCCGTTGCAGCTGACAGGTGGTCATTTTGTCAGCGCTGATTGTTTTTAAGTGTAGGCCAAGGCCGTTAGGGCCAGGCCCGGATTACCCATAAGGCCACTCTAGGCAATGGCCTAGGGGCACAAGCCGGGGGCGCAGTTCACACGGACCAAAAAAATATGTTGAAACAAAAACCGCAACTTTCTCTCTCTTGGGGGAGGCGGGCGGAGAGCGCTGCGAGGGGATGGGGGAGGAGGGAATGGTGCCCCCCTGACTCTCGCCCCTGCCCGTTTGTCAAGGAAGGAGGGCGCGAGGAGGAGACGGAGGGAAGCCCCCGGAGCTGCTGCCGGGCATGCGCAGCACCCAAGAACATGGCAAAGGAGGCCCTCCTGCTGCATATGCCCGGCAGCGGCCCCGGGGGCGGGGCTCCCCTCCTCCTCGCAGCACGCCGTCCTTCCTTGACTCAAGAAAGGAGGGCGCGAGGAGGAGGAGGCGGGGCTTTCCTCCGCCTCCTCCTCACGGCGCGCCCCCCTTCCTTGAGTCAAGGAAGGACAGCGCACCGCGAAGAGGAGGAGGCGGAGGGAAGCCCTGCCCCCGGGGCTGCTGCCTCAAGGAAGGACGGCGCGCGGCACTGTGAGGAGGAGGAGGCGAAGGGAAGCCCCGCCTCCCTCCCCCTCCCCTCTTGAACACTCTCACGCTGCCCCCTCGGATCAAAATGGCGGCAGAAACGGCAGTGGAGAAGAAAAAGTAAGTGTTGGGCAGGAGGGGGAAGAAAGGGCGCGAAGGGGGAGGGGGAGGAAGAGGTCTCTGTCGAAAGCTGGCACGGGCAAACTTGGACCTTCCAGGTGTGTTGGACTCCAACTCCCACCATTCCTAGCAGCCTCAGGCCCTTTCCTCCCCCTCAGCCACTTAAGCAGGAAAGGGCCTCAGGCTGTGAGGAATGGTGGGAGTTGGAGTCCAAAGCACCCAGAGGGCCGGAGTTTCCCCATGCCTGTTTCAGGGACCTTCAAGTGGTGAGCCTCCTTCCAACACTGTGATTCTGGATAGAAAACACACAACAACATAATATAACATTGTTTGAGTCCACAGTGCTCTCTGGGTGTAGGTGAACTACAACTTCCAAACTCAAGGTCAATGCCTGTCCAATTCCGGGCTCAATTCAAAGTGCTGGTGTTGACCTTTAAAGCTCTATACGGTTCTGGCCCAGCTTACTTGTCCGAACGCATCGGCCGCTACGTCCCCATCCCGTAACCTAAGATCATCCGGGAGGCCCTGCTCAATCCCGCCGACCTCTCAGATGCGGTTGGTGGGGGACGAGGGACAGGGCCTTCTCGGTGGTGGCCCCCGCCTGTGGAATGCGCTCCCTACGGAGATACGGTCCACCTCATCCTCCTGACATTCAGGAAGAAGGTGAAATCCTGGCTCTGGGATCAGGCATTCCCTCACCAGCACTAGGCAGCATGTGAGACGGAATTTTAATGGGAGGGAGGAAGGGGGTCAATGTTTCTAGGGTTGAATACTGTTTTAATTGGAATGATTGTAGATGTGTTGAGGGATTGTATTTTAATGCCTTAATGTTTTAATGGGTTGTGGGGTTTGGGGTTTTACGCTGTTGATGTGTCATCGAATGTGCCTGCTGTAAGCCGCTCTGAGTCCCCCCCTCGGGGGTTGAGAAGAGCGGGGTAAAATCCTGAAATAAATAAATAAAATAAATAATAAATAATGCCCACCAAACTCTTATAGCATTTTCTCTTGGTTATGGGAGTTCTGTGTGGGAAGTTTGTGTCTTTCTGCCATTCCTGCCAGGATATCTATGTTGTGTTCATCGAAACAGGCCCAGGTTTCACACTGAGTGTATAAATACATTTAAACACATATTAACTATATGTATGACTGTGTTAGAGGGTCATTTTGTGTCGTTTTGGTTGGGGGTGTGCCCCAGGATTCGGTAAATGTAAAAAGTGTGCCGCGGCTCAAAAAAGGTTGGGAAACACTGTTTTAGATTATGCCTTTCAGGAAGGAGTGGCGCCAGAGACCCCAAAACAAGCTTCCCCAAGGGCTGGCCCCCAACTCACCCCTCTCGTCCTCTGGGTCCTGGCCGGTGGTGTTCACGAAGGCCAAGGATCCCAAGTGGAAGCTCCCCAGGTGCCTCCAGGTGGGGGTGGGCTGGGGTTTGGCGTTGTTCTCCCCCCAGTCGCTAGGGGCGCCCTTGAATCTCTCCAAGGGGAACTTGTCCAGCTCAACAGTGCACTTCTCCGGATCCAAGCGCTCAGCTTGCGACGCGCAGCAATAGGGCTGGCGGCAAGTGCCACAGCAGAACATCGCCGTTGGATGGCTGGCCTTGGCAGGGCAATGGACGGGCCCCAATCTGGACCTTGCTCCCAAGGAGTGGCACATTTCCCCCTTGGTGGCAGGAGCCAGTATCAGCAGCAGGAGGTGCAAGCAAGTCCTCTCCATGGTCCAGGTGCCCGCTAGTGGAGAGAGAGGGCAAGGCCGAGTCTCTCAAACAGATGTCTTGCTTCCCAAGCCTTCCCTCTCGTAGCCAAACCAAAGGTTTCCAGGAGGCCCTTTTAAAGCTCTCCCCTGGACCTCTGGGCCTCCAACTCAGTTCAGCTGGCCTGGCCCCAATCCGCCTTTACCTCTCGTTCAAAGGGGTTTGTGCTTACCTTCTTCCCTTCCGGCTGAGAAAGTGTAACCTGCCCAGGGTCCAGAGCTGAGTGGAACTCGGACTCATGGAATGTCAACTCTGATCTCCCAGAGAGATGCAGCCCAATGCTCAAACCACAACACCACGCTGTCATTCACTGTGCAGTTATCCGAAGCTGATACCGATTTGCTCGGTGGTGCCTCTGGAGAAGCTACTTTTGGAGATGCTGAGGGTGGCAACCCCCCAAAGTCAGGCTTTTCCTAGCTTTGTCTAGAAGTGCCTCCAAAATGCACAGTAATTCACTCAGGCTCAGAATGTGTCTATCTGCTTGGTTCAATGCCATTGTTGCAAGAGTTCAGGATGCTCTTTGGCCTAGTGTGGCCTTATGGGTAATCCGGCCCTGGAATAACAACAACAAGAATGAATGCAGTTTGACACCACATCAACTCCCTTGGTTTAAGGCTCTGGAATCCTGGGAGTTGTAGTTTTACAAAGCCTCTCACCTTCTCTGCCAAAGAGGAGATTAACACAGGCCCGGATTAACCCCTTCTGGTGCCCTAGGCCACACTTTAAAATTACTCCCCCAAACCAACCTCTACCCCCCCCCCCCATATTCCTTCTTTCCGCCTGCCTCTCCTCTCTCACCAAGGGGCGGGATGACTCCCAGCTGGCACACGCGGACTCAGTTCTCGCCTTCGGTGCAGTAGTTGCCCAGGATGCTGAGGGTGAGGTCGAGGGTGCGGTGGGGCCTGGGGGCGCTGGCCAGGACCCTCAACAGTGGCGCCAGCCCCCCGCACTCCCGGAAGCGGGCGATGACGCCAGCCTCCTTGATGTGCTGCGTGCGGAGGGCCAGCAAGGCCTCGCCCAGGCCCGGCTCGGCGCCCTTGTGCAGCTGGGCCAGGCAGAAGCCCAGGGAGCTGGTCTCAGGCCCCTTCCCGGCCCCTGGGCCTTTTGGAGCCGGCACCCAGGAACATTGGGGAAGGAGGCAGAGGCGCTTGCGCCCTCCTGCCACGCGTGCATGCCCGGCAGCGGCCTGGGGGGCGGGGCTTCCCTCCTCCTCGCCGTGCCCTCCTCCTTCGCCCTCTTTCCGCAAGCGCCTCTGCCTTCTCCCCCAATGTTCCTGGGTGCCGCGCATGCCCAGCAGCGGCCCCGGGGGCTTCTTTTCCTGCACTCCTCCTTGGCTCCTCCCTCCCTCCTCAGGCCACGCTGAGACCTGTTTCCTCCCAGAGGCAGCGGAAGCGGAAGGTGCGCAATGCTGCGTGGATGGGGGCCCCGCAGCTGTCGCTGTGGCCTCTGAGAGTCTCATGGCCTGAGGAGGGACGGAGGAGCCGAGGAGGAATGCAGCAGAGGGGGGCGCGGGGCGGGCGTGGATGCAGGTGCAGAAGCAACCAAACATCAACTTTTAAAAATACTTTGGGGGGGGTCTGGATCTGGCGCCCCCCCCCCCCGGCTGCGCCCCTAGGCCGTGGCCTAGTGTGGCCTTCTGGGTAATCCGGGCCTGTAAGAACAACAACAAAACAACAAACAAACAAACAACAAATCCAAGGACTGCAAAGCACTGGGCCACAGCAGCTAAAGTGGTGTCAAACTGCTTTAATTCCACAGTGTGCATGCACCTCCGACTTTCAGGCAGGCTGTCTTCTTCGCCGAGTTGTTTGCTTCTGGGATTTACAGGATGCGAAGAACGGGTTAATGCTCTCCAAGTAGGCTTTTCATCAGACCCATTGACTAGTCCCGTCATGACTTCCTCCAGGTTGCCAACGGTAGAATCTCAGCAATAAAGTTGACAGAGGTCTTCTTCAACAGCTCTGCGGAAATGGAAAACGTGGAACCGGGCACAACATTGCGTACTCTGGCACATAACACTCTCTCCAGTTTGCAGAACGGTTCAATTCTCGTTCCCAACTGGATTTCGGATGGAGCTATTTTGAGTTTTTGCCCCTCAAATAAAGTGGCAAGCTTTGCTCAAACCAGGGGCGGTCTAAGGTAATTTTAAATGGTAATCAAACATTATTTTGGCGCCCCCCCAACAAAACATTATTTTGGCGCCCCCAAAAACATTATTTTGGCGCCCCCCAAAAAAACATTATTTTGGTGCCCCCCCAAAACATTATTTTGGCGCCCCCCAAAAAACATTATTTTGGTGCCCCCCAAAACATTATTTTGGCGCCCCCCAACAAAAACATTATTTTGGTGCCCCCCCCAACAACATTATTTTGGTGCCCCCAACAAAACATTACTTTGGTGCCCCCAACAAAACATTATTTTGGCCCCCCCCAACAAAACATTATTTTTGGCCCCCAACAAAACATTATTTTGGTGCCCCGACAAAACATTATTTTGGTGCCCCCGACAAAAACATTATTTTGGCACCCCCAACAAAACATTTTGCGCCCCAACAAAACATTATTTTGGCGCCCCCAACAAAACATTATTTTGGCGCCCCAACAAAACATTATTTTGGTGCCCCAACAAAACATTATTTTGGCGCCCCCAACAAAACATTATTTTGGTGCCCCCAACAAAACATTACTTTTGCCCCCAACAAAACATTATTTTGGCGCCCCCCAACAAAACATTATTTTGGTGCCCCCCCCAAAACATTATTTTGGTGCCCCCCCAAAACATTATTTTGGGTCCCCCCCAAAACATTATTTTGGCGCCCCCGCACAAAACATTATTTTGGTGCCCCCAACAAAACATTATTTTGGCGCCCCCAACAAAACATTATTTTGGTGCCCCCCCAAAACATTATTTTGGGTCCCCCAACAAAACATTATTTTGGCGCCCCCCCAACAAAACATTATTTTGGCGCCCCCCCAACAAAACATTATTTTGGTGCCCCCCCAACAAAACATTACTTTTGGTGCCCCCAACAAAAACATTATTTTGGCGCCCAACAAAACATTATTTTGGTGCCCCCAACAAAACATTTTTTGCGCCCCCAACAAAACATTATTTTTGGCGCCCCCCAACAAAACATTATTTTTTGCCCCCCAACAAAATATTATTTTGGCGCCCCCAACAAAACATTATTTTTGCGCCCTCCCCAACAAAACATTATTTTGGCGCCCCCAACAAAACATTAATTTGGCGCCCTCCCAACAAAATATTATTTTGGCGCCCCCCAACAAAACATTATTTTGGTGCCCCCAACAAAACATTATTTTGGCCCCCCCCACAAAACATTATTTTGGCGGGCCCCCCTCAACAAAACATTATTTTGGTGCCCCCAACAAAACATTATTTTGGCGCCCCCAACAAAACATTATTTTGGCACCCCAACAAAACATTATCTTGGCGCCCCAACAAAACATTATTTTGGCGCCCCCAACAAAAACATTATTTTGGCCCCCAACAAAACATTATTTTGGCGGGCCCCAACAAAACATTATTTTGGTGCCCCAACAAAACATTATTTTGGCGCCCCCAACAAAACATTATTTTGGCGCCCCCAACAAAACATTATCTTGGCGCCCCCAACAAAACATTATTTTGGCACCCCCAACAAAACATTTTGGTGCCCCCAACAAAACATTATTTTGGCGCCCCTCCCCAAAAAACATTATTTTGGCACCCCCCAACAAACATTATTTTGGCGCCTCCCCAACAAAACATTATTTTGGCGCCCAAACAAAACATTATTTTGCCGCCCCCAACAAAACATTTTTGGCGCCTCCCCAACAAAACATTATTTTGGCGCCCCCCCAACATTATGGGTGGGGAAAGAGCCCCTTCTTCTGACGCAAAAGGGGTCTCGGAATCCGCCTTCATTTTGGGGAGAAGGGGCGGCCTTTTTACAGGGCGGGGTGTTGCCTCTTCCATGCCTCCACCTCCTATCGCCGCACCTTCAGCCCCACACCTGGCTTCTACTCTTCCTCCCTTCCGTGTGGGCGCTGCTTCCTCCTCTTCCTCACGCTTCCTCGGTGCTTCCTCTTCCTCCCCGGGGGTCTCCCTGCGCTCTTACCACACCGGCGGCGGCACGAGCAACCTCTTCCTGCGCTCCAGCACGCCGCTCTCTTCGGCGTCTCCGCAGCAGTGCTACTACTCATCGGGCTCCTCTTTGGCCGCGGAACATAGGCCGGACTCTGTCTGGCGGGCGGGGGAATGCGCCCTACCCAGATGGCGCCCCACGCAGCGGCGTCCTTGGCCTACCGGACCGCCCCTGGCTCAAACCAGTCTTTGCCAGTCTGAAAAACTTGCTTCTCGAAACTAACATTTTAGAAAGCCCTTTACCTTCAAATGGGCAGGGAGTTGTAGTTTTACTGGGCCTTTATGGCCTTCTCTGGCTATCAAATTACCAAACGACATGAAACAACAACTTCCAGGATCCCATTGCACTGAACCGTGGCAGTGAAAGTGGTGTCAAACTGCACTTATTCCACAGTGCAGGTGCACCCTAAGTCCATGGCTTGAATCCTTGCCCACCCCTTGGGCGACTTTGGGAGAGTCACACTCTCTCGGCCTCAGAGGAAAGCCTTCAACCTCCTTTGTGAAGTACATACATTAACAATGAATCCGGGGGCCTGGTGGCCTGTTCAGTTGCTAAACTCGCTGATCAAAAAGGTTGGCAGTTCAAATTTGAGACGCGAGGTGAGCTCAGGCCCGGATTAACACCTTTTTGCGCCCTAGGCCACACTTTGGAATTACGTCCCCTTTAAACCAACCTCTACCGCCCCCCCCCCTGCCCCCCCCCCCACACCCACCCACACCACTCAGACCCACACTTGGCTGGCTTTGGCCATGGTGCCTCAGAGCAGAAGAGAAAGGCGAGTAGGCACCACCCCGCCACCGCCACGGGCCCCAGGCAGTCCCACTGGCTGGAAAGCTCCGCTGTGCTCTGAAGGTCTCCTCGGGAGTCGGGAGGCTTGGGGAGAGCGCAATGGGCGCAAACACACTCCTAAGGCGCGCATGAGAGAGAGCGAGAGAGAGAGCGCAAGAGAGAGCGCGAGAGAGACCGCGAGAGAGAGAGAGAGAGAGAGAGCACGCATGTGCACGAGAGAGAAAGCGCAGGCAGAGAGAGAAAGGGAGGGAGAGAGAGAGAGATTTTGCCGGGAGGAGTGAGGAGGGGCATGAGAAAGGGGGAAAGAGGGGCACAGACCAGGCTTTTTTTTGGTCCGTGATCTGCGCCTCCCCCCTCAGCTTGCGCCCCTAGGCCATGGCCTCGTTGGCCTTATAGGTAGCCCGGGCATGAGTGAGCTCCCGCTGTTAGCCCCAGCTTCTGCCAACCTAACAGTTCAAAAACGTGCAAATGTGAGTAGATCAATAGGTACCGCTTCTGCGAAAAGGTAAGGGCGCTTCATGCAGTCATGCTGACCACATGACCTTGGAAATGTCTATGGGCAATGCTGGCTCTTTGGCTTAGAAAAGGAGATGAGCACAACCCCCTGAGTCGGACATGACTAGACTTCATGTCAGGGGAAGCCTTTACCTTTACTTAATGCAGTGTTTCCCAACCAGTGTGCCGGGGCACACTAGTGTGCCATGAGCAATCATCAGATGTGCCGTGGGAAATTGGAACCTCCAGGAGGGGAGGGGGGAGAGTCTAGTGTGTTGAAGTATAAAAACCCTAAGAAACCTACCTCGATAAAAGCACTCCATGTGTGTTCATAGTTGGACATATTGAGTATCCATGCCAAGTGTGGTCCAGATCCATCATTATTTGAGTCCACAGTGCTCCCTGGATGTACTGTAGGTGAACTACAACTTCCAAACTCAAGGTCAATTCCCAAGCAAACCCTTTCAGTCCTTTCTGTTGGTAATGAGAGTTCAATATGCCAAGTTTGGTTCAATTCCATTGTTGCAAGAGTTCAGGATGCTCTTTGTTTGTGTGTTAACTATAAATCCCAGAAACTGTAACTCCCAAATGTTAAGGTCTATTTTCTCCAAACTCCATCTGTGTTCACATTTCGGCATATTGAGTATTCATGCCAAGTTTGGTCCTGATCCAGCATTGTTTGAGTCCACAGTGCTCTCTGGATATAGATGAACTACAACTCCACATTTAAAAACATATTGACGATATGTATTACGGTGTTAGAGTGCCATTTGGTGTCATTTTGGTTGGTGCTGACCCCATGACCTTTTGCAAATGTCTAAAATGTGGCTCTTTGGCTCAGAAATGGTTGAGCACCACCCCTGACACTTTACTTAATGAATCAGTTCATCCATCCTCCAGTGCGCAGGGATTCCAATGGGACCCAGGTGAGGCTTAACTGTCAATACAGGTGTGTGGGCTCATGCGTCGAAGGAGAACGTGAGGTAGCACCGAGACTTACTTCTAAGTAGATGCAGGGCCTGTATGCTTTGCACTTAGGGAGTGGAAACAGGAACCAGGACTCCCGTAGAGGTGCAAAGAGGGCGAGGATTGGGCTCAGGCAGCTGGATGTATTTGTTGTCACGGCCAGAAGGAGGAGAGGATAAAAGGCTCAGCCTGTGGGCAGAAGAAGCCCCGTTTCAGAGCGATGGATCTGGTCCTGCTGGGCGCTTTGCTCTCGCTGGGAGCTCCCTTCAGTGGAGGCCAAGAGGTCTCCAACTCCTGCGTCCCCCTGGACTGTGCCCTCTCGGGGGGGACCCTCTCCATCGACCAGCCTCTTCTCCAAAGCTATATGCAAGAGGCCACCAACGGCACCAGCGACCAAACAAAGACGCGTAAGTTTCTGACTGGATCCAAGACCTAGAGATTAGGGGAAAAGTTACCCAACGCAGTGTTTCCCAACCTTTTTTGAACCGCTGCACACTTTCTACATTTGCAAAATTCTGGGGCACACCACCAACCAAAATGACACAAAATGACACTCTAACACAGTCATACAGATAGTTAATATGTTTTTAAAATGTATTTATACACTCAGTGTGAAACCTGTTTCGATGAACACAACATAGATATCCTGGCAGGAATGGCAGAAAGACACAAACTTCCCACACAGAACTCCCATAAGCAAGGGAAAATACTCTAAGAGTTTGGGGGGCATTGACCTTGAGTTTTGGAGTTGTAGTTCACCTATATCCAGAGAGCACTGTGGACTCAAACAATGTAGGATTAGGACCAAACTTGGCATGAATACTCAATATGCCCAAATGTGAACACAGATGAAGTTCAGGGGAAATAGACTTTGACATTTGGGAGTTGTAGTTGCTGGGATTTATAGTTCTCCTACAATCAAAGAGCATTCTGAACCCCAGCAATGATAGAACTGGGCCAAACTTCCCACACAGAACCCCCAGGAGGCAAGAGGAGGTCTCTACTTTGGGAAAGGGAGGCGGGCCTTCCCAATGCATGGAGAGGGAGAGACCAAGTAGACAACGGGTGGGGGGGGGGGTGGTTGTAATTTTGTGCCTTTATCGAGGTAGGTTTCTTACGGTTTTTATACTTCAACTCACTAGACTCTTCCCCCCCCCCCCCTTTTGAGGTTCCAATTTCCCACGGCACACCTGATGATCGCTCATGGCACACTGGTTGGGAAACACTGCCCTAACGGACTGTATCTCCCAGAATCCCTTAGCCAGCAGAGGACAGGTCTGCTGTGTAGTAGCAGTAACAACTGGTTGGACAGCCCTTGCCCCAGAATCCCTTAGCCAACAGCAAACAAGTCTATAAAGTAAATAATAAGAGCAAGAGGAAGAAGAATAGTAAGAGAAGGAAGAGTAATGGGAGTGAGAAGAGTTAGAAGAAGTGTAGTAGGAGTAGTAAAATGAAAAGGAGTAAGAGAACAGCAAGCATAATCAAGGGAGTAGGAGGAAGCAATGGGATTAATGCTACTAATAATACAGTAGATCAGCGTTTCTCAACCTGGGGGTCGGGATTCCTGGGTGGGTCACGAGTGGGGTTTCGGAGGGGTTGCCAAAGACCATCAGAAAACACATATTTCTGATGGTCTTAGGAATGAACCCCTTTGGCAGAGAAGGCTGGAGATCTCTCTGCCTCTCCTTCTCTTCTCCTCCTTCTCCTGTGCTTGGCCAGCATCTCAGCCGGCCCCTCAGCCAAGGGAAGGGCTGTTTCTGAGACTCCAAGCAGGGAGGGGAGGGCAGGCAGGCTCCATGCATGACAGCATGGTGCCACATCTGGTCCAGATCCATAGTCGTTTGGGTTCACAGAGCTCTCCGGAGGTAGGTGAACTACATCTCCCCTAAATCACTGCCAATGCCTCCCTAATCCCTCCAGTATTTTCTGTTGCTCATGAGGGTTGTGTGTGGGAAGTTTGGCCCAATTCTATCATTGGTGAGGTTCAAGGGGCTCTTTGATTGTAGGTGAACTACAAATCCCAGCAAATCCCAAATGTAAAGGTCTATTTTCCTCAAACTCTACCAGTGTTCACATTTGGGCATATGAGTATTCATGCCAAGTTTGGTCCAGATCCATCATTGTTTGAGTCCACAGTGCTCTCTGGGTGGAGGTGAACTACAACTCAAGGTCAATGCCTACCAAACCCTTCCAGTATTTTCTGTTGGTCGTGGGAGTTCTGTGTGCCAAGTTTTGTTCAATTCCATTGTTGGTGGAGTTCAGAATGCTTTTTGATTGTAGGTTAACTATAAATCCCAGCAGCTACAAGTCCCAAATGACAAAATCAACCCCCCCCCCCCCACTCAACCCAACCAGTATTCAAATTTGGGCGTATGGGGTATTTGTGCCAAATTTGGTCCAGTGAATGAAAATGCATCCTACTTATCAGATATTTACATTACGATTAATAACAGTTATGAAGTAGCAATGAAAAGAATATTATGGTTGGGGGGTCACCACGACATGAGGATCTGTATTAAGGGAAAACACACAAAGAAGGGGTTGATAACACTATATGTGAAACCCAGTTAAATTACATCCAGTGTTATTGGGTTTGATTAGACAATATACCGATTGAGGCCACTAGATGGCGGTATAATATACCCTATTTCATCACTTCGCAAAAGTTGGGTTCCATTCAGAGTATAAAAATATATATTTAATTAGTGTACAATCACAATAGAGAGCACCATTTATCATATGCACAATTACAGAACACTATTTATCATATACGGTATCTTATACACATGTACTAGAAATATTTTTGGATGCCTTGACGATAATAATCAATGTATATGCATGCCTGAATGCTTTTGTGGCGATGAAGGTATTGTGTATATGATAAATAGTGTTCTGTAATTGTGTATATGATAAATGGTGCTCTCTATTCTGATTGTACACTAAATATATATATTTTATACTCTGAATGGAACCCAACTTTTGCAAAGTGGAGAAATGGGGTATACTATACCGCCATCTAGTGGCCTCAATCGGTATATTGTCTAATCAAACCCAATAACACTTGATGTAATTTAACTGGGTTTCACATATAGTGTTATCAACCCCTTCTTTGTGTGTTTTCTAGTACAGTTTGGCAGGTTTTTTGTTGTTGTGTTTTGATCTGTATTAAGGGGTCACGGCATTAGGAAGGTTGAGAAACACTGCAGTAGATGCTCAGGATGGGCCTCCTGGGGGTGCAGCTGAGTTGCTGAATGTGCTGACCAGCGTGAGCTCCAGGTTCTGCAAACCTAGCAGTTCGAAAACATGCAAATGTGAGTAGATTGATGGGTACCACTTTTGCAGGAAGGTAATGGCGCTCCATGCAGGCCTGGATTAAGCCCTTTTGGCACCCTAGGCCACACTTTGGAAGCCCCGCCCCCGCCCCCTTGTCAAGGAAGGAGGGCACGAGGAGGAGGAGGAGGAGGCGGCGGAGGGAAGCCCCCGCAGGCGTGGCAGCAGCCCCGGGGGCTTCCCTTCCTTCCTGGAAGCCCCGCCTCCAGGGCCGCTGCCAGGCATGCGCGGAAGGAGGGAGGGTGTGAGCGCTGCGGCCTCCTCTGCCATGTTCCTGGGTACCGCGCATGCGCGGCAGCGGCCCCGGGGGCTTCCCTTCCTTCCTCCTCCTCCTCGGAAGAGGAGGAAGGAAGGGAAGCCCCCGGGCCGCTGCGGCACCCAGGAACATGGCGGAGGAGGCAGAGGCTGCAGCACTCGCGCCCTCCCTCCTGCCTTGCCTGCCCAGAAGCAGCCCCGGGGGTGGGGCTTCCCTTCCTTCCTCCTCCTCCTTGACTCAAGGAAGGAGGGTGCGGTGAGGAGGAGGAAGAGGCAGAGGGAAGCCCCGCCCCTGGGGCCGCTGCCGGGCATACACAGCAGGAGGGAGGGCGCGAGCATCGCGGCCTTGCCTCCTCCGCCATGTTTCTGGGTGCCGCGCATGCCCGCCAGTGGCCCCGGGAGCTTCCCTCCTCCTCCTCGTGCCCTTCTTCCTTGACAAGGGGGTGGGGGCGATGGCGAGGGGCGCCATTCCCTCCTCCCCCGCCCCCTCGCAGCGTTCTCCCCCCGTCCTCCCCCGAGAGAGTCCTCTCCATGCCGTGCGTTGCGGTTTTGTTGCAACATTTTTTTTGGTCCCTGGACTGCGCCCCTTTCGGCTTGCGCCCCTAGGCCATGGCCTTATGGGTAATCCGGGCCTGGAAACACCATTGATCTGGCATCCAATGATCCCGATAGATGGATGCCTTGGGTTCCCTCAGAGTCAAGTGTCAGGATGAGAAATAGAACCATAGAGTTGGAAGGGACCCCACGGGCCATCTAGTCCAGCCCCCTGCCACGCAGGAAAAGCACAATCCAAGCATCCCTGACAAATGGCCACCTGGCCTCTGTTTCCAAGTTTCCAAGGAAGAAGCTACCACTGGACTCTGAGGCAGAGAGTTCCCCTGCTGAACAGGCCTTACAGTCAAGACGTTCTTCCTAATGTTCAGGTGGAATCTCCTTTCCTGTAGTTTGAACCCATTGCTCTGAGTCTTAGTTTCAAGGGCAGCAGGAAACAAGCTTCCTTATGGCACCCTTCCAAATAGATCCCGCCTTTCCCCATGCCAGTCTTTCTCAACCGCTGTGACGCGGCACAGTAGTGTGCCGTGACGGACCTCCTGCTGTGCCGCAAGAAAAGCTCTCTGCCCCCTTCCTTCCCCCCTCCTGTCGAACTCCTCCTGCTTGGGGGAGGAGGAGGAAGGGCCGGGCGGCGGCGAAGAAAAAGAAGAAGGGGCCAGGGCGCCGCGTCCTTCGGCCGTTTCCCCAGCCAGCCTCCAATCTACCATGACTTTCGCCCCTCGCTCGCTGAAGCCATGTGGAGGAAGAGCCCCGCCCACTGAAGCCCATCCACTGCTCATGCTCCTCCTCCTCCATGCGGCTTCAGCTCTCCCAGAGCTTCTCCAGCCTTGAGGGGGCAGTGCAAAGTCAGCATTGTGCTGGCTCTGCCACCGCTGGCTTGGCATTGCCCCCTCAAGGCTGGAGAAGCTCTGGGAGAGCTGAAACCAGAGGGGGGGGCATGGCGTGGCCTGGCTCTGCCCCCTCTCCGCAGCTTCCGCTCTCCCACAGCTTCTCCAGCCTTGAAGGGGCAGTGCCAAGCCAGCATTGTGCTGGCTCTGCCACCGTTGGCTTGGCATTGCCCCCTCAAGGCTGGCGAAGCTGTGGGAGAGCTGAAGCTGGGACAAGGAGGCGGGGCATGGCACGGCCTGGCTCCACCCCCTCCACGCGGCTTCAGGTCTCCCACAGCTTCTCCAGCCTTGAGGGGGCAGTGCCAAGCCAGCATTGTGCTGGCTCTGCCACCGCTGGCTTGGCATTGCCCCCTCAAGGCTGGAGAAGCTCTGGGAGAACTGAAGCCGAGGGGAGGGGGCCGGGCTTGGTGCGGCCTGGCTCCTCCCCCTCCCCCGGCTTCGGCACTCCCAGCAGCTGCTCCCAGCAGGCCACCATCCCTCAGCCGTTCTTTACAGTGTTAAGAGTGTTATTTTGTGTCATTTTGGTTGGTGGCGTGCCCCCGGATTTCTTTAATGTTAAAAGTGTGCCGCAGCTCAAAAAAGGTTGGGAGACACTGGCCCATGTATTGTGGTGGGGAACAGCAGCATTTTCTCGTAAAATATATGCAAGCAGGTGAAGTGAAGTATGTCTAACAGTCTTTCCTTCTTTCCCTTCTTTTGCTAAACTGGGGCTACTACGTGCTGGTGGTTGTGTCCCTCGCCGGTTCCCTGGCCTTCCTCTGCTTCTGCTCTCCTGCCCTCAAATGGCTGCTCTCCCTCTGCCTCCGCCCAAATGGAGATGAGACCAGGAGCCCTTTGAGGGGCGCTCACTACAGCCGGAGCCGGCCCCAGAATTACGGCACCCTCTCGGAGACGGTGGCCCCACCGCCCCCCACTCACAAGGACACCCGAGGCCACGCTGGAGGCCAAGGAGCCCCGCAAGAAGGCCCGAAAGCTCCAGCAGAGAAGCGTGGAGACCAAACGGAAATTGCTTCGGAGATCGCTTTGGAAGTGGAAGGCGTGGCCTAAGCAGTGACGGCCCCAAGCAGACCTTACTCTGTACAAGCATTGTTTTTGTTCATTTTAGGACTGATGCTGCGTGACTTTTTAATCTCATGTTATTATCGACTAGGGTGGCTCTTCTTTTAAATGCAATGTATCCCCCAAATTTGCCCTTCACAAGCATAATGCCGACATTGTACCCATCGGAATGAGTAGCTTGTAACTCTCCGCGTGTTGGACGGAAAGTCCCATCAGCCAATGGTGAAGGATGTTGGAGGCTCAATCCCATCAGTAGCTGGAATTCCTCTAATTTGGACCAAATGCTCCCCAACTTTAGAGCAGAGTAAGCCAATTGTAGCATTTCCAAACACTGGACCAGGCCTGGATTAACCCCTTTTGGCGCCCTGGGCCACACTTTGGAATTACGCCCTCAAACCAACCTCTACGGCACCGCACCCCCCAAATATTCCTTCTTTCCACTGCCCGCGCTTTGCCCCCAAAAGGAAAAAGATCAAGGAGAATCCTGGCCTACTTCCAACCCTGTTTCTCCTTTTCCCCCGCAGGCGCTGAGCCCTTCTTCCCGTGCTCATGTGACCTTTCGGCGTGTAGGCTGCTGCGGGGCGGCAACTGTGCTGGGATTCAAGCCGCCTCTGCCACCTCCGCCATGTTCCTGGGTGCTGCGCATGCCCGGCAGCGGCCGCGGGGCTTACCTCCTCTTAGCACCCTCCTTCCTTGAGTCAAGGCAGGAGGGTGCGAGGAGGAGGCGGCGGAGGGAAGCCCTCGGGGCCGCTGCCCGGCATGTGCGGCACCCCTGGCCTTGTCAAGGAAGGAGGGCGCGAGCGCCTCTGCCTCTGACGCCATGTTCCTGGGTGCCGCGCATGCCCGGCAGCGGCCCCAGGGGCTTCCTTCTGCCTCCTCCTCCTCGCGACCTCCTTCCTTGACAAGGGGGGCACCATTCCCTCCACCCCCCCCTTGCAGCGCTCTCCCCCCCGCCCTCCCCCGAGAGAGAGAGAGAGAGAGTCATCTCCGTTGCATTTTTGTTTCAACTTTTTTTTGGTCCGTGAACTGTGCCCCCCTCGGCTTGCGCCCCTAGGCCATGGCCTAGGTTGGCCTTATGGGTAATCCGGGCCTGAAAGGCTCTCCCTAGTGACATTTGGCTATATCTCCCAGCATTCCTTAGGTGGTCAAGACTACTGGTTGTTGCAGTCCAACTCTTCCATTGCTGGCACGGAGATTATTTCTCCAAAGAGAACAAATACATTGTGTCACCGAAGCACCCCATGAAACACTCAAGCGCACAATGCCCGGGCGTTCCCAATCCCAGGCCATGCCATTCGGGCCGGTTTACCTACGAATAATTCTAGTCCAACTGGGGAGTTCCTTTTGAACTCTGAATATGTGTTGGGTTGTTCCTATCTCTGGAGGCAAAACTAGGGGTACATGTGGTTTCTATGTTGCATGGCGTTCCCTGTTGCCTCGAAAAGTTCCACATTCACTTCTGCGCACTCAAACCCGGAGAGGCCGTAATGGCCTTCTGAACGCAATGCTTTGGAGGCACAAGAGGAACCGGCATCCTTCCTACAGACACACTTGTCCATGGCACGCTTTCAAATCTAGGCACCAAAGAATCTGAAATAAAGTATGTATCGTGTTGCAATGGGTTGTCCTGGAAGAGTTTATTCAAACCGAGGTTCCCTTGTGGGTCTTCCTTATGCCTTTGCGTGTGCAAGTGTGACGCACCTCGCGCCAAGGGCACAGGCCTGGATTACCCATAAGGACACCCTAGGCCATGGCCCCCCCAAAAAAGGTTTTCTAAAAATTCAAAAAAAAGGAGGAAGGAAAGCCCCACCCCCGGAGCCGATGCGGGGGCTCCTCCCTCCCTCCTAAAGCCATCATTTCGGCCACTTCTCAGGCCGGCATAGTGGCTTTAGGAGGGAGGGAGGGAGGGAGGAGGCCCCGCATCGGCTCTGGGGGTGGGGCTTTCCTTCCTCCTCCTCCTCGTGCCGGCAAGGAGGCGGGGGTGGAGCTAGGGGTGGGGTGGGGCGGAGCCGGGGTGGGGAGGAGCCGGGTGTGGGGCGGAGCCAGGGGCGGGGCAGAGCCTTTGGCCTAGGGTGCCAAAAAGGCCTGATCTGGGCCTGCAAGGGCAATAACACAGACACAGGTGGTTGGATGAAAATGGCCACAACTCATTTATTAAAAACAGGAACCAAGGGTTGGCGGCCACCCATGGGTCCTGGATCAGGGTCGGACAGCCCCCACGAATGTCCAAAGGCGTATGCAAGCCTGGGGTGCGAGCGGCCCAATGCCTGTCCACGGAAACTCGGCACCCCAGGGGGCCTGGGCATTATCCCCCTAGCAACCAAGGGGCGATCAGCCAGCCTGATCCAGGGGCCATGCCACATGCCAAACACTGAGATGTGACAAAGAACATAATGCATGACCAATGCAACAATGACATGAAGAAGGAACAAAATGGACACCAACAAGCAATGCAATAAGTAGGGAGGGTGGGAGGAAAAACACAGCTGGCCCCCACGTGTAGCCTGGGCAGCCCCGGGCGGCCTTAAATAGGCTGCCCAGGTGGAAGTGCAGGCCAGCCGGTGAAAAGAGGGGCGGGGGGGGGCAGCCCTGGCATTGGCCGGCTGGCATTTGGTGGTGGAAAAACTTGCTCTTGGATTGCGTGTTAACGAGGAGGAGGAGGAAGGAAAGGGCAGGGCCTCCCCACGGCTCCTCCCTCCCTCCTAAAGCCACCATGCCAGCCTCAGAAGCGGCCGGAATTGCCCTTTTCAGGCCGGCATGACGGCTTTAGGAAGGAGGGAGGAGCCGTAGGGAGCCTCCCCGCGGCTCCTCCCTCTCCCTCCTAAAGCCATCATGCCGGCCTGAAAAGGGCGATTTCGGCCACTTCTGAGGCCAGCATGACCAGGCCCGGATTACCCATAAGGCCAGACTAGGCCATGGCCTCGGGCGGTGGATTTTGGGGGCAGCATTTCCGGCCCTGAAGGAAGGGGTGAAGGAAGGAGTGGCGCCCGCCTGCGGGACAAGGAGCCGGGGGGAAGTCCCGCCGCCCCTAGAGCGATTGACGTGCCGGGCGCCACTCCTTCCCTCACTGAAGGGAGGAGGTGCGGTGGCGGGGGAAGCCACATGAGTCGCCCTAGGGGCGGGACTTCCAGTGGCGCCTTGTGCGTCATGCCGGCAGCGGCTCCGCCCCTCCTCCCATCAGTGAAGGGAGGGGGCGGAACCGGCGAGGAGAAGGCGCCGCTGGAAGTCCCTCCCCTAGGGAGACTCACGCGACTTTCGCCGCCACCGCCCTGCTCGCCCGTGGCCCTAAGCCGAGTCGGGCGGCGGTGGGGAAAGCCGCATGAGTCGCCCTAGGGGCGGGACTTCTAGCGGCGTCTTCTTCTCGCCGGTTCCTCCCCCCTCCCTTCACTGAGGGAGAAGGCACCACTGGAAGTCCCACCCCTAGGGCGACTCATGCGGCTTTCCCCATTGCCGCCCCGCCCGCGAGGAGGCGGGGGTGGAGCCAAGGGCGGGAAAGGGGCAGAGCCTTTTAGCCGAGGAGAGCAAGGGGGCAGCGGGGCGGCCGTGGCTGGTGCTTGCGTCGGCACGCGCATGCACACTTTTTTTTGAATTTTTTTTTGAATTTTTAAAAAACTTTTTTTGTGGGGTCCGGATCTGCCACGGCCTAGGGCAGCCTTATGGGTAATCCGGGCCTGGTATCAACACATTAAAAAACATATTAACTATATGTATTACTGTGTTAGAGTGTCATTTTGTGTCATTTTGGTCGGCGGCGTGCCCCTGGATTTGGGAAATGGAAAAAGTGTGCCGCGGCTCAAAAAAGGTTGAAAAACACTGACGTACACACACACGTACATATACATACATAGACATACACACACACAACCCAAAACCTTCTTGTGCTATCTATTATTATTTTTCATTGAATAAAAATTTGTGATTTTTAAAAGGTGACCCAAATACATCAGGAGGCCAATCGCCAAATGGTTCCACACATTTTTATTTGCTGCTTTGGTGCGTACATTTGGAAACATGCCGTTGACAACAGTGTCTGTGCAAAAACGGTTTTGTGCATCCCAGAAGCCCTTCACTCGGAGGCTTTGGGGTCTGTGCATCGAAGTGGCTGTGCAAAACTCAAGGGCAACAATGCACCTGTGCCCCTGCCTTATGACAATCGATGCATCGTGGGTTTGGAGACGTCAAACTCAACATCTGAACAAGGAGAATAGTTTAAAAGTTAAGTTGCCCTAAAAACATGGTGAAGGATGCTGGGAGATGTAGTCAAACACCAGGGCAGCAAGCAGCAATGCTCACCCCTGAGATGCAGTTCAATCATTGGGTATACTAATAGGTGTGCTGAAGGCTTAGCATAGCGTGTAGGCCAGGCCTGGGCAAACTTGGGCCTTCCAGGTGTTTTGGACTTCAACTCCCACAATTCCTCACAGCCTCAGCCCCCTTCCAAAGGAAGGGGCCTGAGGCTGTGAGGAATTGAGGGAGTTGAAGTCCAAAACACCTGAAAGGCCCAAGTTTGCTCAGGCATGGTGTAGGCAAACTTGGGCCCTCCAGGTGTTTTGGACTTCAACTCCCACAATTCCCAACAGCCTCAGGCCCCTTCCTTTTCCCCCTCACCTGCTTAAGCAGAAAAGGGGAAAGGAAAAGGAAGGGTCCTACGGCTGTGAGGAATTGTGGGAGTTGAAGTCCAAAACACCTGGGGCAGGTCCGGATTATCCATAGGGCCAACAAGGCCATGGCCTAGGGGCGCGAGCCGACGGGGCAGGCCCGGATTAATGGTTTGTGGCACCCTAGGCCTCACTCACTCTCTAAAGGGCAGGGCCTCTTGGGGGGGCGGAGAAGGAGCCACCCCGCCCCTGGGCGAGAGTGGCTTCCCCGCCACCTCCTCGGGCCTCTGAGCAAGGCGGGGCGGGGAAGCCAGGAGCCCTAGGGGCGGCCCCCCCCTAGCCGGCTCTGCCCTCCTCCCTTCAGTGAAGGAAGGAGTGGCGCCTGCCGCCTCGGAGAAGGAGCCGGGGAAGTCCTGCCCCTAGGGCGTCTGATGTGGCGCCACCTCCTCGCGGCGGTGAGCAAGCGGCGGCGGGGGAAGCCACCAGTCGCCCTAGGGGCGGCGGCTTTCCCGGCTCCTTCTCCCTCGCGCCGGCTCCGCCCCTCCTCCCTTCAGTGAAGGAAGGAGTGGCGCCTGCCCGCGCGAGGGAGAAGGAGCCGGGGGAAGTCCTGCCCCTAGGGCGTCTGATGTGGCTTCCCCCGCCGCCGCCTCGCTTGCACGGGCGCCCACTGAAGGAAGGAGCGGCGCCTGCCCGCGCGAGCAAGGAGGCAGCGGGGGAAGCCACGTCAGATGCCCTAGGGGCGGTGGAACTTCCCCCGGCTCCTTTCTCCCTCGCTCCTTCTCAGTGCGCAGAAGCAAGCGCCCGAAGATCGGACTAATTTTTTTAAAAAAAATCAATTTTGGGGGGTCTGGATCTGCTGCCCCCCCAAAAAACTGCCGCCCTAGGCCAGGATGCAGCGGCACCAGCCTCTCAGCCGCAGGGCATGCTGGGATCTGTAGTTCTTTGGGATCGCCAGGCGCATTCCCGGCGTGGGGAGGAGCCTCAGCGGTGAGTGAATGGATGTTGGGGGAGAAGAGGAGGAAGGGCTGAGGGGGAGCGGGGAGGGATGGGGATAGGCCTCTCTAATGCGGCGCCGTGAGGCCGGGGGGGGCGTAATTCCAAACTGTGGCCTAGGGCGCCAAAAGGTGCTGATCCGGGCCTGCCTGGAGGGCCCAAGTTTGCCCAGGCCCGACTTAACAGAAAGCAGAGTTGGCAGCTCTTGGATGGAAAGCCTTTTTTTCCCAAAGAGGGAATGGAGGCATGAACTACAACACCCAGCAAATGGCAAGGGATACTAGGAGCGAGAGTGCAACCTTGTTCGTCCTTCGCTAAAGATCATTGATACAGTCAAGATCCAGCTCGGAGGAGAAGCCCTAGCCGTGGCAGGAGTGCTGGGGGCTGTAGTCAAGCACCACCGGGAGGAAGCCCTTCTTTGGGACTATGAGGATGGGGAACTACAACTACAAACTACAACTCCCATCATCCTCATTAACTGGGTGGTGAGTTTGAGCAAAGTTTGACTCAACTCCCATCATCCTCATCAACTGGGTGGTGAGGGTTGCTGGGCCCATATTTTGGACCCAGCAACCCTCACCACCCAGTTGATGAGGATGATGGGAGTTGGAGTCAAACTTTGGCTCACCTTCCTAGAAAGGTAGCACATGAGTTGGAGAGCGGTTGAGAGAAGCATCCTAACTGTCGGTAGTCTGGAAACCCCTTCATACTTCACTGCTGGCTAATGGGAGTTGTAGTCCAATGTGCAGGAAGTTGTGCACTGCTGGTTGGACTCGAATAGGGTCCTAGCAGTTTGCAAAGGGCAACTTGGGGGAAGTCATGACATTTAAAAGTAGTGGGTACATGGGATTAAAAACAGTCACAGAGGATGCCTTGGTTTGGCCTAAAATGGGACGGAGTCCTGCTTCGGCCATACTTTGGGGCGGGGGGCTTAGATCAGGTCGTCTGCCTCCAAAGTGGCGTCCGAGTCCCCTCTCCCTCGAGGGGGGAACGTGGTCCAAAGGATCCCGTCGCCCACCAAAGTGGCGTTCTCTTGAGGGCCCTCTCCATCGGGGGGCCACGTTTCGGTGTCTTCGAGGGTCCCGTAGCCATTGCCGGCGCTGCGGTTGAAGACCCCCATGGGGAAGTTATTGCCCCTCCAAGTTCGTTCCAAGGCGGCGATCATTCGGTTCAGGAGGCAATCGCAGCAGAACATGAGGCTGAAGAGGAAAGCGAACACCAGGAAGATGGGGAGGGTGACCCAGATCCAAAACCCTACAAAACAAAAGGGGGGGGGGGGGAGAAAAGAAGGTGAACTTTCCGTTCATACTTCTCCATTTGAATGGGCATAGATTTAAATTGCCTCTAGCGCAGTCATGGGCAAACTTTGGCCCTCCAGGTGCTTTGGACTACAACTCCCACCATTCCTCACAGCCTCAGGCCCTTTCATGCTTAAGTGGCTGAAGGGGGGGAAGGAAAAGGGCCTGAGGCTGCTGGGAATGGTGGGAGTTGTCGTCCAAAACACCTGGAGGGCCAAAGCTTGCCCATGCCTACTCTAGCTAACCAAAATGACACAAAATGACACTCTAACACAGTCATACATATAGTTAATATGTTTTTTAATGTATTTATACACTCAGTGTGAAACCTGGGCCTGTTTCGATGAACGCAACATAGAAATCCTGGCACGAATGGCAGAAAGACACACACACACAAAACATACTAATACTAACCCAAAATGACACAAAATGACACTCTAACACAGTCATACATATAGTTAATATGTGTTTGAATGTATTTATACACTCAATGTGAAACCTGGGCCTGTTTCGATGAACACAACATAGGTATCCTGGCAGGAATGGCAGAAAGACACAAACTTCCCACACAGAGCTCCCATAACTAAGAGAAAATACTATAAGAGTTTGGTGGGCATTGACCTTGAGTTTTGGAGTTGTAGTTCACCTATATCCAGAGAGCACTGTGGACTCAAACAATGTTGGATCAGGACCAAATTTGGCATGAATACTCAATATGCCCAAATGTGAACACAGATGGAGTTTAGGGAAAATAGACCTTGACATTTGGGAGTTACAGTTTCTGAGATTTACCTGTATAGTTAACACACAATCAAAGAGCATCCTGAACTCTTGCAACAATGGAATTGAACCAAACTTGGCCTATTGAACTCTCATTACCAACAGAAAGTACTGAAAGGGTTTGCTTGGGAATGGACCTTGAGTTTGGAAGTTGTAGTTCACCTACACCCAGGGAGCACTGTGGACTCAAACAATGTTATGTTATTGTTTGTTTTCTGTCCAGAATCACAATGTTGGAAGGAGGCTCACCACTTTAAGGTCCCTCAAACAGGCATGGGAAAACTTTGGCCCTCTGGGTGCTTTGGACTCCAACTCCCACCATTCCTAACAGCCTGAGGCCCTTTCCTGCTCAAGTGGCAGAGCAAGCGAAAGTCCAAAAGTGGCAGGTTAAATCCCGGAATCTCAATCAGTGGATGAGGGACTCCCTCCTGGACACACAGAAGACTGGGTGACCTGGAAGATGCGGAACAGGCTGTGCTTTGGGACTATGAGGTGCAGAGCCAACCCTAAGAAATGGGGCTACAACGTGGAGTCCACGACATGCGAGTGCGGAGAAGGGCAAACCACAGACCACCTCCTGCAATGCAGCCTGAGCCCTGCCACATGCCCAATGGAGGGCCTTCTTATGGCACCACCAGAGGCACTCCAAGTGGCCAGCTTCTGCTCAAAGGACATTTAGTACAATGCCAAGCTTTTAACTTTGTGGTTCTTGTAGGCATTATAACTGTACTCTCAATTCGCCTCTGACGCAATCTATCTATGTATATAATAAAAGTCAGTGTTTGCGGTGGGTGGTGTGGAAGAATATGTGGCAGCATTGTGATTGGTTGCCACTGTAGCGTTATTTGCATAAAGGACTCTGATTGGCCAGCCTCAGAACTCCAACATTCTAAGGCAACAGACAGAGAGGATTGGTTGTCACTGAGTATTTGCATAAAGGACTCTGATTGGCCATCTACATTCCAACATTCTAAGGAGACCTTGGCACACAGACCTCCCCAAGATGCACCCTACATCCTGGTGCAGTTTGAGGGAGAATGGACCATGGATGATGGGGCTTGCAGTACTTTAATTCACTTCCTTAGAGCATTGTTGCCCACACCAATGACGAATCAGGACCAAACTTGGCACACAGAGGCCCAATGGCCCACTTTACAAACCTGCTGCGGTTTACGGCACGATGGCTCAGAAATGATGGGATTTTCAATACCTTCACCCAATTCATTCCCCATGGAACATTGCAGCCCCTACAAATCAGGGACCAGGCCCAAACTTGGCAGACAGAGTACCCATGACCCACTCTACTTCCTGGTGCAGTTTTGAGTGGGACGGACCACGGGTGATGGGGGTTGAAGTACCTTCACTCACTTTCTGAGACTGCTGCCACCCTCATCCAATGACTGAACAAGACCACACTTGGCACACAGAGCCCACATGACCCATTCAACATCCTGGTTGAGGAGGAGGGGGGACCGTGGATGATAGGACTTCCAGTACCTTCACTCACTTCCAGAGCCTGCTGCAGCACTCATCCAGTGAGTGATCAAGACCACACTTGGCACACAGAGTCCCCATGACCCACTCTACATCCTGGTGCAGTTTGGAGAAGGGGGAGACCGTGGATGATAGGACTTCCAGTACCTTCACTCATTTCCAGAGCCCACTGCAACACTCATCCAGTGAGTGATCAAGACCACACTTGGCACACAGAGTCCCCATGACCCACTCTACATCCTGGTGCAGTTTGGAGAAGGATGGACCATGGACGATGGGACTCGCAGTACCCTCAGTAACTTCCAGAGGCCACTGCAAGCCACATAACCAACTCATAAAGACCAACCTTGCCACACAATGCCTTTCTTAATTAACCCGGGCACCGCCGGGTCCTCAGCTAGTAAATAATAAATCCCATGGAACTCACTGCCGCAGGGCAGCTACAGAGTTGGGAGAACTTTAAGGAGAGATGAAGCCCATTTGTGGAAGAGAAGAGGGACAGCTGTCGGCTGAAGTTCAGAGGAAGGAAGCATCACCTCCGAGTACACCCTGCTCAGAAAACCTGATGGGATTCATAGTGCCACGGGCAACTTAAAAGTGCATATGAATACATGCAAATAGCACAAGTTCCTGTCTAATATTGGAAGCTAAGCAGGGTCACCCCTGGTCCGCTCTTGTGTGGGAAGAGGCCACCAATGAATCCCACCAGGTGCTGGAAGCTACATTTCGGAAGAAGGAACGGGCAAAACTCTATTGAGTTTGCCATACTTAAGAAAACGGTGGAATTCACGGGGTCGCCCTAAGTCAACAGGTGTCCTGACACATTTTGGGACCTAAATACTCCAAAAGTGACTGGAGGAGGTCTGAAACTAGATGCTAAGCAGGGTCAGCCCCGGTTAGTCTTTGGATGGGAGACCGCCAAGGAATGCCAGGTGTTGCAGGCCGTGTTTCACAGAAAAGACAGGCCCGGATCACCTCATTTTGGCGCCCTAGTCCACACTTTGGAAGCCCCGCCCCCGGGGCGCTGCTGGGCATGTGCGGCAGCGGCGTTGTGGGTGGGTGGGGCTTCCTCGTCGCCGCCTGGAAGGCTTCCTCCTCCCACGGGCACTGCTGGGCTGAAAGGCGCAGCCGGAGGATGGCGCTCTGCCTCCTCTGCCATGTTCCTGGGTGCTGCGCATGGCCGGCAGCGGCTGCGGCCAGCGGCCCCGGAAACTTCCCTTCTTTCCTCCTCCTTGGGAGGAGGAAGGAAGCGGAGCCCCGGGGACGCTACCAGCCATGCGTGGCACCCAGGAACATGGCGGGAGGGGCAGAGGCGCCCTCCTGCTGCGCATGCATGCCCACCAGCGGCCCCGGTGCAGGGCTTCTCTTCCTTCTCTTCCTCCTTGCACCCTCCTTCCTTTACAAGGGAGTGGGGGGCGGATGATAGCGAGGGGGGCGCCATTCCCTCCTCCCCGACCTCCTCGCAGCGCGTTCCCCCCGCCCTCCCCCGAGAGAGAGACACAAAGAGAGAGAGAGAGAGTCATCATGCTGCACGTTGCGGTTAAGTTTGAACTTTTTTTTTTGGTCCTCGATCTGGCGCCTCCCCTAGGCCTACGCCCAGGGGCGGTCACAGATATAGGCCAAGTAGGCCACTGCCTAGGGCGCCATCTTGTAAGTGGGGCGAATTCCCGCCCGCCGGGCGCCGCCGCTCCTCGCTTCCTGGTGCCCGGCCGCATTAGAAGGCAAGGGAGAGCTTCCCCTCCCCTCTGCAATGCCCTGTGGGAGGGCCGGCAGCGGGCACCAGGAAGCGCGAGGAGGGGCCTTCGAAGGCTCCTCCTCGCTCTGCAATGCCCCGCGGGAGCGGCGGCGCGCGGGAGCGGCGAGCGGCGGCGCACGGGAGGAGTGGAAGGAGCACGCGTGCAAGGTACCGCTCTAAAAAAATAATGTTTTTTTGGGGCAAGAAAATAATGTTGGGGGCAAAATAATGTTTTTTTGGGGGGGTGCCAAAATAATGTTCGCCTATCATTGGAAATTACCTTAGACCGCCCCTGCCTACGCCCATAGGCCATGGCCTAGTCTGGCCTTATGGGTAATCCGGGCCTGAGAAAAGAACTGGCAAAGCCACCAGAGGTCAGCGGGTCACCTGGAGACACTTCCCAAAAATCTCATCTAGAGACCCTGCGGATGACAATGCTCACCTGCATAATGGTCATCCTGGTTTTTTTGGCTGTGGTTGGCCACCGTTTGCATGGAAGTCGGGGAGGGGGACCAGGCCCCCAGCCCTTGCAGGGAGCAATCAAACAGAGGAGGAGGAGACCCCAAAGGCCCAACTGTGGTCCCCCAACTGGAGCCCCAACTGGGTCCCGATCCATTCCCTGTCTTTGGGGCGGCTGCCTCCAGGGCAAGCACCAAGAGCAAAGAGCAACGCAATCCCCGATCCATCGTCTGCACTTCTTCAAGGCCGGTCTCCTCGCCAACCCCCTTCCATAGCGCACTTATTTCCTTCCTGGGTCTGCTCCTGGGTGGGGTCAGAAGGCCAAGTGGCCCCAGCTGGTTAGGCCCCGACCCCACCCTTCCCTTTCCTTTCCTCCCTCCCTCCCTCCTCCTAAGGTGCATCTACACCAGTACTTCTCAGGCTTCCTAATGCGCAACCCCTTCATACAGTTCCTCATGTTGTGGTGACCCCCAACCATAACATTATTTTCGTTGCTACTTCGTAACTGTCATTTGGGACTTGCAGTTGCTGGGATGTATAATTCACCTACAATCAAAGACCATTCTGAACTCCACCAACAATGGAATTGAACCAAACTTGGGTGTAGGTGAACTACAACTTCCAAACTCAAGGTCAATTCCCAAGCAAACCCTTTCAGTACTTTCTGTTGGTAATGAGAGTTCAATAGGCCAAGTTTGGTTCAATTCCATTGTTGCAAGAGTTCAGGATGCTCTTTGATTGTGTGTTAACTATAAATCCCAGAAACTGTAACTCCCAAATGTCAAGGTCTATTTTCCCCAAACTCCATCTGTGTTGGTGGAGTTCAGAATGCTGTTTGATTGCGGGTGAACTATAACTCCCAGCAACTACAACTCCCAAATGACAAAATCATACTAACCTCCTTGGGTTAGTATTAGTATGTTTTGGGGCCAAATTTGGCCATAAAAATTACAAATTAATTTATATATAGTGTGTGTGTGTGTGTGTGTGTGTGTGTGTGTGTCTCCAATTCCCACCATTCTTTGCTATTGTGGTGCCTGGATCGATAGGATCTGCAATCCAAGAATGGCCGGAGGGCTGGCCTCCTCTCAGGAAATGGGTCCCAGCTATGTAACGTTGAGTTAATGATACGTTGGAGCCTGTTCTAGGATTCTGCTTTGCAAGGGAATTAATTGCTCGGCAAGAGCCATTCGCCACAATCAATGGCTATTGACTCTCGTAAGTAAATGGATGCGGAGTTCTCATTTAAAGGGCCAACGCTCTGGTCAGAGCTGGTTTGGAATACATACAGTTTGAGAAGGAGATGGAGGAGCTGAACGGTGTCCAAAATGGTCAAAGGTCTGGAGACGCTGGGACGCAAACACGAATGGATCCAAATGACAAGATTCCACGTAAACATAAGGAAGAATGTCTGACCAAGGCGACCAAAGCCGTCTCGGTATTGTAGTTGCTGACCAACGACAGAATTGGGCCAAACTTCCCACCCAGAGCCCCCATGACCCACAGAAAGTACTACTTTCTGATGGTCTTTGGTGACCCCTTTGCAGGGGCGGTCTAAGGTAATTTTATATGGTAAGCGAACATTATTTTGGCGCCCTCCCCAAACATTATTTTGGCACCCCCAAACATTATTTTGGCCCCCCCAAACATTATTTTGGCGCCCCCAAACATTATTTTGGCGCCCCAACATTATTTTTTGGCACCCCCTCCAAACATTATTTTGGCACCCTCCAAACATTATTTTGGCACCCCCAAACATTATTTTGGCACCCCCCAACATTATTTTGGTGCCCCCCAACATTATTTTGGCACCCCCCAAACATTATTTTGGCACCCCCAAACATTATTTTGGCGCCCCCCAACATTATTTTGGCACCCCCTCAAACATTATTTTGGCACCCCAAACATTATTTTGGCACCCCCAAACATTATTTTGGCACCCAAACATTATTTTGGCGCCCCCAACATTATTTTGGCACCCCCTCAAACATTATTTTGGCACCCCAAACATTATTTTGGCACCCCAAACATTATTTTGGCACCCCCAAACATTATTTTGGCGCCCCAAACATTATTTTGGCACCCCAAACATTATTTTGGCACCCCCAAACATTATTTTGGCACCCCAAACATTATTTTGGTGCCCCCAACATTATTTTGGCACCCCTCCAAACATTATTTTGGCACCCCCAAACATTATTTTGGCACCCCCAAACATTATTTTGGTGCCCCCAAACATTATTTTGGTGCCCCCAACATTATTTTGGCACCCCTCCAAACATTATTTTGGCACCCCCAAACATTATTTTGGCACCCCCAAACATTATTTTGGTGCCCCCAAACATTATTTTGGCGCCCCCCAACATTATTTTGGCACCCCCAAACATTATTTTGGCACCCCATGTAAAACAAATATACAATTATAATATCACAATACCATTAGTAGTATTATATTGTATCAATGTATATACAATCTATTATAGTACATACTCATACTATAATATATCATAATTATATTATACTACATTACAATATAATTATATTATATTGACATTATAATATAATATAACATTCTATTATATTATTATTATAAAATAATAAATAAAAACTTCCGCTCCAGAGCAACTGCGCCTGCACGAAAACCTCCGCGCATGCCCAAAAGCGGCATCGGAGAGCAGAAGGCCGGGGCCCAAAAGCAGGCAGCCGCGGCACTGCCTGAGGAACATCGGCAGGGCCAGGACGCTGTCTGGTGCCAGTGCCCTGTGGGCGGGGGAATTCGCCCCTTCCCAGATGGCGCCCCATGCGGCCGCTTACTTGGCCTACCTGTGGGACCGCCCCTGCCCCTTTGACACCCCCTCATGACCTCCCCAGGGGTCCTGACCCCCAGGTTGAGAAACACTGCTTGAGAAGCTGAAAAGGAAAATAAATCATTTCGAGAGGCCGAGGTGAAAACAGCGCAAACATTTTATTGGCGAGGAAGGGTGCATCTCATGTGCCTCCAGGCTCAAAACAGCTTTCGGCATCTCGGAAACAGTCAGCACATGAAAAACACAGGTTAATACAAAATAAGTTCTCATCTTAAAAAAAGTAGAAGATGGGAGCGATCCTCTACCAGCACAAAATCCGACGAGAGTTCCACAAGCGCCCTCCGGCCGACTGAAAAGAGAGAGGGATCCATCACACGGCAACCGTTCCAAAAGTAAGCCAGCCCATAATTAAGGTCCCCAAAAATTAAATGAAGTAATTGCTCGTTCAACTGTTTCATTTGAGAACGCAACTGATCTTTACGAATATGGTTTACGACCAAGTCTTGCTGGGTTCTGATCCACGGCAGAGTCAATGGCAGGGGAGGATCAGGCCCGGATTAAGGCGTTTTGGTGCCCTAGGCCAGGCATGGCCAGATTACCCATAAGGCCAGACAAGGCCATGGCCTCGGGCGGCGGATTTTGGGGGCAGCATTTCCGGCCCTGAAGGAAGGGGTGAAGGAAGGAGTGGCCCCTAGGGCGATTGATGCGGCGGGCGCCACTCCTTCCCTCAGTGAAGGAAGGAGGTGCGCTGCGCGCCAGCGGGGGAAGCCGCGTGTCGAGGGGCGGATTTCCGGCGGCGCCAGCGCCACGCCGCAGTGGCTCTGCTGCTCCTCCCTTCAGTGAAGGGAGAGGGCGGAACCGGCGAGAAGGAGAAGGCGCGCTGAAGTCCTGCCCCTAGGGAGACTCACGCGGCTTTCCCCACCACCGCCCCGCCGTGTTTGGGGCATGGGCAAGCGGGCGGCGGTGGGGAAAGCCGCGTGAGTCTCCCTAGGGGCAGGACTCCAGCGGCACCTTCTCCTTCTCGCCGGTTCTGCCCCCTCCATTCACTGAAGGGAGGAGGGGCGGAGCCGCTGCCGGGCGTGACGCTGAGCGCTTCGAAGTCCCGCGCCTAGGGTGACCCACGCGGCTTCTCCTGCCGCTGGGCGGGCGCCACTCCTTCCTTCAGTGAAGGGAGGAGGTGCGCCTAGGCCATGGCGGCAACCTATGGAAGCCGCGTGAGTCGCCCCTAGGGGCGGGACTTCCAGCGGCGCCTTGCGCCACGCCGGCCCCGCCTCCCGCAGAGGCCCCGCCCCGGGGGCGTTTAGACCAGGCGGCCTTGGGCGGCACAGGCCGCTAATCCGGCCCTGAGGCCAGGGGAAGCCCTGCCCCCAGGGTGCTGCTGGGCAGCAGCAGCGCCCAGGGGTGGGGTGCCCTCCTCCTGCCACCGGAAGGCGGTTGCAGAGAGGAGGAGGAGGAAGGGAAGCCCCACCCCGGGGCTTCCCTCCGCTTCGTCATCCTCCTCACGCCCAAGGAAGGAGGGGGCGGGCCGAGGAGGATGACCGAGGCGGGGGAAGCCACCCCCGGAGCCGCTGGCGATTATGCGCAAGCGGCAGGAGGGCGCCTCTTCCTCCTCCGCTGTGTGTGTCCCTGGGTGCCACACATGGCCGGCAGCGGCACTGGGGGCTTCCCTTCCTTCCTTCTCCTGAGAAGGGGGGAGGAAAGAAGGGAAGCCCCCGGTGCTGCTGCCGGCCATGCGCGACACTCAGGGACACGGCGGAGGAGGCAGAGGCGCCCTCCTGCCGCACGCGCATGCCCGGCAGAGGCCCTGGAGGCGGGGGCAATGGCGAGGGGGGGCGCCATTCCCTCCTCTCCCGCCCCCTCAAAGCGCTCTCCCCCCGCCCTCCCCTTAGGCCCGACTCTGAGAGAGAAAGAGAGAGCTGCGGTTTTGCTTAAAAATTTTTTTTGGGTCCTTGATCTGGCGCCCCCTAGACCCCTAGGCCATGGCCATGGCCTAGGGGGGCCTTATGGGTAATCCGGGCCTGGAGGGGAAAGAGATTGAATATCCTGTGCAATAACGCATAGGGATTGGCGGTGGCTTCCATGTCAGTAGATCAGGCCTGGACAAAGTTTGGCCCTCCGGGTGTTTTGGACTACAACTCCCACAATTCCTAACAGCCTACCGGCTGTTAGGAATTGTAGGAGTTGGAGTCCAAAACACCCGGAGGGCCGAAGTTTGCCCAGGCCTGCAGTAGATCCTTCCCAGGTTTTGGCTCATTGTTGACACTCTCCAAGGTGCTGAATCTTGGACCCAAAGGGCCTGCTTTTCAACCTGGTGTGCACCCAACACCTTCCGACATGGAACCCATCGTCCATTCCTCGTAAAAGGGCACGAAATCCAGGCGTGGAAGTCGAAAGCCGCAATGCGAGGAGTGAGAGCAACTTGGGGAAAGAAAAGCCTAAAAAGAACCAGCCTGGTCAACACATTGGAGTTAAAATACTCTCCGTCTGTGATTCATCTCCCCACTCACAAAGGCACCCTCCCACTGTGAGTTGGGCCCAATACTCAGTTCAGTCCAAGTCCTCAATCTTAAAGATGGCCTCCGAAGAGGACCCACCTGGCTTTGAAGCTGCACTGATCTGGGGAGAGCAATGAGTCCAGACCCCCAACTCCTTGGGTGCATAAGGCAAGTGGGCAGGGGCCTTCCTGGCCTGTCTGGGCCCTCGGATGCGGGGCACTGGCTGCGGGGCGCTCACACAGGGCCCACAGGTCTCCGGGCGGTCAATGATGGGGATATTCCAAGGGATGCCGAAACCACCTTCTTCCGGGTCATCCAGATTTGCCTCACATGCGCAGGAGTGCGTCCACTTGCGGACTTTGGAGGACAAGCAGAGGAGGCTGAGGCTGGCCAGGACCACAAAGGTGGCCCCCACGGGGAGCACGCACATTCTCCAGTTGCCTGCAAAGAGGGGAAGGACACATTGGATGAGATCCTGGGATACATCTATCTATCTATATAATAAAAGTCAATGTGTGCAGCGGTGCGGTGGTGCAGAGGGAGGAATATGTGCCAGCTTTTCGATTGGTTGCCACTGTGGGATTATTTGCATAAAGGACACTGATTGGCCAGCCCCAGAACTCCAACACTCTAAGGCACCAGATTATTTTGCCACTAAAGGACTTTATTTATTTATTATTTCGATTGGCCAGCCTCAGAACTCCAGTTCGTACAATTGTCAGATAAGGCACCAATACCATTCAGATGGGCATTGGTTGCCACTGGGCTGAGAGAGCAAATTTGCATAAAGGACTCTGATTGGCCAGCAAAACAGAATACAACTGAATGCTTGAGTTAGCCAAATTACAGTTTTTTTTGGTTGGAAATTGAATGTACATTTTCTGGGAGGTGCGGAGGTGCCCCTGGGGGTTCATTGGGGGGCTCTCTGAAGGGCCACCAAAGACCATCAGAAAAGAAGTCTTTTCTGTTGGTCATGGGGTTCTGTGTGGGGCGTTTGGCTCAATTCTATCATCAGTGGGGTTCTGAATGCTCTTTGATTGCAGGTGAACATAAATCCCAGCAACTACAACTCCCAAATGTCTATTTTCCCCAAACTACACCAGTGTTCAACTCCCAAATGACAAAATCAATTCCCCCGACCCCACTAGTCTTCAAATTTTGGGCGTATCAGGTCCTTTTGCCAAATTTGGTCCAGTGAATGAGAATACATCCTGCAGATCAGGTATTTACATTGCGATTCGTAACAGTAGCAAAATGACAGTTATGAAGTAGCAATGAAAATAACGTTATGGTTGGGGGTCACCACAACACGAGGAACTGTATCAAGGGGTCACAGCATTAGGAAGGTTGAGAAACACTGTTCTATATGGACTGAATAAGGTTCTGGAAAATCTTATTTATTTATTTACATCATTTATATTCCGCCCTTCTAACCTCGCAGGGGACTCAGGGCAGATCACAATGCACATTCTGTAGACAGGCAAACATTCCATGCCATTTGACATACAACATATAGAGACAGACATAGAGGCAATTTAACATTCCAGAAATCAGTTAAATTTAGCCTCTCCACAAAGTGGTCCCTAAATTTCCTACTTGACAGATGCAACTGTCTTTCGGGTTGCAAAGGTCGACAACGAGCTACACAAATTGGTCGAGAGCTCACCCCGACCCGGGCAGGCCTTGAACTCATGACCTTCTGGCCAGTAGAGCTCTTATGCAGCTGACACCCAGCCAGCTATGCCACATTCCCGGTCTTTGAAGAGCTAGTACGCTATAATAATACTACTTGGAAAGAAAGTAATGCGATTGGGTCACTTCAGGATTGCTTAGGGTCCTTGTCTAGCTATGGAAACCTTAGGGAGGTCACATTCTCTCAGCCGAAACAGAACTTGCTATCAAAGCCCTGTGGCTGGTCTGTTCAGAATCCCTACTCAGTCCTGGAAATCCACGTGGGCAAAGGACACTTTCCCAGTCTTACAGGAAGGCAAACCTTGCCCACAAAACCCCTGTGAGTTTCCCACAAGTCCCCCAAATTCCTGACTGTTGTCCAACCTGGGACTACTGCTTCTTGGACATGGAGTCCTAAACCCTTGAGCAGGGGTGGGCAACCTACGCCCCGTGGGCCAGATGCGGCCCGGCAGCCGGTTCTGTCCGGCCCGGGGAGAAGGCCATCGAGGGTGGGGTCCCACCACGGGCTCTGCGGAAAACAGGCTGGAGGAGCGGCGCTTTGAGCCACCCTGCATCCCTGCAGCGGAAGCACTCCGCAACCTGTTGTTTGCGACAAGGCATCACCTGCAGGCAGAGAGAGGGCGGAAGGGGAAAGGGGAGGAAGGCAGGAAGGAAGGCAGGCAGGGGTGGCGGCAGTCTCTCTGCCCTGAGGGGTCATGGCCACACGAGGGCCGCTGACGTCCACATGGAATCCGCCTTCCTCCAAGCTCCCTTCCTCCCCCCGGCGGTTGTTTGGCAGGCAAGCAGAGAGGGCGAGCAAAGAAGGCAGGCAGGCAGGCAGGCAGGCAGGCAGGCAGGCAGGCAGGCAGGCAGTCTCTCTGAGGTAGGCCACACTCACGCTGGGTCCGCTTTGCCATCCCCTGGCCTGGGGTCATTGGGCCTTTCCATCTTGGGATCCTTCCTCCTTGAGGATGTTTATTTTATTTTAGTGGTTTAATTATTTTATGGTTTTTATTATTATTTTATTATAATTTTATAATAATAATATAATAATATAATAAATAATATAATATAATAATGTTATATTATAATTTCAACATATTATAATGTCTATATATACAGTATATACTATAATATAATTATTATGATATTAATACTAATAATATATGAATATGTCTTGATATATTAATATGTTAATATTAATGACGTGTAATATGTAGAAAATATAGTAAATAAATAAATAATGTGAATATATACCCCTTCATGTACTCTCACTGTTTACCTTTGGGTCACCCGTGATCGGCTACTACGCCTGGGTTATATGATATATGATATATTGTGATGGTATGTATCCCTCTTACTCTGCTCTACAAAATGTTTATATCATTTGGGGGTATTTTACCTGAGGTTTATTTTGATAATGTTTCGCAGACACTGGACGCTTATTGATTTGCCTTGAAAAAACTGGACTACCGGTGAAACGGACTTTTGGGCCTTTCAACACGCATGGCAACTCCGTCGGCCTGACTTATCCACCTAGAGGGGACGAATTCACTCCTCTGCGTCCTGATTGCTTCGTTTTTCCCCACCAGGGATGAGTATTATTTACGGACTCTTTATTATGAATGATTTCTTGATATGCTATTACAGCAGTGATATATATTTATGTTGACTTAACCCCTGCAAGAGACATTGAGTTATACTAAGAATTAACCCCTACGTGGGACTCTCAATTTGGGTTTGAGATATACACCCTGTTTGATCATGCAAGTCTTTCTGTGACTTTAATACTATATGATATTCAATACAATACTTTTTGATATATTACTGATTTTGTGATTGACTATATTGAACCCCTCGAGGGTATTGTTTTTTGTTGGCTTCATAGCCCCCGAGCTCTGTTATTTACCTCCTCGCCATCTTGCCAGGGAAAAGGGAGGGGGTGCGGGGGGCTTCTTCCTCCCAGAAGCCCCCTGGGTGGCGGGAAGGTTCCTGCCACCCTTGCAGGCCGGCCAATAGCAAGGCTGGCCCTGGGATGCCCTTTGTCCCTGGCGAGAGAGCCCCTTCTCTGCCCAGGCAGCCTATTTAAGACTGCCCGGGCTGCTCGGAGGACACGTGGGGGCCTGAGCGGCGATTGCCTCCTACCCACCCTACAGGTTTTCAGGGCTTGTTAAGTTATTGAAAATCACGGCATTCATGGCTTACCATGTGTTGAAGTTTTCTGTTATCATGTCCTATGTAGCAGCTCCATGTTTATGAGCAATGCTTTGTTGTGCATGCGCATTTATGTTCAGTTACGGGTAATCAATGTTTCTTTGTAGTAGCACCATGCTTTGTAGCAACATTTTGTCTTGCATGTGCACTATTTCATGTATGGTTATTATGCTTTATGTCGCAACTCTAGGTGTGGCGTGTGGCATGGGCCCTGGATCGGGCTGGCTTATCGCCCCTTGGTCGGAAGGGGGGATAACGGCCGTGCCCCCTAGGGTGGCAAGTTCCCGTTGACCGGTATTGGGCCGGTGGCACCCAGGCACACAAGAGTCTCCAGATATCGTGGGCTGCGGTACCCATGATCCAGGACCCATGCATGACCGCCAACCCCTGTTCCTATTGTTAATAAATGAGTTGTGGCCATATTTTATCCAAAAAACTTGTGTCCGCGCTCCATTGGTCTTCCGGCGGGAGGTGTGTCAGTCATCCACACGCAACAAATCTAGCCGTGTTCAGAAATGTTTATATCCTTCCAGGAAGGTGTCTTGGTCATGTGAGAAGATCCAGGAATGCAACATGACTCTGTTCATCCCTATATAGGAAAAAGCCTATGTATGTATGTATGTATGTGGAACCCACAAAGGCTCCTACATGGCTAAAAGGCACACAGACCCTTCGTTATCCTACTCAACATACTGTCAGGGTTGGGGGAGGGGCTGCTAGAGGACGATGGGAGTTGTAGTCCTTCCGTAATCCGGATTAAACTTGGTACAATGCCGAACACATTCATAGCTAAAACCCAGGCTTAAAATCAGACGAACGTTTATTGGTGACTTTTGATACACATACAATTGGGAAGCATCGCTCCGCGTACAATTAGGAAGCATGCCTTTGACGAGTGTGGGTGCCTAAAAACAGCTGCTCACATGCCAGAAGCATTGCCGTCCAGGAAAGATGTATTACTCATAGTTTAGTGTCATTAGTGTTCGGATATTGAGACAATCAGTCTTACATACAATTTCTCAAGTCTATGAGGGCTTGCCGGGGAGCGCATTGTGCATCCTCTGCAGTGGGTTCTGTTGACTAGGTTTATGGAAACTCCAAGAAGACCTAGTTGCCGGGAGGTTCCTTGAGGTCAGGGGCGGACCTTAATGGAGGCAAATTAAGCGGCCGCCTCAGGGCGCCACGTGGGCTATGGGCACATCCGGCCGCGGCCGCCATTGCTGTGGGCCGGCGTGCGGGTGCGACTCCAGGTGGATGGTGACGCAAAATGCCCTCCAGGAGGCCAAAAAGGAGGACGTTTTGCAGCCGGGGCGGAGCCTCCCACGTCCAGCTGCAAAACGCCCTCCTTTTCGGCCTCCTGGAGGGCATTTTGCGTCACCATCCACTTGGTGACGCGCCTCCGCGAATGGCGCATGCGCCGAACTAGCTGGCCTGGTGCATGCGCACCCTGGTGAGCATGCACAAAGCTGGCCCTGCGCATGCGCAGAACTAGCTGGCCTGCGCATGCGCATACCAGTGAGCATGAACAAAGCTGGCCCTGCGCATGCGCAGAACCAGCTGACCTGCGCATGCGCATACCAGTGAGCATGCACAGAGCTGGCCCTGCGCATGCGCAGAACTAGCTGACCTGCGCATGCGCATACCAGTGAGCATGCACAGAGCTGGCCCTGCGCATGCGCAGAACTAGCTGATCTGTGCATGCACATACCAGTGAGCATGCATAAAGCTGACCCTGCGCATGTGCAGAACCAGCTGACCTGCGCATGCGCATACCAGTGAGCATACACGAAGCTGGCCCTGCGCATGCGCAGAACTAGCTGACTTGCGCATGCGCATACCAGTGAGCATGCACAAAGCTGGCCCTGTGCATGCGCAGAACTAGCTGACCTGCGCATGTGCATACCGGTGCACCACCGGCGCGCGGAGAGGGGGCGCCAAAAGGTTTGCGTACCATTTGAAATCCCCTTCGCCCGGCCCTGCTTGAGGTCTCCTCTGGGGTTGGGTCACACTGAATAGTTGATGGCACCGGCAACAAGAGTCCATCCCATTTGCCGATTTCCAGAGACGATGGGGCTACAACCAACCAGATGTCATAAAGGAGGCCAACACACTGCCAACACAACCGGCATAGACTGGGGGTGCTTGTGTGAACATGCCTCATATTGAAGGCATGCTAGTGGCGGGGATGCCAAAGTGATGTGAGGGGGTTATAAAAACGAGCATACAAGAAATGACATTTAAAAGCAAATAAATGCACCTAACCGCAAATGCGCACACAATTAAAAGCATCATCAAATCAATCCAGCCTTTAAAAAAATTTAAAAAACGGACTCTTGCTGCCTAACGGGGAGGCCCTGCTTCCGCGAGTATGGATCTGTGGCTACATGTCTATATTGTCGTCGTCATCGTTGTCGCCGTCTTCCTCCTCTTCCGAAATAGGCCCCAGCGGAGACTCAATGCCCCTTTTCACAAAGAATTCCAGCATGGCGTAGGCCTCGCTTTCCTCCGTCAGGGATGACGACGCTTGCGCTTCGCCCGCAGCCTCCGGGAGGGACATGGCTTCTCCTTCGCCGGCAGCCTCCGCCTGGAGCCAAGCGTGTCCTTCTCCAACTTCCGGAAGGGATGAAGGTCGGCCTTCATTAGCAGGGCCTGCCGGAGCCAAAGCGTGCCCTGCGTGGGATGGGCGCGGCGGGGCCAAGGCTTGCTCTTCGTCCATGGCAGGCTGCGGAGACACATGGTGGCCGTCTCCATGGAGAAGGACCAACGGAGACATCTCGGGCACCTCTTCATCCTCTTGATAGCCGGGGTTCATGCAAGTCAAATGCACCACAGTGGCGCTGTCCGAGGAAGGCGAATGGGCCAGCAGACCGAAGGGGTCCTCAAGGCTATAGGGCGGTGGGTTGTCCTCGCGATACGGCGGAGGGTCAGCAAAAGGAAGGGGGGGCATGTTGATGACACAATGGGGAGGTCTGTTCCTGATGCGAGGCGGTGGCCGGGCGCTGATGCGCGGAGAAGGGTGAGGAGGAGAAGGAGGAGCCCCGTCGTCGGAGGGCGCTGGGGTCGGAGGGCGCGAATCCTGCTCAGAGATGCTCTGCACCAAGAGCACCAGGCAAGGGCAGTCCTGGCATGCGGCACACAAGCGGCAGGCGAGCCAGAGGAAGGCCACGCAAACTGCAATCCCAAGCAGAATAGACAGCATCTTCAGCCATTCTGGAAAGAGAAGACCCACCGGTTAGTTCAATGCAGTCTAGAGCAGGACTTCCCCAACCTTTCCCACTCGGGACCCCTTTCGGCTTCATGTAATGCTAAGGGTGTAGATGACTATAATTATCTATATGTTAAAGGAAGACCCGTCATCCAAAGACTGCCAGAGGCAGAGAAACCTTCCAACAAAAATAGGCAGAGACACCAAACTTGGCAACAAAAATAGAAGGCCCCAAGGCAAGGAAGGTTTTTAGCAAAGGCCAACTCCTACCCCCCACAAAACATAGAAGGCCCCCAAACAACGTTACAAAACCACTACATTTCCCAGCGTCCTCTCGTCCACCCCAATCCCATTGGCCCCCCCATCGGCCCACACAAAATCCACCCCTTCCCAGCGCTGGCCACACCCCTGCCATCCCCACAACCACTCCACCCCTTCCCCGGACTGGCCCCGCCCCTGCCACCCCCACAACCACTCCACCCCCCCCGGACTTCCCCTGGACTGGCCCCGCCCCTGCCACCCCACAACCACTCCACCCCTTCCCCGGACTGGCCCCCCCTGCCACCCCCACAACCACTCCACCCCCTTCCCCCGGACTGGCCCCGCCCCCTGCCACCCCCACAACCACTCCACCCCCTTCCCCCGGGCTGGCCCCGCCCCTGCCACCCCCACAACCACTCCCACCCCCTTCCCCGGACTGGCCCCCCTGCCACCCCCACAACCACTCCACCCCCTTCCCCCGGACTGGCCCCGCCCCTGCCATCCCCACAACCACTCCACCCTTCCCCGGACTGGCGCCCCTGCCATCCCCACAACCACTCCCCCCTTCCCCGGACTGGCCCCGCCCCTGCCATCCCCCAACCACTCCACCCCTTCCCCCGACTGGCCCCGCCCTGCCACCCCCACAACCACTCCACCCCTTCCCCGGACTGGCCCCGCCTGCCACCCCCACAACCACTCCACCCCTTCCCCGGACTGGCCCCGCCCCTGCCACCCCCACAACCACTCCACCCCCTTCCCGCGGGCTGGCCCCGCCCCTGCCACCCCACAACCACTCCACCCCCTTCCCCCGGACTGGCCCCGCCCCCTGCCACCCCCAAAACCACTCCACACAACACACACAACGCATACATACCACTGCTAAACAGAAACCTACACAGTACAACCAACTAACACAGGAGGACATAACAACTACCAGGAGGACATGACACTAACACAAATAGGGCACCAGGGACACAGGCACCACTGACAAACACATACCGCCGGAATAACACAAACTTGCAAAACCCACAAAAAAAAACCCTGCAACACAAAAACCCACCCCATCTCCTAAATAGGGCACAGCAACGTGTGCCAGGTACAGCTAGTCTATGTATAAAATAAAAGTCAGTGTTTGCAGCGGGAGGTGCAGAGGACTATGTGGCAGCATTTTGATTGGTTGTCACTGTGGGTTTATTTGCATAAAGGACTCTGATTGGCCAGCCACAGAACTCCAACATTCTACGGCCCCAGACAAAGGGGATTGGTTGCCACTGAGGGAGTATTTGCATAAAGGACTCTGATTGGCCATCTACATTCCAACATTCTAAGGTAACACAGAGGGAAAAGGAAAGGTCTCAGGCAGTCAGTCACTGTGGCCCACAGCAATGACGGATCAGGACTATGCCGTCACACCAGGTCTGTTTAAAATTAAAACTGGCAGATGTGTTGTCCTTTCTATCTGGTGGACTGCAGAGCGCTTGCTGAAAAGCTAGGTGGTCTAGCAACCCAAAAACACTCCAAAATAAAGTTGAAAATCAAACAGTTTATTTGCAGGCCTTGGCACAGCTTAATGGTTGCAAAAAAAACAGAGTGGAAATGCCTTGGGTTGTTGCTCAAAAGATTCCCACGGCTTCCCTTTGGATGGCAGGAAACCCGATATTTCCCACCCTGGTCCTAGGTGTTTGGTTGAAGGAACCACTCCTTCCCCCCTTTAAACCTAAGACCAGTCCAACGGTGACCTAAAGCTGGGCTGGTAACCAGATGTCTATCCTATACAGCAGGGCTGTCCAACTTCTGGCGGGTCCAGGGCCGGATAAGAGGTCACTGATGACCTGCGGGGCCACTCGGCCCCGCCCCCAGCCCAGGCCCCTCCCCCTCCTAAAGCCGCCGAAAAAGGAGGAGTAGGCGGCGCCAAGAGCAGCGCGTCACAGGCCTGGCGTGACGCGCTGCTCTTGGCACCGCCTACCCTCCTTTTCGGCGCCCCCCCTCCCTTCCTAGGCCGGGGGAGCCGCCGAAAGGAGGAGTAGGCGTCGCCAAGAGCAGCGCGTCACGCCAGGCCTGTGACGCGCTGCTCTTGGCACCACCTTCTGCCCTTTTCAGCGGCTCCCTGCCCTAGGAAGGGAGGGGGCCGAAAAGGGCAGAAGGCGGCGCCAGCAGCGCGTCACAGGCCTGGCGTGACGCTGCCCCTTGGCACGCCTACTCCTCCTTTTCGGCGCCCCCCTCCCTTCCTAGGCCGGGAGCCACCGAAAGGAGGAATAAACGGCGCCAAGAGCAGCGTGTCACGCCAGGCCTGTGACGCGCTGCTCTTGGCGCCGCCTTCTGCTGCCACGGCGGCTCCCGCCCCTAGGTAGGGAGGAGGGCGCCAAAAGGAGGAGCTAGCTCTTTTTCTCCTCCCTGCCCCCCCCCCTCCCCCCGGCCGCCATTTTTTTTTAAAAATTTAAAAATGGCGGCTGAGGGCATAGGTGGCCGTGTCCAACAGGCTACGGGGCCCCGGCCCGCAAAGGCCAGCCCTGCTATACAGCATGCAAAGCCAGTCTCTGCAAGGTACCATAAACTCATCTGGTTCCAGCAGTCCCCAGCTAATGGTCAAGCAAATAGCAATCAGCAGGTCAGCATGCAGGTTAGCACCCAGGTAAGCACCCAGTACTTACGGTGACCCTTTCGGAGCCAATCCTGGCTGGCCAAAAAAACACATCTGGCTTCCTTCCCTCTCTGAAAGGAACTGAAACACTTTCCAAAATGGAGGCCAATCCCCAGGAAGAAAAAGGGGCGGACACCAACTAAAAAGATACATTTGCAGAGCTTTAGGCGGCAAATTCTGCACCAGGCTGCAACCCTGCTAATAATGAACAGGCAAGGTGCCAGTGTGCCTGGAACAGTCCCAGGCAAAATGCAAAAGGAAAAATGCTGCCTTTTAAAACCAAACTATGGGGCTATGCATAGGAAACGTCTGGAGGACGGAACAAGGACCAAACTTGGCACACAGGGGCCCAATGGCCCACTTCACAACCTGGTGTGGTTTAGGGCAGGATGGGCCACGAATGATGGGATTTGCAGTACCTTCACCTGATTCACTTCCCAAACAACACTGTAGCCCCTGTAAATCACAGACCAGGCCCAAAATTGACAGCAAGGCTTCCTTAACTTGTTTTTCCTGACTAGGCCTCACCTCATGGGATATTGTGAAGCTTCCTCAACTTGATTTTCCTGACTAGGCCCCCAACAATGACAGAACAAGGCCAAACTTGGTACACAGACCCCCCCCCCCCCAAGATGCACTCTACATCCTGGGGCAGTTTGAGGGAGGATGGACCATGGATGATGGGACTTGTAGTACTTTAATTAACTTCCTTAGACCACTGACTAGGCCCCCACCCCAATGACGAATCAGGACCAAACTTGGCACACAGAAGCCCAATGGCCCACTTTACAAACCTGCTGTGGTTTACAGCAGGATGGCTCACAAATGATGGGATTTGTATTACCTTCACCCGATTCATTTCCAACAGAACATTGCAGCCCCTACAAATCGGAGACCAGGCCCAAACTTGGCAGACAGAGTACCCATAACCCACTCTACATCCTGGTGCAGTTTTGAGTGGGATGGACCACGGATGATGGGAGTTGAAGTACCTTCACTCACTTTCTGAGACCGCTGCGACCCTTATCCAATGACTGATCAAGACCACACTTGGCACACAGAGCCCCCATGACCCACTCTACATCCTGGTGCAGTTTGGAGAACGGGGGACCATGGATGATGGGACTTCCACTACCTTGACATTTGGGAGTTACAGTTTCTGGGATTTATAGTTAACACACAATCAAAGAGCATCCCGAACTCTTGCAACAATGGAATTGAACCAAACTTGGCCTATTGAACTCTCATTACCAACAGAAAGTACTGAAAGGGTTTGCTTTGGCATTGACGTTGAGTTTGGAAATTGTAGTTCACCTACACCCAGAGAGCACTGTGGACTCAAGCAATGTTATGTTATGTTGTTGTTTGTTTTCTATCCAGAATCACAATGTTGGAAGGAGGCTCACCACTTTAAGGTCCCTCAAACAGGCATGGGAAAACTTCGGCCCTCTGGGTGCTTTGGACTCCAACTCCCACCATTCCTAACAGCCTGAGGCCCTTTCCTGCTTGAGTGGCTGAGGGGGGGGGGGAAGGAAAAGGGCCTGAGGCTGCTAGGAATGGTGGGAGTTGGAGTCCAACACACCTGGAAGGTCCAAGTTTGCCCGTGCCAGCTTTCGACAGAGGCCTCTTCCTGCCCCTTCGCGCCCTTCCTTCCCCCTCCTGCCCAACACTTACTTTTCCTTCTACACTGCCGCTTCTGCCGCCATTTTGATCCGAGGGGGCAGCGTGAGCGTGTTCAGGAGGGGAGGGGGGAGGGAGGGAGGGAGGAAGACGTGACCCCTGCGGGCGCTACTGCGCAGATTCGCCCCAGAGCAAAGCGAGGCAAAGCGAGCAGAGTGAGGCTGGGAAGAAGGGAGCCCGAGTGGAGAGGAAAAAGTGTTCGGCAGGAGGGGGAAGGAAGGGGATTGGAGGGTCCCGTTTCCCACGGCACACCTGATGATCGCTCACGGCACACTAGTGTGCCACGGCACACTGGTTGGGAAACACTGGCCTACAACACCCCAAAACAATCTCCAAGGTGTGCTGGGGAAAAGCAGCTTCTGTTCGGTCCCTATGATTACATCTATCAAATACCCAAGGAATGTGTTGTCGAAGGCTTTCATGGCTGGAATCGTTGGGTTGTTGTGTGTTTTCTGGGCCGTGTGGCCATGTTCCAGAAGCATTCTCTCCTGACGTTTTGCCTGCAAAACTTTTTCCTAGTTTCCAACAGACCTCCCAACCTCAGAGGATGCCTGCCATAGATGCAGGCGCACCGTCAGAAGAGAATGCTTCTGGAACATGGCCATAGAGCCCAGAAAACACACAAACAACCCAGTGTGGACAGAGGTATCGTTCTGAAGAGGCAGTAGGGGACAAAAAGGAAAAGAGGCCCAAAGACTGTGCTTCTCAACCTTCCTCATGCTGCGACCCCTTAATACAGTTCCTCATGTTGTGGTGACCCCTAACCATAACATTATTTTCATTGCTACTTCATCACTGTATTTGGGGGGTTGATTTTGTCATTTGGAAGTTGTAGTTGCTGGGATTTATAGTTCACCTACAATCAAAGAGCATTCTGAACTCACCAACAATGGAATTGAACCAAATTTGGAACACAAAACTCCCATGACCAACAGCAAATACTGGAAGGGTTTGGTGGGCATTGACCTTGAGTTTGGGAGTTGTAGTTCACCGACATCCAGAGAGCACTATAGACTCAACAATGATGGATCTGGACCACACTTCACACGAAACCTCGATATACCCAAATGTGAACACTGGTGGAGTTTCGGGAAAATAGATCTTGACCTTTGGGAGTTGTAGTTGCTGGGATTTATAGTTCACCTACAATCAAAGAGCATTCTGAACCCCACCAATGATAGAACTGGGCCAAATTTGGAACACAAAACTCCCATGACCAACAGCAAATACTGGAAGGGTTTGGTGGGCATTGACCTTGAGTTTGGGAGTTGTAGTTCACCTACATCCAGAGAGCACTATAGACTCAACAATGATGGATCTGGACCACACTTGACACGAATCCTCAATATGCCCAAATGTGAACACGGGTGGAGTTTGGGGAAAATAGATCTTGACCTTTGGGAGTTGTAGTTGCCACCTACAATCAAAGAGCATTCTGAACTCACCAACAATGGAATTGAACCAAATTTGGAACACAAAACTCCCATGACCTACAGCAAATACTGGAAGGGTTTGGTGGGCATTGACCTTGAGTTTGGGAGTTGTAGTTCACCTACATCCAGAGAGCACTATAGACTCAACAACTGGGAGTTTATAGTTAATCTACAATCAAAGAGTCACTTGCACCCTAGCAATGATAGAATTGGGTCTACACAGAACCCTCATGCCTTGAAGGAACTAGCCTCCATCCCACCTCACACACTCTCCCTCACCCGCACATGCGCATCATGCTGCCATGCGCCAAGCACGCCTGCTCTCCCATCCCCCGCTTGGAGTCTCAGAATCAGCCCTCCCATTGGTTGGGAGGCCTGCCAATCACAGCAGAGGAGAGGTTTAGGTGAGAGAATTCGCAGCCGAGAGACCTTCAACCTCCTCTGCCAAAGGGCTCCCAAAGACCATCAGAAATACATGTTTTCTGATGGTCTTTGGCGACCCCTCTGAAACCCTCTCGTGACCCCCCTGGGGGTCCCGACCCCCAGGTTGAGAAACACTGCCCAAAGAGGTGAATGAAAACAGAAGCTACTACTTCCAAGGAGATAGGAAGGTACTTGGCGCACAGCCTTGGCACCCCGCCTCTTACCTGGTAGCCCTTCCTCCAGAGTTGGGGTGGTCATCATGGTGGAGTTGTCTTGGGTGGTCCATCCCACTTCGGTGGTCTCTTCCACATGGGTGGTTTGTCCTGTTGGGTTGGCCTGGGTCACTCCCACAGCCCCTCTGGCTTGGGCATCTCCCTCTCCGTGAGCTTGCTTCAGGCCTTGGTTGCCCAGCTGTTGACTGGCCACGGCGCACTGCTTCTGGTCCAGGCGGGACTCCTCAGAGGAGCAGCAGTAAGGCGCACTGCAAGTCCCGCAGCAAAACCTGGCACTCGCCCCACCCTTTTGGTCAGGGCACCGGAAAGTGAAGACAGTGGGAGAGGAGGCGCCCGGCCCGTAAGACCAGACGCGGCACAGGTCGCCTACTACCCCGGCTTCTCCAAGCTGCCCGGCTGGTGCAAAGGCCAGCAAAAGGCTCCACCAGAGAGCATTCCCCATAGCAAACCTCTAAGGAAACCCAGCTCCCCCAGTGCTTTTCCCCCCACCCCCTCTAAAGAGCCCCCAGGCAAAAGGGCGAGGGCCACCAGACCGGCTTTTATAGCCCAGCAGTGATTCCACCTGGATGAGGCACCTGGCCGCAATCCGGCCTTCCTCCGAGGAGGCCTTTCTGCACACAGCTTACTTACTTAGGACAGTGTTCCCCAACCTTTTTTGAGCCGCGGCACACTTTGTCCATTTGCCAAATCCTGGGGCACACCACCATCCAAAATGACACAAAATGACACTCTAGCACAGTAATACATATAGTTAACATGTTTTTAAATGTATTTATACACTCAGTGTGAAACCTGGGCCTGTTTCGATGAACACAACATAGATATCCTGGCAGGAATGGCAGAAAGACACAAACTTCCCACACAGAACTCCCATAACCAAGAGAAAATGCTATAAGAGTTTGGTGGGCATTGACCTTGGGTTTTGGAGTTGTAGTTCACCTATATCCAGAGAGCACTGTGGACTCAAACAATGTTGGATCACGACCAAACTTGGCATGGATACTCAATATGCCCAAATGCGAACACAGATGGAGTTTGGGGAAAATAGACCTTGACATTTGGGAGTTACAGTTTCTGGGATTTATAGTTAACACACAACCAAAGAGCATCCTGAACTCTTGCAACAATGGAATTGAACCATACCTGGCCTATTGAACTGTCGTTACCAACAGAAAGTACTGAAAGGGTTTGCTTGGGAATTGACATTGAGTTTGGAAGTTGTAGTTCACCTACATCCAGAGAGCACTGTGGACTCAAACAATGTTGGATCAGGACCAAACTTGGCATGGATACTCAATATGCCCAAATGTGAACACAGATGGAGTTTGGGGAAAATAGACCTTGACATTTGGGAGTTACAGTTTCTGGAATTTATAGTTAACACACAATCAAAGAGCATCCTGAACTCTTGCAACAATGGAATGGAACCAAACTTGGCATATTGAACTCTCATTGCCAACAGAAAGTACTGTAAGGTTTGCTTGGAAATTGACCTTGAGTTTGGAAATTGTAGTTCACCTACACCCAGAGAGCACTGTGGACTGAAATAATGATGCATATGGAGCACACTTGAAATGAATTGAATACGCAATATGTCCAAATATGAACGCAGATGGAGTCCAGGGGAAATAGACCTTGTGATTTGGGAGTTGTAGTTGCTGGGATTTATAGTTTCCCTACTATCAAAGAGCATTCTGAACCCCACCAATGATAGAACTGGGCCAAGTTTCCCACACAGAACCCTCAGGAGTAAGAGGAGGTCTCTACTTGGGGAAAGGGAGGCGGGCCTTCCCAATGCATGGAGAGGGAGAGACCAAGTAGACAACGGGGGGGGGGGGGTGGTGGTGGTGGTGGTGGTTGTAATTTTGTGCCCTTATCGAGGTACGTTTCTTAGGGTTTTTATACTTCAACACACTAGACCCCCCGAAGGTTCCAATGTCCCACGGCACACCTGATGATCGCTCACGGCACACTAGTGTGCCCCGGCACACTGGTTGGGAAACACTGACTTAGGCAACCCCTCGTAGCTTGAGGATGATGGTCTCCCAGGTGTGGTGTCTTGGAGGTGGGTCGGTAGGTGGCTGAGGAGCCCTATTCTTGACCGGCTTATTCCCTCACAGTGAGGACATTGGTTTCCAGACCAAAGGTGGTCCCAGTCAGGGTTGGCTTGACACGCCTTCTTCCTCTTGGCACATTTCTCCCTTTTGCCCTCCATTCGTGCCTTTTCAAATTCCGCAGCACTGCTGGTCACAGCTGACCTCCAGTTAGAGCGCTCAAGGGCCAGGGCTTCCCAGTTCTCGGTGTCTATGCCACAGTTTTTAAGGTTGGCTTTAAGCCCATCTTTAAATCTCTTTTCCTGTCTTCCTACATTCTGTTTCCCATTCTTGAGTTGGGAGTATAGTAAGTGCTTTGGGAGACCGCGGTCGGGCATCCGGACAACGTGGCCACTCTCGCGGAATTGATGGCGAGGAGCATCGCTTCAATGCTGGTGGTCTTTGTGTCTTCCAGCACGCTCAGGCCCGGATCTTCCATTAGGCCACCCTAGGCCACGGCCTAGGGGCGTAGTTATGGGGAGGCGCTAGATCCGGACCCCCCCCCCATTTTTTTTAAAAGGACAATCTTCAGGTGCTTCTGCGCCTGAATGCAGAGCACCATAGGCCCCTAGGGCCTCTGACGCGGCTTTGCCCCGCCTCTTCGTCGCTCGCGCCGCCCCTCAAGGAAGGAGCAGCGCCCGCCGGCGCAACCGACTAAGAGGGGGAGCGAAGAAGCGTCGGAGGCCCTAGGGGCAGGACTTCGCTCCGCCTCTTCGTCGCTCGCGTCGGGTGCCCCTCCTTCGAGTGAAGGAAGGAGGGGCGCCCGACTCGAGCGACGAAGAAGCGGAGCGAAGTCCCGCCCCTAGGGCCTCTGATACGGCTTCGCCCCGCCTCTTCCTCGCTTGCGCCAGCCCCTCTCCTTCCTTCACTCAAGTAAGGAGCGGCGCCCGGCGCCAGCGAGGAAGAAGCGGAGGGGAGGTTCGACCCTAGGGGCGTGGCTTCCAATGTGTGGCCTAGGGCGCCACAATGACTTAATCCGGGCCTGAGCACGCTCACGCTTCCCCGCCTGTCTTCCCAAGAGATTGGCAGGATTTTTCGGAAGCAGCGCGGACGGAATCGTTCCAGGAGTTGCATGTGACGCCCGTGGACACTCCACACCTGCACATAGCACTCCGAAGGTGCATCTACACTGTGGAATTAACCCAGTTTGGCCCCATTTTTAACTGACATGACTCAAAGCTCTAGAGCAGGGGTGCTCAGAATGGTGATCGGGATCACAAGGGTGATCTTCGGGCCTCATCCTGGTGATCTTCAGGCCCCTGACCAGGTTTTTTGCTGTTGGTCCTCTTCACGCGCCCCTGCACGCTGCAAAGAAGCCCTCCGTCGTTGCTCCTCCCTGCTCGTTGCGCCGCCTCCAAAAGCTCCAGAGTCCAAGAGGCAGAGTGGGCCCCCTCTTTTGGATTCCTCCTCCCTCCGTCCTTCTCCAGCCACTCAGAGTTGTAGGAGACCAAAGGGGGCGGGCCTGGATGACGCGATGCATGGCTGGCCCAGCGCGCATGCGCAGAAGCGCCCATTCTGCCTCTCGGACTTCTCGTGAGCTCTTGGAGGCGACACGCATGCTGGCGGCGTGGAAATAGGAGCAACGACGGAGGAGGAGAAGAAGGACGCTTTGGGGTCATTCCCTTACCGCATCTCAAAGGTCGGTCTTTTTACTTTGGGGTGGGTGCTTGATTGTTCTGTGGCATGTCTCTTTGTTTAATGTTTAAAATGGCCTTTTAGCTCCAAAGCCTCTCTGCTTGCTTTGTTCTTTGAGAAATATATGTTGGGGAATATGGAAATGTGGGAGAAATGGGGTAATTGGATGTATTTATGCATGCCCCTTTGTTTACCTTGCTGAGTATTAAATGGCCTTGCAGTTCAAAAGCCTCTCTTCTTACTTTCTGGCTGATAATATGTGTGGCAATATGGCAGTGTGGGAGAAATGGGGTGGTTGGATGTATTTTTATGCTTTGTTTTATATTGTTGTTATTAAATTGAAATGTTGATGTTTTATAACTTCATTTTATGTAAACTGCCCCGAGCCTGCTGGAAGGAGCGGGACATAAATATGAATAATAAATATAAATATTGTAAATAAATAAGAAAATAGTTATATGTTTTACATTTCTGGGTAGGTGATCTTTGGGACTTGGTTTTTTAATCAGTAGCTCCCATGCTGAAAAAGTGTGAGCACCCCTGCTCTAGAGTTCTGGGAGTTGTAGCTTTCGATTTCTCTACCAAAGAGGGCTGGTGCCTCGCCAAACTACAACTCCCAGGAGTCCATAGCAGTCCAAACGGCATTCTGTGGTGTAGATTCACCCCCTCCTCAACAGGAAGGGGGGAAACAGTACCCCATTTTGTAAGAATTACCGAGGAAGGGGCGGAGAAGCCGGCCTGGACGACCGCTCTCAGAATCCCCACCGCCCTGACCGTGGGGTTGGAGTGCTGGGAGTTCCAGTCCCTCCAAAGTACAGCTTCTCAAAGCTTGCTTCTGAGTGTAAAGGTGATTGGGTTGTAAGCATAGGGAGTGTGTTGCAACCAAGCTGTTTATGGATGCCCTCAGGGTTCTTCAGGGGCGGCTTGGCCTTTTCCTCTGGAGGCCGGGGAGTGTGGCACGGGGGTCCCAGCCCAAGGCCCAAACCCATACACCGGGCGGCCATTCCTGGTGCCAGAGAAGGGGAAGCAAGGCAAGCAAGGAGGCCTTGACAAGGGGGTTTCCACAGGTGAAGCTTGTTCTTCAGACTCAATGAATCCCATTCCCGTCCCTCTCCAAGATCCTGTTTCCACTTAACCCCATTTTCCAGAGGGAGCCCCCCCCCTAGTAATACATGGCAACACATGACCAACCCCCCGCCCCCTGCCCAATGCAGAAGTTGCTTCAGGTGGCTTGAACTCTTGAAGGAGACGCCGATGCCGCATCTACTTACTCTGTAGAAGGAATTCAGTTTGATTGACACCACTTGAACTGCCATGGCTCTCTATGCCCGTGCTTCCCAACCTTTCTTGAGCCGCGGCACATTTTTTACATTTCCAAAACCCTGGGGCACACCACCAACCAAAATGACACAAAATGACACTCTAACACAGTAATACATATAGTTAATATGTTTTTGAATGTATTTATACGCTCAGTGTGAAACCTGGGCCTGTTTCGATGAACACAACATACCGGTAGATATCCTGGCAGGAATGGCCACAAACTTCCCACACAGAACGCCCATAACCACGAGAAAATGCTATAAGAGTTTGGTGGGCATTGACCTTGGGTTTTGGAGTTGTAGTTCACCTATATCCAGAGAGCACTGTGGACTCAAACAATGTTGGATCAGGACCAAACTTGGCATGAATACTCAATATGCCTAAATGTGAACACAGATGGAGTTTGGGGAAAATAGACCTTGACATTTGGGAGTTACAGTTTCTGGGATTTATAGTTAACACACAATCAAAGAGCATCCTGAACTCTTGCAACATTGGAATTGAACCAAACTTGGCATATTGAACTCTCATTACCAACAGAAAGGACTGAAAGGGTTTGCTTGGGAATTGACCTTGAGTTTGGAAGTTGTAGTTCACCTACACCCAGAGAACGCTGTGGACTCAAACAATGTTATGTTATGTTGTTGTTTGTTTTCTATCCAGAATCGCAATGTTGGAAGGAGGCTCACCACTTTAAGGTCCCTGAAACAGGCATGGGAAAACTTCGGCCCTCTGGGTGCTTTGGACTCCAACTCCCACCATTCCTCACAGCCTGAGGCCCTTTCCTGCTTAAGTGGCTGAGGGGGGAAAGGAAAAGAGCCTGATGCTGCTAAGAATGGTGGGAGTTGGAGTCCAAAACACCTGGAAGGTCCAAGTGTGGCCATGCCAGCTTTGGACAGAGACCTCTTCCTCCCCCTTCGCGCCCTTTCTTCCCCCTCCTGCCCAACACTTACTTTTCCTTCTCCACTGTCGCTTCTGCCGCCATTTTCATCCGAGGGGGCAGCGTGAGCGTGTTCAGGAGGGGAGGGGGGGAGGGAGGAAGGCGTGACCCATGCGGGCGCTACTGCGCAGACTTGCCCCAGAGCAAAGCGAGGTGAAGTGAGCAGAGCGAGGCCGGGAAGAAGGGAGCCCGAGGGGAGAAGGAAAAGTGTTCGGCAGGAGGGGGAAGGAAGGGGATCGGAGGCTCCCATTTCCCACGGCACACCTGATGATCGCTCACGGCACACTACTGTGCCACGGCACACTGGTTGGGAAACACTGCTCTATGCTATTGAATCAGCACTCTTGGGCAGGCATTATGAAAGGTCTTGTAAAACTACAACTCCCAGGATCTCATAGCATTGAACCATAGCAGTTCAAATGCTGACAAAGTGGATCCATTCTACAATATAGGTCAGTGGTTCTCGACCTTCCTAATGCCATGACCTCTTAATGCGGTTCCTCGTGTTGTGGTGACCCCAGACCATAATATTTTTTTCGTTGCTTCTTCATAACTGTAATTTTGCTGCTGTTATGGATCATAATGTAAATATGTGATATGCAAGATGAATTCTCATTCACTGGACCAAATTTGGCACAAATACCCACTATGCCCAAATTTGAATACTGGTGGGTTTGGGGATTGTTGTTATTTGAGAGTTGTGGTTACTGGGATTTATAGTTCACCTACAGTCAAAGAGTATTCTGCGCTCCACCAATGATGGAATTGAACCAAACTTGGCACACAGATCTCCCATGACCAACAGAAAATACTGCAAGGGTTTGGTGGGCACTGACCTTGCGTGTGGGAGTTGTAGTTCACCTACCTCCAAAGAGCACTGTGGACCCAAACAATGATGGATCTGGACCAAACTTGGCATGGATATTCAATATGCCGAAATGTGAACACTGGTGAAGTTTGGCGAAAAATAGACCTTGACATTTGGGAGTTGTAGTTGCTGGGATTTGTAGTTCGCCTACAATCAAAAGCAGGCTTATCCCAACCAATGATAGAATTGGGACAAATTTCCCACACAGAACCCCCATGACCAACGGAAAATGCTGATCTTTCTGATGGTCCTTGGCAACCCCTCTGACACCCTCTCACGACCCCCACCCGCAAGGGTCCCAATTCCCAGGTTGAGAAACACTGTGTTAAGAGGTTAGCACAGACCTGGGCATCTTACGGCCCGTGGGCCGATTCTGACCGGCCCGGGGAGAAGGGCGTTGGGGGCGGGGCCATTTTTGCAAGAGGAACGGCTGCCGCTGCCGCCATCCCATCATGGGCTGTGGGGCCTGTGTCGGCAGACAGCCCACCACTCCGGAGAACGATCGGAGGAGCGGCGGCTTTGGAGTGCCTGCCATCCCGGGAGGCGATCCGATCCTGAAGCGGGAGCAGTCAGCGACCTGTGGCGGGTGATCGCTCTGGCGACCTGGAAGACTTGATCGTCTTCCAGGTCGCCAGGGCGATCAGCCGCTGCAGGATCAGATCGCCTCCCGGGATGGCAGGCACTCCATGGCAGGGCCATCAGCCAATTGGGAACGCCTCTGACGGAACGGCTGGGGGCGAGAGCGGGCGGAGGCCTGCAGCCTCTGATCGTCTGCTGCGGCTGGGTCCGCTTTGCCATCCTCTGGGCTGGGTCCATTGGGCCATTCCATCTTGGGATCCTTCCTCTCTTGAGGATGTCAGCCTCCATCTTGGTTCACACTTTGTATTCTTGAATTTTATTTTATTGGTTTTTATTATTTTATAATAATATAATAATAAATAATATGTTATATTATAATTTCAATATATTATGTCTCTCCACATATATTATAAGAATTATATTAATACTAATAATATATGAATATGTCTTGATATATTAATATGTTAATATTAATGATGTGTAATATATAGTAAATATAGTAAATAAATAAATAATGCAGATTAGAATGTAGTTTAGCCTCTAGGTGTGGCCCTCCATAATATTTTTTGGCTCTCGTGTGGCCCCTTGGAAAAAATAATTGCCCACCCCTGGGTTAGCAATACTCAGGAGCAGAGGGTGTGGAGAACGGCATCTGCGTCAGGCAAGACGTCTGGCTCCTTACCTCTCCCGCTGCGACGTGGCCACGGTGATCCAAGCCACGGTTATCTCGAGGCTTGACTACTGTAATGCGCTGTACATTGGCCTACCCTTGTCAGCAATCCGGAAACTTAAGCTGGTGCAGAACACTGCAGCGCGCCTGCTCTCAGGAGCCTCAAAGTTTGGCTTCCGATCGAATTCCGGGTCGCCTTCAAGGTGTTAGTTCTAACTTTCAAGACCTTATATGGTTTGGGGCCAGTGTACCCGAGGGAGCGGCTTACCCCTTATATACCCAGGAGATCACTGCGTTCAGAGGGGCTCAATCTTCTGGATGTGCCGGGCATTAGGGTTTGCAGCACGCGGCAGAGGGCGTTTGCCGTAGCAGCGCCAACCTTGTGGAACTCTCTCCCCGAAGAGACATGAGCTATCCGGGACTTAATGCCGTTCCGCAGAGCTGTAAAGACCTGGCTCTTTAGACAGGCCTTTGCCGTCTAAACCAAGGCCGCACTACTCATCATCTTGCTGCGCCGCTGCCAGGATGCTCCTATTGCTGTTGTAGTTTTGTTGGTTGCATGTTTTAATTGGGGGGGTTAATCTGTTTTATTGCATTTTATGTGTTTTTATCTGTTTTATTCCTGTGAACCGCTCTGGGTGCCAGAGAGAGCGGTGTATCAAATTGAATAAATAAATAAATAAATAAACAAACCCTTGAACACCTGGAGGGACACCTCCTTTCGGCAAGACATCGTGAGATGTAACCGGAGAGAACACTTCTGTATGCATGACTGTGTGGTCAACATCTGCTGGAGGCTGACCACGAAATAGCCCCGGAGAGCCAAGCGATTTCTCAAGAGAGCCTTTGGAATCCAGTCTCTAAAACTGCAAAATGTGGGGGGAGGACTGCAATCACTTCAATACACGACAGAGTAATCACTATTGCAACTTCTATACACACTGCTAAACCACAATGTTTAAAGGGGCAGTGCCAAAGGAATACCAAGACATAGCATATATAGGTAAAAACCACTATATTGTATGGCAGTCTATGCTCAATAGCAGAACAATATTACAAACAGTACAATGTAATGCAAATAATCAATCATGTGATTAATACACAGCATGAGCATGAATCACAAGCCCATGTACATGGTTGGGCGAAGGAGTATTCCACTTGGCACTGAGTAACCCTTAGTGAAGTCCTGGGTGTAGTGACCCATGGACCTGCGACTGAGTCAATAGGGGAACCTTGGTAGGTGGCAGAGCTGGTGGCTGCTGTGGTGGGCAGGCGCCAATGGCTGGAGGTAAGCTGACGACCAATTTAGACTCAAAGTTGAAACTGATTGCAGCCCGGGAGATAACTCACAAGAGCGATCTGTATTGAAACGCGGAAACGCGAAATCTCTCGTTTCGACTTTGTCTAAATTGGTCTACTACAATACTGGGGAGGAGCGGTCAGAAGTGATCAGCGCCCTGAGGAAGCGGTTACGGGAAACGGCCATCTTGGCGTCGTCAGCTTACCTCCAGCCGTTGGTGCCTGCCCACCATAGCAGCCACCAGCTCTGCCACCTACCAAGGTTCCCCTATTGACTCAGTCGCAGGTCCATGGGTCACTACACCCAGGACTTCACTAAGGGTTACTCAGTGCCAAGTGGAATACTCCTTCGCCCAACCATGTACATGGGCTTGTGATTCATGCTCATACTGTGTATTAATCACATGATTATTTGCATTACATTGTACTGTTTGTAATATTGTTCTGCTATTGAGCATAGACTGCCATACAATGTAGTGGTTTTTACCTATATATGCTCTGTCTTGGTATTCCTTTGACACTGCCCCTTTCAACATTGTGCTTTAGCAGTGTGTATAGAGGACTGCAATCACACCTGTGAATCGTCCACAGGGGAGAACTCCCTACTTGAGCAAAACATGCCCGGGAAACCCAGTGTTGATCGACTCTCCGGTTTCCATTCATAACCCTACGCTCGCATTTTTAAAGCATGACTTTTTTATTTCGAATGCCACAATGCGATTATGGGCCGGTTTGTCTCCACTGGAGTAACACAGAGAATAAGCCATACACATCGAGGCGTTCGTCTCCATTTCCAAGCTGAAGAGCCGGCAGTGTCCGTGGACGCCTCCGAGGTGATGTGTCTGGCATGACTGCATGGAGTGCCGCTTACCTTCCCACCAAGGTGGTACCTATTGATCGACTCCCATTTGCACGTTTTCGAACTGCTAGGTTGGCAGGAGCTACCCCTGTCCCGTGGATTTGAGCCGCCAACCTTCGGGTGAGCAAGTTCAGCAGCTCAACGGTTTAACCCAGGCCTGGGCAAACTTCGGCCCTCCAGGTGTTTTGGACTCCAACTCCCACAATTCCTAACAGCCTACCGGCTGTTAGGAATTGTGGGAGTTGGAGTCCAAAACACCTGGAGGGCCGAAGTTTGCCCAGGCCTGGTTTAACCTATTGTGCCACCACGGCCACTGCTCCAACCCCTACGAAGACCCCCACCACCAGCGGAGGGACTTTCCGGGGGGCGCACCGGGCCAAAATCTTGTAAGAAGAGAGGGAGGAAATGGAGCAAGGTGCCAAGGAGAGGAAGCCTCCTGGTTGGTATCCATGGCGTGACACCCCCATCAGCTCCTGGGCCCCACTGGGAGGAGGCGGGATGCTTTCTTCGTCATGCCAGCTGTGCCCATGACTTTGGGCCATTTTGACGGAAAGAGGTATCTAGCGGGAGGGCAGGCGAGGCCTGTAGTCATAAGCGAAATCCAGCAGAGAATTCCCTCTTGTCTTCCCGCGGGAAGAAGAAGAAGAGCCTTTGGAAGACCTGGAGGATACTGACAGCAAATAAGGCAGTGAGTTGGAAGTGCCGTGGGGAAGGCAGAGGCCCTCGCCCAAGGGGCCTCCTGGCCTCTTTCCTGGCCACCTCCCAGGCAGCAGGCCGATTCCAGGAGCAGGATGGCACCCGTGGGGGAGGCAGGCAGCGAAGGAGGATGGACTCCAACAGACCATCAGCAGTGTGTATGGCAGGGCTGCCCAGGAAGTCGATCGCGATCGACCAGTTGATCCCAGGACTGAAGGAGGTCGATCCCAGCTGGATGAGGCGCTTCTCAGAAGGGGAGGAGCCAGGCCGTGCCAAGCCCCACCCCTCCCCGGCTTCGGCACTCCCAGCAGCTTCTCCAGGCTTGAGGAGGCCAGGGCCAAGCCAGCCTTGTGCTAGCTATGCCACCACTGGCTTGGCATTGCCACCCTCAAGCCTGGAAAAGCTGCTGGGAGCTCCAAAGCCAGAGGGGAGGGGGCGGGGCTTGGCATGACCTGGCTCCACCCCTCTGGCTTCCGCTCTACCAACAGCTTCTCCAGGCTTGAGGATGGCAATGCTAGCTATGTCACCACCGGCTTGGCATTGCCATCCTCAAGCCTGGAAAAGCTGCTGGGAGCTCCAAAACCAGAGGGGAGGGGCGGGGCTTGGCATGACCTGGCTCCACCCCCTCTGGCTTCCGCTCTACCAACAGCTTCTCCAGGCTTGAGGATGGCAATGCTAGCTATGTCACCACCGGCTTGGCATTGCCACCCTCAAGCCTGGAAAAGCTGCTGGGAGCTCCAAAGCCAGAGGGGAGGGGGCGGGGCTTGGTCTGGCTCCGCCCCTCTGGCTTCGCTCTACCAGCAGCTTCTCCAGGCTTGAGGATGGCAATGCCAAGACAGCCTTGTGCTAGCTATGTCACCACCGGCTTGGCATTCCAATTCTCAAGCCTGGAAAAGCTGGTGGGAGCTCCAAAGCCAGAAGTGAGGGGGCGGGGCTTGGCATGATCTGGCTCCGCCCCCTCTGGCCAAGCTCTGCCCCCTCCCCCCTCCAGCCTTGAGGAGGTAGGTAGATCTTTCTGACTTGGTTTTAATATAAGTAGCTCGCGTGCTGATAAAGTGTGGGCACCCCTGGTGTATGGGGATCAGGGAGGTGGGAGATGCCCGGCCGGATTAAAATGCTGGTTTCCGATACAGATCCCACCGCAGGGCCATCGTGGGAGGCAGCTGCCTCTTCCTTCTGTCCCTTTGCCTCCTGTTCAACCAGCACTGCCTCCTCCTCCTCCGTGCTGCTACTGCCGCCAGAGGTTGACTCCCTCATGACGGTGGACTCCAGCACCTCTGAGGGCGGGAAGAGCACCCCGAGGTTGGTGGACGGGGGAGGTGAGTCAATGGGGAGGGATGGCCTGCCAGTTTGGGCCCTGGAAACAATGGGAAAGTGAAATCAGGCTTGGATTACCCGTAAGGCCACACTAGGCCATGGCCTATGGGCGCAGGCCTAGGGGGGCGCCAGATCAAGGACCCCCCCCCAAAAGGTTCAAGCGAAACTGCAACGTGCGGCATGACTCTCTCTCTCTCTCTCGGGGAGGGTGGGGGAGAGCGCTGCGAGGGGGTGGGGGAGGAGGGAATGGCGCCCTCCCCTCGCCAAGAAAGGATGGCGCGAGGAGGATGAGGCAGAGGGAAGCCCTGCCCCCAGAACCGCTGGCACCTGGCGGGCATGCGCGCACGGCAGGAGGTCGCCTCTGCCTCCTCCGCCGTGTTTCTGGGTGCCGCTGCCGGCCATGCGCGGCACCCAGGGACATGGCGCAGGAGGCAGAGGCATCCTCCTGCCACGCGTGCATGCCCGCCAGCGGGTCCGGGGCAGGGCTTCCCTCTGCCTCATCATCCTCCTCGCGCCCAAGGAAGGAGGGCGCGAGGATGTCGCGGAGGGAAGCCCCGCCCCCAGGGCTGCTGGCGCCTGGCGGGCATGCGTGCATGTCAGGAGGGTGCCTTTGCTGCCTCCTCCGCTGTGTCCCTGGGTGCCCAAGGAAGGAGGGCGAGGATGACGCGGAGGGAAGCCCCGCCCCCGGGGCCGCTGCCGCGCATGCCCAGCAGCGCCCCGGGGGCGGGGCTTCCCAAGTGTGGCCTAGGGCGCCAAAATCAGTTAATCCGGGCCTGAGTGAAATAGACGCCTCCCCCCCCTCCTTTGCTGCTTTCAGGTCTGGATTCAATGCTCTGATCTTTGGTGTTGAAGTCGCCGCGCACCCTGTGGAATCGGAGGTGGAAACATCTCTAGGATCTTCCGTGGGAGGGAGGGAGGGAGGGCGGGAAGAGGGCACTGGTATCGGGGTTTGTATAGGCTTTCTTTTCTCTTTATTTGAGGTAAGCAGGGGGCTTTGAGAGGTGAGGGGGCTTCTTTGAGGGAGGGAGGGCGTCAAGAGGGAGGGGTTGCTGATCTTGGGGTTTGTTTCCATGGGTTCATTTGAGGGGGTGGGAGGAAGTCATTGATATTGGGGTTCATTCGTTTTAGGATTCGATGATTTCCTCCTCACTGACCCCAGGGCCCCTCCCTCACCATTCCTGGGCTCTCCAAGCGACGCAAGCATTTTGGGGGGCGCAGTACCCCTGAAAAACCCGCCTTTGTAGAAATCGCAAGAGGGACGGCCCTCAGTTCTCGTCACTCAGCTCCTCGACATCGTCCCAGTCCAGGGCGCTCACGTCCTCGGGAGAGAGGTCCCCTCCGCTGTTGCTGCGCCACCTTTCCGGAGTCCGCCGCTCAACGTCGAGCACCACCGACTGGGGCACGGTGAGGACGCAGGCCGCCATCCCCGAAATGCTGTTCTCCAGGGAGGGGCCGTCTCCCCATCGGTCCTGGTGGGCATCGTAAACGTGGACAGCGGCCGAGAGGCGCCCGTGGTTGTGCGACCGACCCCCTAAGACGTAGATGCGGTGGTCGAGGGCCGCGATGCCCGGCTCCCCATGTCCAGCTGGAAGCGGGGACACCATCGTCCATTGCGCCGAGGTCGGGGAGTAGCAGGACACCTAGAACAGCGACAAGAAAATGATATCATCCAGTGGACATTTCCCCCCGGCGGACGTTCGTTATGAGACTCGATTTCAGCGAAGAGACTTAAGAGATTTTAAAAGTGTGAATGTTATGAGCAGAATTTTTTGAGAATGGGTTAAAGGAGGAAGAAGAAGGGAAAAGATTGCGTTGCCTGGCAAAGGGTGCAAAACAGGGCTGCTCACACTTTTTCAGCATGGGAGCTACTGATTTAAAAAACCAGCAAGGTAAACAAAGGGGCATGCAAAAATACATCCAACCACCCCATTTCTCCAACACTGCCATATTACCACACATATTATCAGCCAGAAAGTAAGAAGAGACGCTTTTGAACTGCAAGGCCATTTAATACTCAGCAAGGTAAACAAAGGGGCATGCAAAAATACATCCAACCACCCCATTTCTCCAACACTGCCATATTACCACACATATTATCAGCCAGAAAGTAAGAAGAGAGGCTTTTGAACTGCAAGGCCATTTAATACTCAGCAAGGTAAACAAAGGGGCATGCAAAAATACATCCAACCACCCCATTTCTTCCACACTGCCATATTACCACACATATTATCAGCCAGAAAGTAAGAAGAAAGGCTTTTGAACTGCAAGGCCATTTAATACTCAGCAAGGTAAACAAAGGGGCATGCATAAATACATCCAACCACCCCATTTCTCCCACACTGCCATATTACCACACCTATTATCAGCCAGAAAGTAAGAAGAGAGGCTTTTGAACTGCAAGGCCATTTAATACTCAGCAAGGTAAACAAAGGGGCATGCAAAAATACATCCAACCACCCCATTTCTCCCACACTGCCATATTACCACACATCAGCCAGAAAGAAGAGAGGCTTTTGAACTGCAAGGCCATTTAATACTCAGCAAGGTAAACAAAGGGGCATGCAAAAATACATCCAACCACCCCATTTCTCCCACACTGCCATATTACCACACATATTATCAGCCAGAAAGTAAGAAGAGAGGCTTTTGAACTGCAAGGCCATTTAATACTCAGCAAGGTAAACAAAGGGGCATGCATCAATACATCCAACCACCCCATTTCTCCCACACTGCCATATTACCACACATATTATCAGCCAGAAAGTAAGAAGAGGCTTTTGAACTGCAAGGCCATTTAATACTCAGCAAGGTAAACAAAGGGGCATGCAAAAATACATCCAACCACCCCATTTCTCCCACACTGCCATATTACCACACATATTATCAGCCAGAAAGTAAGAAGAGAGGCTTTTGAACTGCAAGGCCATTTAATACTCAGCAAGGTAAACAAAGGGGCATGCATCAATACATCCAACCACCCCATTTCTCCCACACTGCCATATTACCACACATATTATCAGCCAGAAAGTAAGAAGAGAGGCTTTTGAACTGCAAGGCCATTTAATACTCAGCAAGGTAAACAAAGGGGCATGCAAAAATACATCCAACCACCCCATTTCTCCCCCACTGCCATATTACCACCCATATTATCAGCCAGAACGTAAGAAGAGAGGCTTTTGAACTGCAAGGCCATGTTATGGGGTGGTTGGATGAACTACTCAGCAAGGTAAACAAAGGGGCATGCATAAAATACATCCAACCACCCCATTTCTCCCACACTGCCATATTGCCACACATATTATCAGCCAGAAAGTAAGAAGAGGCTGTTGAACTGCAAGGCCATTTAATACTCAGCAAGGTAAACAAAGGGGCATGCAAAATTACATCCAACCACCCCATTTCTCTCACATTTCCATATTCCCCAACATATATTTCTCAAGGAACAAAGCAAGCAGAGGGGCTTTGGAGCTAAAAGGCCATTTTTAAACATTAAAAATAAACAAAGAGACATGCCACAGAACAATCAAGCACCCACCCCAAAGTAAAAAGACCGACCTTTGAGATGCGGTAAGGAAATGACCCCAAAGCGTCTTTCTCCTCCTCCTCCGTCGTTGCTCCTATTTCCACGCCGCCAGCATGCGTGCCGCCTCCAAGAGCTCACGAGAAGTCCGAGAGGCAGAATGGGCGCTTCTGCGTATGCGCGCGGGGCAGCCATGCATCGCGTCATCCTGGCCCACCCCCTTTGGTCTCCTACGACTCTGAGTGGCTGGAGAAGGACGGAGGGAGGAGGAGGAATCCAGAAGAGGGGGCCCATTCTGCCTCTTGGACTCTGGAGCTTTTGGAGGCGGCGCGCGAGCAGGGAGCGGGGAGGAGCAACGACGGAGGGCTTCTTTGCAGCGTGCAGGGGCGCGTGAAGAGGACCAACAGCAAAAAACCTGGTCAGGGGCCTCAAGATCACCAGGATGAGGCCCGAAGATCACCCTGGTGATCCCGATCACCGTTCTGAGCACCCCTGGTGTAAAAGGTGAAGGAAGATCAGGAAGACCCGGAAGAGATTTGGGGGGGGGGGGACGGGACAAAACAGGGAAACTATTTCAGAAAACAGAATTGTTTTGGAACGGAAAGGGGCCAAATGGAAGATTAGAGCTGGGAGGGAAAACTGGAGTAAAGGTGGAAAGGTTTGGGGTGTGTGTGCGCGCATGTTTACTCTACGCTGGTCAACTATAAATGGAAAAATAGACCCATGTGTGATTCCACAGCAAGCTGGTTTCAGGAAAGGCAAAAGCTGCACATCACAAGTTTCGAACCTGACTCAGCACATAGAAGGTGGCTTTGAAAAGCAGCCGGTTGCAGGAGCCGTCTCCCTAGGCCTCTCAGCAGCACACGGTACTGCACATCACCACCTTCTCCTGAGAAAAATGTGTAACATCACAAAGGACGACCACCTCACCCACTTCATAGGGATTCTGCTACAAAACAGGAGCTTTGTTGTTGAGTTCCAGGGCCAGAGAAGCGGGTGGCGGAAACAGAAGAACGGCCTGCCTCAGGGGAGCGTGCCTGCTCCACCAATGGTCAACATTGACACAAATGGCCAGCCATTGCCAGAAGGGACAGAGAGTTTCACCTATGCTGACGATCGCGCCATCACCGCTCAAGCAGGAAGCTTTGACATGGTTGTACAGAAGATCTTCGAACCTTTAGGCCAGGGGTGGACTACCTACGGCCTGCGAGCCACTGAGAAGAACGGGTGCCGCTGTCGCCATCCCATCGCGGCGGCTTTGGCGTGCCTGACAATTTTGGAGCAGCAGCTTTGGAGTGCCCCAGGCTCTCTGCCTCTTCCATATGCCTCCGGCATGGAGAGGCTCCGGATGGCCAGCGTGGGAGCGTCAGTGCCGGCGGCGTGGCGGGGAGGAGCCTTTGGACGACTTCCTGTAGTCCCGGTTGAGCTGGCTGAGACAGCTACGGCACCCAGAATGTCTCAGCCAGCTCATCCGGGACTACAGGAAGTCATCCAAAGGCTACTCCCCCACGCCACGCCGGCAGACACTCCCATGCAGGCCATCCAGAACCTCTCCACGCCGGAGGCAGGAGGAGGAGAGCCCGGAGCTGGATCTGCCTCCACCCTCGGGCCCTCCCTCACTCCACCGACGCGCGACCCTCCATGCAAGAGGGCCAAAGCCCAGGATCACCACCGTGAGGGCACTCCGGAGCCGCCGGAGAAGGCAGGAAGGAACCCCGCTGCCCTGGTGCAGCCGCGGCAGCCCCCTTTGAAGCAGGACCATGGCAATACGGCCTGCCGCTCGTCCTCCCTCTGCCCTCCTCCTCCTCCCCCTTCTTTCTAAGGTACGTAGTTGGATTTTCTTTTAATTATTATTGTTTTAAATTCATACCCGGTGTACTAGACGACACCCAACTTTTAATAAGATTTTAAAACATTTAAAAAGTGGTTATTATTATTATTTTATTATAATAATAATATAAATAATATAATATAATGTTATATTATATTATAATTTCAATATATTATAATGTCTCTCTCTCTCTATATATATATACTAGCTGTCCCTGCCACGCGTTGCTGTGGGTATGTGTGTGTTTCCTCCTTCCTTCTGTCTTGTCTTTCCCTTTATGTGTATGTACAGATGTGTATGTTTGTGTGCATATGTATATGTGCATGTGTATATGTGTATGTGTGCATGTCTGTATTTATATATGTGTGTATGTATGTATGTATGTGTGTGCATGTGTATATATGTATGTGTGTGTATGCATATATGTGTGTGCATGTGTATGTGTTTGCATGTGTATATGTGTGTATGTATATATGTGTGTGTATATGTGCATGTGTATATGTGTGTATGTGTGCATGTCTGTATTTATATATGTGTATGTATATATGTGTGTATATGTATGTGTGTGTGTATATATGTGTGTGCATGTGTATATATGTATGTGTGTGTGCATGTGTATATATGTGTATGTGTGTAGGTACAGTATGTGTATGTGTATATATGTTTGTTTGTGTGTGCATGTGAATATATGTATATGTGTATATGTGTGTGCATGTGTATATATGTGTGTGCTTGTGTATATACAGTATGTATGTGTGTTTATGTATATATGTGTTTGCATGTGTATATGTGTGTATGTATATATATGTATATATATGTGTGTGTGCATGTGTATATATGTGTATAGGTATGTGTATGGGTATTTATGTTTATGTGTGTGTATATATGTGTGTGCATGTGTTTATATGTATATTTGTGTATGTGTATGTATATATGTGTGTGCATGTGTATATGTGCGTGTGTATATGTGTGTGTATGTGTGCATGTCTGTATTTATATGTGTGTGTATGTGTATATGTGTGTATGTGTGCATGTCTGTATTTATATGTGTGTATGTATATGTGTGTATGTATATATGTGTGTGCATGTGTATATATGTATATGTGTGTGTGTATGTGTATATATGTGTATGTGTGTAGGTATGTGTATGGGTTATTATGTTTATGTGTGTGTATATATGTGTGTGCATGTGGGAGAGGAAGGCTGGGAATGGAAAGTAACTACAAAATGGGAAGAAAGACTGGGGGGAAGGGGAAAGGGGAAGGGGGTGGGGAGGGTGGAAGTGTGTGTGACCGAGGAAGGCCCTGGCGGCAAAGCCAGTGAGCAGGAGGAGGAGTTAGAGGAGAACGAAAGAGCAGCGCGGGGGGAAGGATCCTAGCCATGCCCAGAGGCAACGATCCTCACCCCCTCACTGCTCTTTCCTCCTCCTCCTCCTGCTCGTTGGCTTTGCCGCCAGGGCCTTCCTCGCTCCGGCGGTGTCTCTCGTGATCCCGGCGGAGCGAGGAAGGGCCTGGCGGCAAGGGAGCCGGCGAGCAGGAGGAGGAGGAAAGAGCAGCGAGCGGGGGAGGATCGTGGCCTTTGTGCATGGCCACGATCCTCCCCCCGTCGCTGGTGTTTCCTCCTCCTTCGCCTCCTCCTCCTGCTTGTTGGCCGTTGCATGGAGGAGAAGAGCGGCCGTGTGGAAGAGTGTTGCCGCTGGGGCGGCCTGGCTTGGGACCGGGGAAGGGTGCTTTGGGGACGTGGGAAGGGGGCGGGGTGTGTGTGTTGTTTTGTGTTGCTTTGGGGACATGGGAAGGGGGCGGGGCTGTTGTTTTGTGTTGCTTTGGGGACGTGTATTGTGGGCAGGCTTTGAGTGTGGCATGCGGTTCGGTGGCGAAGTCTTTGGGATGGGGCCGGGGCGCTCTGGCTGCCATGCGTGAGCATTCTAAACATTTGTGCTGGCAGCGGAGAGCCCGGGAAGGAAGTTCCGTTGCCCGTTTTTGGGGGCTGGTGTTTGGGGGTGTTGCGAGGTTCCTAGGGCCGATTTTTTTGGCTCTGTAGGTACCTCGTGGTATGGCTATTGGGGCTGCCGAGTTTGGTGTTTCTGAGGCTTATAGTTTCTTTGTCTATGTCTCCCGTTGCACGACGTGAAGAAAAATATATATATAGATATATATACTAGAATTTATTAGTTTGTTTGTTTGTTTCAACTTGTCTGTCGCCACTCCTGTGCAGCTTGGGGCAACTCACGACACTAGAATACAAATAAAATAATATAATAATTATGATATTAATACTAATAATATATGAATATTTGTTGATATATTAATATGTTAATATTAATGATGTGTAATATATAGTAAATATAGTAAATAAATAAATAAATAATGTAGATTAGAACGTAGTTCCACCTTTAGGTGCGGCCCTCCGTAACATTTTTTGGCTCTCGTGTGGCCCCTTGGAAAAAATAATTGCCCACCCCTGCTTTAGGCGCTCTTATTGCCTATTACAGAGAAAACCAGTTGATTCCTAATCCATCAAAAACGCAGACGTGTGCTTATCCCCTTAAGGACAGACAAGCACCTTGAGCTCTGAGAATTACCAGGGAAGGAACCCCACTGGAGCATTGCAGCACACCCACATAAGCCGGGAGTCACTCTGGATGGCGCTCTGACTGGCAAGAAGCAAAAAGTGGGTGCTAGAAACAATATCATACGAAAGCTGACTGGCACAACCTTGGGCATCACAACCAGACTCAGTGAAGACATCTGCCCTTGCGCTTTGCTACTCCGCAGCTGAATACTCATGCCCAGTGTGGAACACATCCCACTACGATAAAACAGTGGGTGTGGCCCTTAATGAGATATGCCGCATTATCACATTATCGCATTACCACACCCAACACCACTGGAGAAATTGTACTGCTTAGCCGGTATTGCACCAGGGAAGTAGCAAGTAATGAGGTGTTCCTGCGAGTATCTCTGTAGGTCTTACAAAGCTGTTTTAATTTTGGTTTAAAGTGTTGGGATGCTGGCTGATATCCGAACAGGGGATGTCGCTGCCTTGGTCCTTTCATTACTTGCTACTTCCTGGTGCAATACCGGCTAAGCAGTATACTAGAGATTTTTAGGGCCCTGGGTCTCAGCGTCCGGACTATGAGCCTCACTCTCACTCTCGCAGCCATTTTTCCGGCAGCCATGTTTTGGGGTTTTTAACGAGTCACGATGTTCTTTCTCTGAGCCTCACTCACCTCAAGGACGTCTTGCCGGAAGCCGCAGTCGGTGTTGCTCCCGCCAATGACGTAAAGCTTCCCCAGCAAGGCCACCATGCCGTGCCAGGCGCGCCGGAAGGGGCTGTCGGGTAGAGTGGCCCAGCAATTTGTCCCAGGTTCGTAGCACTGGAACTCCTTGAGGTACTCCTCTTCCCGCCTCCCGCAAGCGATGTACACCTTCCCGTCCAAGGCGGCCCCAGCGTGGGCAAAGACCTGCGTGCGACCGTCCGTCCGTCCATTGGAAAGAAGGAAGGAAAATGGCAGCAAGAGGCAGTAGGAACAAGGAAATATAACGCAATGCAATTATTATTACAAGGTATCATTGGTGTCATAGTAAGAAAAAGAGAACAGGACATTTCTATGTTATTTTGTATAATATATAATATACTAGCTTGGGGACCCGGCGGTGCCAGGGTTATTTGAGAAACGTATTAGTTGGTCTTTAGCAATTATTTATGTGGCTCGCAGTGGTGTCAGGAAGTTAGTGAAGGCACTGCGAGTCCCATCGTCCATGGTCTACCCTCCTCCAAAGTGCAACAAGATGTAGAGTGGGTCATGGAGTCTCTGTCTGCCAAGTTTGGCCTTGACCCATCAGTATTGGGAGTTGCAGTGGTATCATGAAATTACTGAAGGTACTGCAAGTCCCATCATCTGTGGTCCACCCTCCTCCAAACTACAGCAGTATGTAGAGTGGGTCATGGGGGCTGTGTGTGGCAAGTTTGGCCTTGATCCATCAGTATTGGGAGTTGCAGTGGTATCATGCACCAGGACGTAGAGTGGGTCATGGGGGCTGTGTGTGCCAAGTGTGGTCTGTATTGGTCCTTTTCGGTGGCCACAGTGGTCTGTGGGAACCAAAGTGTTTGAAAGTACTACAAATCCCATAATCCGTGGTCCATCTCCCCCAAACCGTACCAGGACGTGCGTTGTTGGGTTCAGTGTGCTCTGGATCCCTATTGTGTCAGTCTCCCAAACCCTTCCAGTCTGTTCAGTTGCTGATGAATGCCTCTGTGTTTGCCGTGTGCCATAGGAAAGGGTGAAGGGAGAGGCAGCAGGCGGGCGCATGCGAATTCCACACAAGGAACGCCGGGATGCCTGCCTGGGGTAGAGGGAGCACATCCAATGTAGGATGGAAGTCTCCCCGAATGAAAGCATGACTTGGGTGGTGAGCCGTAGTGTTTGGGGAGGACATGGGCAGTGTTTGGGCCACATGTGACCTGCAATGTCAGGTGAGGGAGTGCCTTTGGAGGCTTCTCAGCACTTGGCATTATAGCCTGCTTGTGGAGGCCCCAGGCTGTCTGTCTAAGTGGACACTTCCCCCACATACATACATACATACATACATACATACATCTTTTTCTCTTTTATTTTATGTGTAATAGATAGATAGATGAATAGATAGAAGATATAGATAGATAGATAGATGTATAGAATAGATAGAAGATAGATTAGATAGATCGTAGAGATATAGAGATGATGATGTATAGAGAAAATAGATAGATGTATAGATAGAAGATGTATAGGCCGAGGGAGGGTGGGAAAAACACATTGCATTTTTATTTGTTTCAACATTTTTATTACTATTTTTTGGTCCGTGATCTGCGCCCCACCCCGGCTTGCGCCCCTATGCCATGGCCTAGGTTGGCCTTATGGGTAATCCGGGCATGCTGATGACCCTACTTCTCCAGAGGCGACCTGGCTACGGTGATCCAGGCGACGGTCATCTCGAGGCTGGATTACTGTAATACCCTCTACATTGGCCGACAAAACTCAAGCTGGTGCAAAATGCTGCTGTCCGACTACTGTTTTAATTGTGATTGTAGATGTGTTGAGGGATTGTATTTTAATGCAATGTTTTAATGGGTTGTGGGGTTTGGGGTTTTACGCTCATCGAATTGTGCCTGCTGCACAGTCACACCCATTCTGCAGCAACTGCACTGGCTTCCAATAGAGTACCGAATTGTTTTCAAGGTGCTAGTATTGACCTTTAAGGCCTTGTATGGCCTAGGGCCGGCGTACCTGAGGGACCGCCTCACCCCATACGTTCCCCCGAGATCACTGCGCTCAGAAGAGCAGAACCTCCTCTTAGTCCCATGGATCCACTCCTGCAGGCTGCCCACTACAAGACCAAGGGCCTTCTTTGTGGCTGCACCATCTGCATGGAACTCTATGCCAGTCAAAGTCCGTACCATCAAACTGGCCCCGTTCAGGAGAGCGTGCAAAACAGCTTTGTTTAGACAAGCTTTCAATCTTATTGTCCCCTAAGCATTTACCGTATTTTTCGCACCATAAGGCGTAGTTTTTCCTCCCAAAGTAGGAAGAAAAATGAGCCGCGTCTTATGGAGCGAAGATGCAGGCAGGGAGGGAGGCGCTGGAGCAGAGGCGGCGGGGAGGGGCGGAAGAGGGGACTCACGGGGGGGGCTCCCCTCACGGACCCGGAGGAGCAGCAGCAGGGAGGAGGCCACGAGGCGGCCCCACGGAGGCGCAGCGGCAGCAGCTGTAAGGACGCCCGGAAGAGAGGCCGGAGGGAGGGAGGGAAGGAGGAAGAGGCCGCAGCGCCTCCGCGCAGGGCTCCTCCCTCCGGCGGCGGGCCTTCCTCCCTCTTCCTCCTCGGCAGAGGCGCGACAGTGACGTCACGAAGATGCGCCTCTGTCTTCGGGCCTTCCGGGCGCTGCTGCTGCTGCGCTGCGTCTCGGAAGAGCCAACCAGAGACGATCTTCGTGACGTCACTCCGTCGCGCCTCTGGCGAGGAGGAAGGGAGGAGGTCAAGCCTAGAATCAAACTGCCGGAAGAGAGGCAGTTGCTCGCTCTTGTATTCTTGATGTGTTTTTATGCTTTTATGTCTTTTATGCTTTTAGTATTGTATATTAAATTGTGCTGTGATTGTTCTATATGTACTGTGTAAACCGCCCCGAGCCTGCTGGAACGAGCGGTATAAAAAATGAATAATTAATTAATTAATATTTATATATTTAACCCCAAACTAATAATAATATGGGCTGTGGTGGTGCAGCGGGTTAAACCACTAAGCTGCAGAATTTGCTGACTGGAAGGTCAGTGGTTCGAGTCCATGGGAAGGGGTAAGCTCCTGTTGTTAGCCCCAGCTTCTGCCAACCTAGCAGTTCATAAACATTCAAATGTGAGTAGATCAATAGGTAACACTTCAGGTAGGAAGGGAATGGTGCTCTATGCCAGCCACATGACCTAGGAGGTATCTAAAGACAACGCCGGCTCTTTGGCGGAGAAATGGAGGTGGGCATACACACCTCTCCCCAGAGTCAGGCTCAATTAGACTTAATGTCAAGAGGAAATCTTTACCTTTACTCGTCAGCCAAAATTTCCACTTTCCCTCCTCTTGTCCCTCTCGCTCGGGTCATATAATATTAAAATAATATATTACTTAGTGGCCCTATATAATACAATATTTTTTTCGTGTCAGGAGTGACTTGAGAAACTACAAGTTGCTTCTGCTGTGAGAGAATTGGCCGTCTGCAAGGACGTTGCCCAGATGTGTTACCATTATGTGGGAGGCTTCTCTCATGTCCCCTTCGCATGGGAACCTGGAGCTTATTTGAAACCCATTGAGGGTCTTAGAATGTATAGCCCACGCATTTGGGGGCCATAACGCACTTCAATCTCTACTTCCGGAATTTTCCAGAAATTAGGGATGTTAATGAAAACCAATTACATCACAAATCCACCTCACGCATCATCGCAGTTCATTCTCAACAATCCCTCGAAATGTTGGCCGCGTTGCCCCCCCGACTTGTAGTGTCTCCCCAGGTTCCCTTACCTCCTTCTGGAGGGGCGCCACGTACTCCCACGTGTTCGTCCGGGGGTCGTAGCGCTCCACCTCACGCAGGTCTTCATGATAGTTGCGCCCGGCCACTGCGTAGATGTATTCGCCCAAAATGCAGACAGCCATATCGGCATGCTCTTGCTGCAGGGACTGGATCTGGAACCACCGGTTATGGCGCGGGTCGTACCTTCCGGGGAAGAGATGCCATTATTTATAATGGGGACATTCTGAGATAAAGTATTATTATTATTGTTTATTTGAAGTATTTGTATACCACTCTTCTATTATTACTTTTATAGGTTTTCAGTTTTTTTATTAACCACATCTATATATATAAAGGAGGACCCGTCATCCAAAGACTGCCAGAGGCAGAGAAACCTTCCAAGGCAGAGACACCACACTTGGCAACAAAAATAGGCCTCAGGCAAGGAAGGTTTTTAGCAAAGAAACTCCCCCAAAAACCTAGAAGGCCCCCAAAACAACGATAAAAAACTCTACATTTCCCAGCGTCCTCCGCGGCCGCCAGCGAATCCCATTGGCCGACATCGGCCCACACAAAATGCCGGCGCCTCTTCCCAGCGCAGGCCATGCCCCCTGCCATCCCCACAACCACTCCACCCCCTTCCCCGGGCTGGCCCCGCCCCCTGCCATCCCCACAACCACTCCACCCCCTTCCCCCGGGCTGGCCCCGCCCCCTGCCATCCCCACAACCACTCCACCCCCTTCCCCCGGGCTGGCCCCGCCCCCTGCCATCCCCACAACCACTCCACCCCCTCCCCCCCGGCTGGCCCCGCCCCTGCCATCCCCACAACCACTTCACCCCCCTCCCCCGGGCTGGCCCTGCGCCCTGCCCTCCCCACAACCACTCCACCCTCTTCCCCGGGCTGGCCCTGCCCCTGCCATCCCCACAACCACTCCACCCCTTCCCCGGGCTGGCCCCGCCCTGCCATCCCCACAACCACTCCACCCCTTCCCCGGGCTGGCCCGCCCCTGCCATCCCCACAACCACTTCACCCCCGTCCCCCGGGCTGGCCCCGCCCCCCTGCCATCCCCACAACCACTCCACCCCCCTTCCCCCGGGCTGGCAACAGTCTCTTTAAAATAACTGCCGCCAAAACAAATCACCTCAGGACAGCCTCCCACACACCACAGCCAGTCGGACTGCCGAGGACACACAGTGCCTAAAGGACAGGCCAAACCAGTAAAACTGACCACTGGTAATCAACACAAACCACTGACCACAGTACAATCAGCCACACAATCACAACAACAAAATAAAAAAAAACACCACACACTCCTCCAGACACTACAACTCTCACAACCACACTCGAGAAACACAATCCAAAAGACCAAGCCAGCACAAAATACCACACAACGCCAATATGTAGAAGATACACAACTATGTGCACAGAGCACATACATACCACTCACAGGACAAAAGACACCCACAACAAAAGACACCCACTTAACAAACACCACACCCACAACATGACAGCCACACAACTCGCGATGCCTACCTCTACAGACCCACAACACAACAGACACACAACACACACAACGCATACATATCACTGCTAAACAGAAACCAGCACAGTACAACCAACTAACACACCCCACATACACACCGTACATCCACACCACACTACCACTGTACACTCACAACAAACTACACACTCAACACCACAAACTCTTCTCCAAGCACCATCCCACCCACACACCACCAATCCTCCACTTTACAAACACCACACCCACAACATGACAGCCACACAACTCGCGATGCCTACCTCTACAGACCCACAACACAACAGACACACAACACACACAACGCATACATACCACTGCTAAACAGAAACCTACACAGTACAACCAACTAACACAGGAGGACATAACAACTACCAGGAGGACATAACACTAACACAAATAGGGCACCAGGGACACAGGCACCACTGACAAACACATACCGCCAGAATAACACAAACTTACAAAACCCACAAAAAAAATTCCTGCAACACAAAAACCCACCCCAACCAAAATTCACAACAAACACCACTGGCAAAAGCAACACCCCCTCCACATCACAACCAGCACACAGCCAGACTGAGACAACTATGTCACCACAACACACACAAAATACACCCCACAAATACCTGACAACTTCCCCAACACAAAACCCAGGACTGTACTCACTACTCACCACCACACACACCTCCAAATACACACGTCCCAGCAATTCCTACCCACACAACACAACTTCCTATCACAACCCATCCCCCCCAACCTTACGGGACCCCACACACACAACACCTACCACCACCACAAACAAAAAAACAACTCCATCTATACTCCAACCACAACACAACACTGAACTGATACTCTACAAACACACCCAAACACCCAAAACACCCCACCCACACAAGCATTCCACAACATACTACCACCTACAATGCCACCACACACCCACTAACTCACCAAAAAAGTAATAGGGCACAGCAATGCGTGCCGGGTACAGCTAGTATAGTATAAGCCAGTGTTTCCCAACCAGTGTGCCGTGGCACACTAGTGTGCCGTGAGCGATCATCAGGTGTGCCGTGGGAAATGGGAACCTCCACTACCCTTTCTTCCCACTCCTTCGAACACTTTTTCTTCTCCACTCGGGCTCCCTCCTTCCCAGCCTTGCTCTGCTCGCTTTGCCTACATACCGCATGGGTCATGTCTTCCTCCCTCCCCCTCCCCTCCTGAACACACTCACGCTGCCCCCTCGGATCAAAATGGCGGAAGAAGCGGCAGTGCAGAAGAAAAAGTAAGTGTTGGGCAGGAGGGGGAAGAAAGGGCGCAAAGGGGAGGGGAGGGAGGTCTCTGTCGAAAGCTGGCACGGGCAAACTTGGACCTTCCAGGTGTTTTGGACTCCAACTCCCACCAGTCCTAGCAGCCTCAGGCCCTTTTCCTTTTCCCCCCCTCAGCCACTTAAGCAGGAAAGGGCCTCAGGCTGTGAGGAATGGTGGGAGTTGGAGTCCAAAGCACCCAGAGGGCCGAATTTTCCCATGCCTGTTTCAGGGACCTTAAAGTGGTGAGCCTCCTTCCAACATTGTGATTCTGGATAGAAAACAAACAACAACATAACATGACATTGTTTGAGTCCACAGTGCTCTCTGGGTGTAGGTGAACTACAGCTTCCAAACTCAAGGTCAATGCCCAAGCAAACCCTTTCAGTACTTTCTGTTGGCAATGAGAGTTCAATAGGCCAAGTTTGGTTCAATTCCATTGTTGCAAGAGTTCAGGATGCTCTTTGATTGTGTGTTAACTATAAATCCCAGAAACTGTAACTCCCAAATGTCAAGGTAGTGGAAGTCCCATCATCCATGGTCCCCCGTTCTCCAAACTGCACCAGGATGTAGAGTGGGTGATGGGGGCTCTGTGTGCCAAGTGTGGTCTTGATCAGTCATTGGATGAGGGTCGCAGCGGTCTCAGAAAGTGAGTGAAGGTACTTCAACTCCCATCATCCATGGTCCGTCCCACTCAAAACTGCACCAGGATGTAGAGTGGGTTATGGGTACTCTGTCTGCCAAGTTTGGGCCTGGTCTCCGATTTGTAGGGGCTGCAATGTTCTGTTGGAAATGAATCGGGTGAAGGTAATACAAATCCCATCATTTGTGAGCCATCCTGCTGTAAACCACAGCAGGTTTGTAAAGTGGGCTACTGGGCTTCTGTGTGCCAAGTTTGGTCCTGATTCGTCATTGGGGTGGGCCACAGTGGTCTAAGGAAGTGAATTAAAGTGCTGCAAGTCCCATCATCCATGGTCCATCCTCCCTCAAAACTGCACCAGGATGTAGAGTGCATCTTGGGGGGTCTGTGTACCAAGTTTGGTCTTGTTCTGTCATTGTTGGGGGCCTAGACAGGAAAATCAAGTTGAGGAAGCTTCACAATATCCCATGAGCTGAGGCCTAGTCAGGAAAATCAAGTTAAGGAAGCCTTGCTGTCAATTTTGGGCCTGGTCTGTGATTTATAGGGGCTATAGTGTTGTTTGGGAAGTGAATCAGGTGAAGGTACTGCAAATCCCATCATTCGTGGCCCATCCTGCCCTAAACCACACCAGGTTGTGAAGTGGGCCATTGTGCCCCTGTGTGCCAAGTTTGGTCCTGATCCGTCATTGCTGTGGGCCAAAGGTGGGCCAAATGTCAAGGTCTATTTCCCTTGAACTCCATCTGCGTTCACATTTGGGCATATTGAGCATTCATGCCAAGTTTGGTCCTGATCCAGCATTGTTTGAATCCACAGTGCTCTCTGGGTGTAGGTGAACTACAACTCCAAAACCCAAGGTCAATGCCCGCCAAACTCTTATAGCATTTTCTCTTGGTTATGGGAGTTCTGTGTGGGAGGTTTGTGTCTTTCTGCCATTCCTGCCAGGATCTCTATGTTGTGTTCATGGAAACAGGCCCAGGTTTCACACTGAGTGTATAAATACATTTAAAAACATATTAACTATATGTATGACTGTGTTAGAGTGTCATTTTGTGTCATTTTGGTTGGTGGTGTGCCCCAGGATTTGGTCAATGTAAAAAATGTGCCACGGCTCAAAAAAAGGTTGAAAAACACTGCCTTATCGAGTCTCAGCCAATTGCAATTTAATTTGTGGCAGACACGTAAACAAAGTTTCTGGAGTAGAACACCTACTATCAAAGAAAGGACCACACGATTAAATAGGAAATAACGGAAAGGGTGCCGAGTGGAAGGAGAAGAACCAGGACTCGCCAGAGGACGCTGCTGACAGACTATTAGAGGCGCATCATGCTACTCACCTCCAGCACCGGGCCTCTGCTCGGAAGCCCCGCACATTGTTGTCCCCTCCAATGAGGTAGACGAAGTCGTTGTAAACGGCCACCCCTTGGTTGGACATCAGAGGCGCCTGGGCTACGGTGAGGTGCCTCCAGCCTTTCAGGAGTGGGTTCAGGAACCAGGCCTGGCTGCTGAGGGCCGCTGAGGGGGTGCCGTGCCTCCCGCCAAAGCCCGCCACACACCGGAAGCGCGACCGGATCTGCATCCGCGGCTCCTGCAGCACAGGCTGGAAGGCTTCGTTCTCGTGGTAGGCCAGAGCCTGCGCCACAGTCTCCTTCAACGGGCACGGGCCGAGCTTATCGTGGAGCCTCTGCAGGACGTGGGCCTCCATTAACGGGAAGCGGACGGTGTCCAAAAGCTCCGGGGACTCCGTTAAGGAGAGGTCATCGGCCTCGAGCTGCGGGGGGTCGAAGTGGTAGAGGAGGGCCCCCTCGTAGGCCTCGTTCTCGGACCGGACCTGCAGGGCGTTGCTGCCCAGGAGCGCATGAAGCTTCTCCAAAGGGAGGTGGCGGTAGGCGGGGGTGCGGGAGAAGGTCACAAAGTTCTTGAGGACGAAGGCGTCCAGCTGCTCAGCCAGGTGGCCCAAGCTGAAGAGGTCGGCAAGGCGGTAGGCCTCCAGGAGGTTCTCCGCATCCACCCAGGAGGCCAGGAAGTCACAGCAGAAGCGGATCGCCTCCAGGATCTAGAGGAGACAGGAGCACATGGGCCTCCGTTTGCACATAGGAAGAGGGGTCGCCTCAGGCGTGGGCCCCTATTTCTGTATTAAGAATAGAGGCCAGCTTTTGAGGCCAAGTCTATCGATATGCAAACAGAGGTCTACTTTTGAGGTAAACATCAGGCATGGTTTAGAACCCAAAAATAGGGAATCAAAACTCTAATTGGGGGGGGGGGGGGATTTTTTTGATTAGTAATAGAAAGACTTACAAAAAAAATTCCAAAAATTTCTAAAATGTAACGTAATTACTAACGAAATTCGTTAGTAGTTCTAAAGTAGGCAAAGCAGGGAAACAGGACTGACACTGTTTTAAGCACAGGCAAATCAAGGGGCAACATTTCCCTTGGATTCCTTGCAGGGAGATGTAATGCATTAATATATTATTATTAATATTATTATTAATATTATAAAAGGACAGGGTTTCTTTGCAGGGACATATAATGCATTAATATATTATTCTACTCTGTCCTTCTATCTAAACCCCCTTCCTGGGTGTTTAAATCGCTTTTTTTGTCAGTCCTCCAGCCCCTCTAGGAGTCCCGATCTGGATCTCTCTATCGTTTCCGGCTCCTTTTTCACTTCCTGGAAAAGGCCTTTCACTCTAATTAGGCTCCAAGCATGGAAAGACCCCGATTTGACTGTGAGTTATGTCTGCAAAGCTATTTTGGAGGGGGAAATTTTCCTGTTGGGTGGGCATCCGAAATAGTTACTAATCTAACAAAAATTTGGGCCCAGGGGGTGCGGAAAAGAAAGTCCACTTCCGGGATTGGCCCTGCGATGCGTATAAACTTGAAAGTCCCATACATACGAATCCCTTCCGATTTCTTTTCATTTTCATAACTTTTTTCTCATGCCTAGTAAACATTGTTGGGGAATCGGAGCTCTTAGGCTCAAAAATAACCCTCGGTTGGGGCAATTCCACCATAAATATAGCAGAGCACAGAAGTAAACTTCATAACCAGCAGAAACTTACATGTGGTGAGCTGTTAACCGTCTATTCCTGAGGATGGCACAGGATTGCAGAACCAGAACTTTAGGTTCAAAAATATTTCTTGAAGTAAAAGAAATACATTCTAGATCAGGGCTGCTCAGGAAGTCGATCACGATCGACTAGTCCAGTGTTTCCCAACCACTGTGTCGCGGCACACTAGTGTGCCGTGAGTGATCATCAGGTGTGCCTTGGGAGGAGAAGGCTGCTACGGCTGCTGCTGTTATTGTTGTCCCTCTCCCTGCTGTTGTTCCCGCGCCTTCTCCCATCTTCGCCCGAGCCGTCCGCGCCATCCTTCCCCTCAGAGTCCGAAGGAAAAGCAGCAGCAGCGCCGGAGGCCGCTTCCCCCTTGCCCCAGCCCGCTCTTTCCCTCGCGCTCGCTCAAGTGTGTGTGTGTGTGAGAGAGAGCATAACAGCACAGGCAGAAAAGCAAACATCACAGGGAAACGTGTCTGTGTAGGAGGGTGAACATTAGGAAGAACTTCCTGACTGTGAGAGCTGTTCAGCAGTGGAACTCTCTGCCTCAGAGTGTGCTTCCGCCTGGCTGCTCTCTTTCCAGCCGGCTTTCCTGCCATTCCTGCCAGGATATCTATGTTGTGTTCATCGAAACAGGCCCAGGTTTCACACTAAGCAAGTGTATAAATACATTGAAAAACATATTAACTATATGTGTTACTGTGCTAGAGTGTCATTTTGGTTCGTGGTGTGCCCCAGGATTTGGTAAATGTAAAAAGTGTGCCGGGGCTCAACAAAGGTTGAAAAACACTGGACTAGTCGATCCCAAGTCCATTTGAGGTAGGTCGCAGCCGGATGGGGCGCTTCTGTGCGCGCGCACAATGGGCGCTACCGCCGCTGCCTTCCGCCCGCGCGGGGCTTCTTTCGCCAAAATGAGGTTTAAGTGGGCAGGCCCTGGCGCTCTTCTCTTGACACGGTGTGTTGACGTGATCACCCATTGGTTGCTCCGGGGTGGGGTGGGGTAGCAAGGCGAAGGCGCGTGCAGGGATAGGATGCGAGGCTGCGGGAGGGAGTGTGTGTGTGTGTGAGAGAGAGAAGGCCTCGCCGGAGAAGGATGGTCCCTGCGGTGGGGCTGCAGCTGACGAGCGTGCCCTCGACGCCGGTGAGTGAAGCCTGGACGGGGCCCCACCTCGCGCTCTGCCCTGTCTCTCTCTTGCCTCGGCGGCACTGAGGGCACGCTTGTCAGCTGCAGCCTCACCGCTGGGACCATCCTCCTCCGGTGAGGCCTTCTCTCTCTCACACACACACACACTCACACACACTCCCGCAGCCTCGCATCCTATCCCTGCACGCACCTTCACCTTGCTCCCGCACCCCCCAGGAGCAACCAATGGGCGGTCACGTCACCACACCGTGTCAAGAGACGAGTGCCAGGGCCCACCCACTAAAGCCTCATTTTGGTGAAAGAAGCTCCACGTGGACGGAAGGCGGCGGCGGGAGCGCGTGCACAGCGGAGGACCAGAGCGCGCCAGGTAGATCTTTTTGACTTGGTTGTTATAAAGGTAGCTCGCAAGCTGAAAAAGTGTGAGCGCCCCCGTTCTAGCCAGAAAAGGACTTGTAGCTAACTGGCTGGCTAAATCCCATCTTCGAAAGAGGTCAAAGGGCAAAAAGTCAAAAAGCCCCAGCAGCTACATTTCGCCTAAAGAGAGAGGCCGAGTGTGCATCCTCGCTGGAAGGAAGGAAGGAAGGAAGAGAAGGCCGAGGGGACTGGGAAACGGCGACCGGCCACGTGGACAAACCCAGGGCAATAAAGGTACGTACGAAAAGGAAGTTCCCTCACCGAGATCCCATTGCTACACCTTCAAAGGGGGAGGAGACGGTGGAAAGGAAGGTGGGGCAAAACATCTTTTGGTAAACATGCAGAGGGACGATGGGAGGAAGGAATGCAGGCCCGGATTAACCCTTGGCAGGCCACGGGAGGAGGCCCCAAACCAACCTGGCGCCCCCACGCCCTCCTCGCCCCATCCCTTCCTTGCCAAGGAAGGAGGGCGCGCCCCCGGTGCTGGCAGTGGCCCCAGGGGCGGGGCTTCCCTCTGCCTCCTCCTCTTCGCAGTGCGCCCTCCTTCCTTGACTCAAGGAAGGAGGGCGCGCGAGGAGGAGGAAGAAGGAAGGGAAGCCCCGCCCCCGAAGCCAGCAGCGCTTCCCTCCGTCTCCTCCTCTTCGCGCTGCGCCCTCCTTCCTTGAGTCAAGGAAGGAGGGCGCGCGAGGAGGAGGAGGAAGGAAGGGAAGCCTCACCCCCCGGGGCCGCACACCCTCGACGCCGAGTCAAGGAAGGAGGGTGCACCGCGAAGAGGAGGCCGCGGAGGGAAGCCCCGCCCCCGGGGCCACTGCCGGCACCGGGGGCGCGCCCTCGTTCCTTGGCAAGGGGACGGGGGCGATGGTGGGGGGGGGTGTGCCATTCCCTCCTCCCCTGCCTCCTCACAGCGCTCTCCCGCCGCTCTCCTCCTCCTCCGAGAGAGAGAGTTGCATTAAGGTTTTGTGTCACAATTTTTTGGGGGGTCCGTGTGAATTGCGCCCCCCTTGTCTTGCGCCCCTAGGCCATGGCCTAGAGTGGCTTTATGGGTAATCTGGGCCTGAGCCTAATCCTATCTCTAGTCCATCTACTCATTGAGGTCCGGAGACTTGAGGACACAAGGGACTTGTGCAGATCCGGGATGAAACCCAACAAATATACTAACGGAGGCCCACGTCTGAGGTAAATACGTCAATAGAGCCCCACTTCTACGGGGATTGCTGCAAAAGGGATACACAACGTTTCTTGAAAAATCCAAATTTAATTCTACATCTTTGCTATTTGCTGATAAGGTGAATGAGTAAAGGTCATATAAAGGTCATAGAGCAGCAGCAGCAGCAAGGAGAACAGCCATACAAAACAGGCCATCATCGCTCTGAATAATACAGAACAATAGTAAAGTGCGGAGACAAGCATTTTGGGTGCTAGCCAGGGCCCACTTCGAGGTAAAGTCCACCTTAATACACAAACCTCAGGTGTAGGCCTCTATCTGAGTATTAAGATAGGCCTACCACAATATAACAAGTAGATTAAGCTAGACGTTGCCTCAGAAGTGAGGCTCTTGTTATATTAAGATAGACTTACCTGCAGCTGGCACGCAGCAGACAGAATCTCCTCCACGCTGCTCAGTCCGATTTCCAGTTCTGAAGTGTAGATGAAGTCAAGGATTCGGCGCATGGCGTTGTACGAGATCCCCTGGATCTGGACCTCCTTCTGGTCCATTTCCTTCAAACCGCTAGTAAACATTCCCCTAAACACCAATAGAAACAGGTAGCAAGAAGAGAGCACCTTGTCAAGTTGCATCTCCATAGTTAGTGTATTGTAACCTTAAGATATGTGCCTCTAAGAAGATACTGTAACCACATAAGCTCTTAACTCTGAAACCTCCACGCCTAGAACATTGTTTGAATAAACTTTGCAATTCTTTAACAACAAACAAAAAACAAAAAAAAGAGAAGAGAGCCACCTTGAACCACTATTTCCAGAAGAACGAACGGGGTAGTTGAGACGCTGCCTTGCTCCTCCATCCATGTTCCCATAACATTCCCCACTATGATCTCACAACACTCCTTGCTACAATCCCATTCCTTGTTCCTGTCTCTTCTAGGTACTGGAGGCAATCTGCTTCGGCTGCGACTTCCTGGCTTATGATGCTGTAAACCACCACTTCCTCCTGAGAAGAATGTATCCAACTCAAAGGAGGACCACCTCACCCGCTCCATAGGAAATCTGCGACAAAACAGGAGCTTTTTTGTTGAGTTCCAGGGCCAGAGAAGCGGATGGCGGAAACAGAAGAATGGCCTGCCTCAGGGGAGCGTGCCTGCTCCACCAATGGTCAACAGTCACACAAATGACCAGCCATTGCCAGAAGGGACAGAGAGTTTCATCTATGCTGACGATCGTGCCATCACCACCTAAGCAGGAAGCATTGAGATGGCTGAGCAGAAGCCCTAGAATCATAGAGTTGGAAGAGACCACATGGGCCATCCATTCCAATTCCTGCCAAGAAGCAGGAAAATTGCATTCAAAGCACCCCCGACAGATGGCCATCCACCCAAGCTCTAGGTGCTCTTAGCGCCTATTACAGTGAAAACCAGCTGATTCCTAATCCACCTAAAACACAGACATGTGCTTTTTGTTTTAAGAAAGCATACCGAGCTCTGAGGATTACCTGGGAAGGAATCTCACTGGAGCATTGCAGCGCACCCAAATACCCTGGACCATGCTCTGACCTACAAGAAGCATCTGAATATCAAGCAAAGAGTGGGCACTAGAAACATTATCATTCGAAAGTTGACTGGCACAACCTGGGGATCACAACCAGATACAGTGAAGACATCTGCCCTTGCGCTATGCTCCTCTGCTGCTGAGTATGCATGCCCAGTGTGGAACACATCTCACCACGCTAAAACAGTGGATGTGGCTCTTAATGAGACATGCCGCATTATCACGGGGCGTCTGCGCCCTACACCACTGGAGAAATTACACTGTTTAGTTGGCATTGCACCACCTGACATCCGCCTGGAAGTAGCAACCAATAGTGAAAGGACCAAAGCAGTGACGTCTCCGGCCCATCCCCTGTTTGGGTATCAGCCAGCACATCAGTGACTTAAATCAAGAAACAGTTTTCTAAGATCTACAGAGACACTCGCTGGAACACCTCAGCAAGTGAGAGTCCAAAAGTGGCAGGCTCAAACCCAGAACCTCAATCCATGGCTGATACCAAAGGAGAAACCCCTTTCTGGGCACACAGAAGACTGGGCAACTTGAAAGGCGCTGAACAGACGGTGCTCTGGCACCACGAGAGGCAGAGCCAACCTTAGGAAATGGGGCCAGAAAGTGGAGTCCACGACATGCGAGTGTGGAGAAGAGCAAACCACTGACCACGTACGGCAATGGACACCTAAGCTTTTTACAGATGGTGACGGGCATAAGGCCTCGCCATCCAGGGTCGGCAGTTGGATGTCCCTATCACCCGGACGACCCAGACAGAGTATCTTCGTCTTCGCCGGATTCACCTTCAACCTGCTGCCTCGCAGCCATCCATCGAACGGCCTCAAGGCACAGATGGAAATTATCGGGTACAGAGTCCGGCTGGCCCTCCATCCCCAGAATGAGCTGAGTGTCGTCAGCGTACTGGTGGCACTCAAGCCCAAAGCTACGTACCAGTTGAGTGAGTGGTCGCATGTAGATGTTAAATAACAAGGGGGAGGGGATGGCTCCCTGAGGGACCCACAAAGTAGGGGGGATTCCCCGGAAACCATCCCTCCCCTCAGCACTCGTTGCTTCCGATTGTGGAGAAAGGAGGACAGCCAATCTAGAGCTGTCCCCCTCACTCCAACCACGGCAAGGCAGTGCGTCAAAAAATCGTAATTGACTGTATCAAACGCTGCTGTGAGGTCCAATAACACAAGCAGTGCCGATCCGCCTTGGTCAAGCTGGCAATGTAGCTGGTCTGTGATGGAGACCAAGACCGTCTCCGTCCCGTGCCCCATACGGAAGCCGGACTGGAAGGGGTCTAGGAAAGTCATCTAGGAAAGTCTGTTACTGCTCCATTGCCGCCCTCTCAATCACCTTGCCCAGAAACGAGAGATTCGAAACTGGGCGGTAAATGGAGGGAACCGAGGGATCTAATCCTGGCTTTTTCAGCAATGGAGAGACCACGGCCTCTTTCAATCCCTCTGGAAAATCTCCTTGCTCAAGGGAGTTGTTAACTATCTTCAACAGAAGGTCATGTAATCCCTCCAGGCAAGATTTCACAAGCCAAGAGGGACACGGATCGAGGGAGCAGCTGGTTGGTTTAGACCAGGGCTGCCCAACTGGCGGCCCGCGGGCCATATACGGCCCCCCAGCCCCTTCCCCGCGGCCCCCTAAGCTTTTTAATAAGAAATAAAAATAGAAAAAAATAAAAAATAAAAAAATTTAAAAAAAGTGCGCATGCGCGCGGGTTTGCCCGCTTTGGGGGGGCGGGGGGAGCCCCCGTGACTCCTCCCTCTCTCCCAAAGCGTCACGCCAGCCTCGGAAGCTTCCGAGGCTGTTGTGATGTTTTGGGCGAGGGGGCGGAGCCACGGAAGGCTCCTCCCTGGCTCTCCTTCTCTCCCCAAAGCGTCACAACAGCCTCGGAAGCGGGCGAAATCACCCGCTTCCAAGGCTATTGCGACGCTTTGGGAGAGGGGGCAGAGCCGCGTGGCCGGGGGCGTGGCCGAGTGGCCCCCAGGTGATCATTCACAAGAAGTCCGGCCCTTGTGCCGGCAGAAGTTGGACAGCCCTGGTCTAGACTCTAGATACAGTGACAATCAGATAACATGCCCCTAACAATCACCCCTACAGTCACATCACATTTCCGACGATTGCATAACATCCGAACCGGTAGGGGAAGGGGGATTCTGGGTAACGGAGAGACCTGAAATAGTCACAGGAGGCGGCCAGGAGAATGCGATGGGCGTGGAGAGGCTGCCCTTCGACCTTCAGAACGACATCGAAGAGGACGCCCCTGTCCCGGAGGGCACCCAGGCCACTGAGCAGGGACTGGGAGTGATGAGTGCTGCGATAGGTCCGGCCGGAAGTCTCCTTGGGGGTCAGACGGAACAGGCTTCGGAAGGGAGGGTTGGAGCAATACTCCGCCATCACGGGTGCCCCGGAAGCCCCGGAAGTCAGAGGTTGCAACATGGAAGTCTAGCTTGCGACTTAGAAATCGTACGTCATGGCCCAGAAATTGCAGGTCTTGATCCAGAAGTCTATGTCTCAATCCCAAAGTCTAGGCCATGACCGGAAGTCTAGTCCGTGCTCCGTATATCCTGGTCATTAACTGGAAATCGTGGGTCATGACCGAAAAATACGAGCCAATTCCCTGCAGAGAGAAGCAAACAAGGTTACTATTTACAATGTCTTTCAACTAATTTTACTATTTCTATCTATGCCTATGTAAATAATAAAAGTCAGTGTTTGCGGCGGTGTGGAAGTGCGGTAGGAGGAATATGTGCCAGCGTTTTGATTGGTTGCCACTGTGGGATTATTTGCATAAAGGACACTGATTGGCCAGCCTCAGAACACCGACACTCTAAGGCAGGGGTGCCCACACTTTTTCAGCATGCGAGCTACTTATACTAAGACCAAGTCAGCAAGATCTACCAAGAGAGAAGCAGGGCGGAGCCAGGGGAAGGGGCGGGCTTGACTGGCTTGGCTCCGCCCCTCCCCTCTGGTTTCAGCATTTCACAGCTTCTCCAGGGTAGAAGGGGGTACTGCCAAGCCAGTGCTGGCTATCTATGCCACCACTGGCTTGGCATAACCCTTCTGTACCCTGGAGAAGCTGTGGAAATGCTGAAGCTGGCGGAGCTTGGTGGGGCTCCTACTCTGGCTTGAGCATTTCCAGAGCTTCTCCAAGGTACAGAAAGGTTATGCCAAGCCAGTGGTGGCATAGATAGCCACCTCTGCCTTGGCATATCCTTTCTCTACCCTAGAGAAGCAGTGGAAATGCTGGAGCCGGCGGAGGGGGCGGGGCTTAGCGCGGCATGGCTCCGCCCCCTCAGAAGCGCCCAATCCAGCTGCGATCGACCTCCCTCGGGCCCAGGATCGACCAGTCGATTGCGATCGACTTCCTGAGCACCCCTGCTCTAAGGCACCAGATTATTTGCATAAAGGACTCTGATTGGCCAGCCTCAGAACTCCAACATTCTACGGCCCCAGGCAGAGGGGATTGGTTGCCACTTAAATGGTATTTGCATAAAGGAGGCAAACACAGAGAACAATGCTGGACGGGTATACAGACAGGAAAAACACACTGAGAAAAAGAGTCACTCTGAACAAACAGACTGGCAAATTAGCAAAATATATCAATATAATAGAGCAATCATAGCATCACAATGGAAAGAGCGTCCCAAATCCATGCATGGGAAAACATAGCAATGGCTTGATATACATTTGTAAATGATGCAATCCGAGTGGTGATCAAGGTACAATAATACAGATGTACAAATTCAAATATCAAGTATATAGGCTCACAATGCAGGCCTGGAAATCCAGGTAAATGTACACAACGTCGGCCGGAGGTTGGTGAGAGGGGTGTCAATTAGCAGCGCCAGACTAGTGGGCGTGACTGGCGCGCTGGGTGGGGAGGCCTGGGGGTATGTCCGTATCAAAGCACAGTAGCATGAGTGTAAACAAATATAGGTTGAATAACCCAGTGTTTCCCAACCAGTGTGCCGTGGCACACTAGTGTGCCGTGAGAGATCATCAGGTGTGCCGCGAGAAAAGCTCTCTGCCTCCCTTCCTCCCCCCCCCCCCTGCCATACTCCTGCTGCTTGGGAGAGGAGGAAGAAGGGCCAGGTGGCAGCAAAGAAAAAGAAGGGACCGGGCGCCGCCTCCTTCAGCTGTTTCCCCCCCTGCTTGTTGAACCAGCCTCCAATCCCGCCATGACTCCCGCCCCTCCTTGTGTGGGAGAGCTGAAGCCGGAGGAGCCCTGCTCTTGAGGGGAGGGGGCAGTGCCAAGCCAGCGGTGGCAGAGCCAGCACAATGTTGGCTTGGCACTGGCCTCTCAAAGCTGGCGAAGCTGTGGGAGAACTGAAGCCGGGGGGAGGGGGCAGGGCATGATGCGGCTTGGATCCGCCCCCTCCCACAGCTTCGCCAGCCTTGAGGGGGCAGTGCCAAGCCAGCGGTGGCAGAGCCAGCACAATGCTGGCTTGGCACTGCCCTCTCAAAGCTGGCAAAGCTGTGGGAGAACTGAAGCCGGGGGAAGGGGCGGGGCATGGTGTGGCCTGGCTCCTCCCCAGCTTCGGCACTCCCAGCAGGCCACCATCCCCCAGCCGTTCCTTACTGTGTTAGAGTGTCATTTTGTGTCATTTTGGTTGGTGGCGTGCCCCCGGATTTTTTTAATGTTAAAAGTGTGCCGCGGCTCAAAAAAGGTTGGGAAACCCTGGAATAACCAACAGAATATAAACAGGCTCACCATACAGTACCTTGATCACCACACGAGTCTTAACTGTGCGAAAGCTCCCCTGGCCACTGCCCAGACCTGGGGCTCCAGGCTCAGCCATGAGTCCAGGGTCACTCCCAGGCTGCGAACCTGCGTCTTCAGGGGGAGTGTGACCCCGTCCAACGCAGGCTGCGATCCTGTGCCCTGTTCGGCCTTGCGACTGACCAGGAGGGCCTCTGTCTTGTCTGGATTCAGTCTCAATTTGCTCGCCCTCATCCAGTCCGTGTCTTGTTGTGTTTCCAATGATATAATAATAAATAAACAAACAAACATATTGCTGCCTTGTATTTGTATAATTCTATAAACGGGAGGCCCGGGCGGTGCAGCGGGCTCAACCGCCGACCTGCTGAATGTGTTGACCGAAAGGTGGCCGGTCTGATTCCGGGGAGCGGGGTGAGCTCCCGCAGTTAGCCCCAGCTTCTGCCAACCTAGCAGTTCGAAAACATGCGAATGTGAGTGAGTAGAGCTTCTGTGGGAAGGTAACGCTGGTGCTCCATGCTGGCCACACGTCCTTGGAGGTGTCTACGGACAATGCCGGCTCTGTGGGTGTGTGCATGGGTGTGTGCATACACAAACAGATTTACATTGTGTACACCAGGCCTGGGCAAACTCTGGCCCTCCCTCCAGGTGTTTTGGACTCCAACTCCCACAATTCCTGAAGGAATCCTGAGGAATTGTGGGAGTTGGGAGTCCAAAACACCTGGAGGGAGGGCCAGAGTTTGCCCAGGCCTGGTTTATACCAAACGAAAGGCCCCGCAGGCGAGAGAAAGCACTCTGCACGAGCTCAGGGGCCGCTGGGCACTCACCCGGGGCCTCCCGCCTCCTGCTCACCGAGGAATCTTTGCCCAGAGCGGCTGGCTCCTCACGCGCATGCGCAAACGAGCCTCCTTGCCGACGCGCTCGTGTGCGCATGCGCCTAGGGAGCGAGCCTCTTTTGGAGTCACAGATCCGCCCGCGCATGCGCACGAGAGAGCGGCGGTAGAAAACCACGCCCCCTCAGGCATTTCCTGATCGCTGCCCTTCGGCGTCTTCTTCTTCTTCTTCAGTACAAACCTATGACGTAATAGTATGATATCAGCAGACGGCCAGGCGCAGAACCCCCTGGACTACATTTCCCAACAGGCAATGGGGTACAGGACCGGAAATAGAGCTCTTTTTCCTGGTCTGTGCCGGAAATGGCCTTGCAGCCTCTCTCTCCCCCCTCTCTCTCCCTCTCTCGCTCTCCCAGCCATTCGCTTGGAGGGGAGAGCGGGTTCCTAGAGGGGCCTCGGCCTCTTCCTCGCCAAACACTTCACATTCTGTTGTTGTTCGGCCATGTTATGAGCCCCCTTTCCAGTCTCTGCCGGAAGTGGCCTTGCAGCCTCTCTTTCTCTCCCTCCCAGTCGTTCGCTGCGCCCGTACCTTGGGCAGTCTGACTTGGCTACGGTCGCCCGCGCTCTGGTCACATCCCGGATAGACTACTGCAACGCACTCTACGTGGGGCTGCCTTTGAAGACTGTTCGAAACTCCAACTACTGGGAAGTCTGACCTGGCTACGGTCGCCCACGCTCTGGTCACATCCCGGATAGACTACTGCAACGCACTCTACGTGGGGCTGCCTTTGAAGACTGTTCGAAACTCCAACTACTGGGAAGTCTGACCTGGCTACGGTCGCCCGCGCTCTGGTCACATCCGGATAGACTACTGCAACGCACTCTACGTGGGGCTGCCTTTGAAGACTGTTCGCAACTCCAACTACTTGGAAGTCTGACCTGGCTCTGGTCACATCCCGTAGACGCCCACGCCCTGGTCACATCCCTACTGGATAGACTACTGCAAGACGCACTCTACGTGGGGCTGCCTTTGAAGACTGTTCGAACTCCAACTACTGGGAAGTCTGACCTGGCTACGGTCGCCCGTACTGGTCACATCCCTACTGCAACGCTCTGGTCAAGACTGTCCAACTACTGGGAAGTCTGAGACTACTCTGGTCACATCCCGGATAGACTCTGCACGCACTGGGGCTGCCTTTGAAGACTGTTCGAAACTCCAACTACTGGGCGCTCTGGTCACATCCCGGATAGACTACTGCAACGCACTCTACGTGGGGCTGCCTTTGAAGACTGTTCGAAACTTCAACTACTGGGAAGTCTGACCTGGCTACGGTCGCCCACGCTCTGGTCACATCCCGGATAGACTACTGCAACGCACTCTACGTGGGGCTGCCTTTGAAGACTGTTCGAAACTCCAACTACTGGGAAGTCTGACCTGGCTACGGTCGCCCACGCTCTGGTCACATCCCGGATAGACTACTGCAAGGCACTCTACGTGGGGCTGCCTTTGAAGACTGTTCGAAACTCCAACTACTGGGAAGTCTGACCTGGCTACGGTCGCCCGCGCTCTGGTCACATCCCGGATAGACTACTGCAACGCACTCTACGTGGGGCTGCCTTTGAAGACTGTTCGAACTCCAACTACTGGGAAGTCTGACCTGGCTACGGTCGCCCTCGCTCTGGTCACATCCCGGATAGACTACGGCAACGCACTCTACGTGGGGCTGCCTTTGAAGACTGTTCGAAACTCCAACTACTGGGAAGTCTGACCTGGCTACGGTCGCCCACGCTCTGGTCACATCCCGGATAGACTACTGCAACGCACTCTACGTGGGGCTGCCTTTGAAGACTGTTCGAAACTCCAACTACTGGGAAGTCTGACCTGGCTACGGTCGCCCACGCTCTGGTCACATCCCGGATAGACTACTGCAACGCACTCTACGTGGGGCTGCCTTTGAAGACTGTTCGAAACTCCAACTACTGGGAAGTCTGACCTGGCTACGGTCGCCCGCGCTCTGGTCACATCCCGGATAGACTACTGCAACGCACTCTACGTGGGGCTGCCTTTGAAGACTGTTCGAAACTCCAACTACTGGGAAGTCTGACCTGGCTACGGTCGCCCAACTACGCTCTGGTCACATCCCGGATAGACTACTGCAACGCACTCTACGTGGGGCTGCCTTTGAAGACTGTTCGAAACTCCAACTACTGGGAAGTCTGACCTGGCTACGGGAAGTCGCCCGTGCTCTGGTCACATCCCGGATAGACTACTGCAACGCACTCTACGTGGGGCTGCCTTTGAAGACTGTTCGAAACTCCAACTACTGGGAAGTCTGACCTGGCTACGGTCGCCCGTGCTCTGGTCACATCCCGGATAGACTACTGCAACGAAGACTGTTCGACTCTACGGGAAGTCTGGGGCTGCCTTTGAAGACTGTTCGAAACTCCAACTACTGGGAAGTCTGACCTGGCTACGGTCGCCCGTGCTCTGGTCACATGGTCACATCCGGATAGACTACTGCAACGCACTCTACGTGGGGCTGCCTTTGAAGACTGTTCGAAACTCCAACTACTGGGAAGTCTGACCTGGCTACGGTCGCCCGCGCTCTGGTCACATCCGGATAGACTACTGCAACGCACTCTACGTGGGGCTGCCTTTGAAGACTGTTCGGAAATTACAACTAGTCCAACGGGCGGCAGCCAGACTACTAACGGGAGCGACATACAGGGAGCATCCCACCCCCCTGCTGTGTCAGCTCCACTGGCTGCCTGTCCACTTCCGGGCTCAATTCAGAGTGCTGGTGTTGACCTTTAAAGCTCTATACAGTTTTGGCCCGGCTTACTTGTCCGAACGCATCGGCCGCTACGTCCCACCTCGTAACTTAAGATCATCCGGGGAGGCCCTGCTCTCGCTCCCGCCTACATCGCTGAGCCTGGAAACCCAGGTCTGGGCGGTGGCCAGGGGAGCTTTTGCACAGTTAAGACTCGTGCGCCAGGTGCGCCCATACCTTGGGAAGTCTGATCTGGCTACGGCCGTCCACGCTCCTGTCACATCCCGGATAGACTACTGTAATGCACTCTACGTGGGGCTGCCTTTGAAGACAGTTCGGAAACTGCAATTAGTCCAACGGGCGGCAGCCAGATTACTAACGGGAGTGACATACAGGGAGCATACCACCCCCCTGTTGTGTCGGCTCCACTGGCTGCCTGTCCACTTCCGGGCTCAATTCAGAGTGCTGGTTTTGACCTTTAAAGCTCTATATGGTTCTGGCCCAGCTTACTTGTCCGAACGCATCAGCCGCTACGTCCCACCTCATAACTTAAGACCATCCGGGGAGGCCCTGCTCTCGCTCATGGATTCCAAGGGAATCAGTAGTTACTGAACTGGACATCCAAGTGCCACCTCTGTGTTGATGGAGGCAGGCAGGATTTCCCCGGGTACTGGTTGTTGGGGGTCGGGAGCAGGTGAGGGTTTTGCCCTCCCTTCTGCTCGAGATCCCCGTGTACAACTGGTGGGCCACTGTGTGATACAGAATGCTGGACTAGATGGGCTGAGGCCCGATTCAGCATGGCTCTTCTTATGTTCTTATGCTCCCACCAACTTCTCAAATGCGGTTGATGGGGACGAGGGAGAGGGCCTTCTCGGTGGCGAATGCGCTTCTAAGCGACATACGATCAACCCCATCCCTCCTGGCATTCAGAGAAAAAGTGAAATCCTGGATGTGGGACCAAGCGTTTGCACTTTAGCACGATACAGCACTTTGACGGGATTGAGATGGCCATCTGGTGGACAAGACCTAATGCTTATGGATGGACTGTTGTGAATGTACCTGATGCATTTGAATGTTAATTGTATTTTTAATGTATTTTAATGCTAGCTGTACTTTAATGTATTTTATTCTTAACTGTTTGCTTTTCTTATATGTATAGTGTGTGGCATCGCATCGTTGCCGTTGTGAGGCCGCTCTGAGTCCCCCCCCCCCTCGGAGGTTGAGAAGAAGACGCAGGGTAGAAATGGTGGAAATAAATAAATAATAAATAAGTTGCTGAACCATTTGTGCCATGGAGAAATGCCACAGGAGTCTTCAATGGACACCAGAAGCAGAAGCAGAACCACAACAGCTTGTCTTGGCTGAAGATTTCTTGCTAATTCACAGAGGACTCGCCATCAAAATAAAGGAAACCAGAAGAAAGCAGAAGGAAACTTCCGCCAATCGTGGAAACATTGTCCTCTGTAGCCGACAACAACCGACTTGGGGATTCAGGCAGGCCCGGATTAACCCCTTTTGGCGGCCCAGGCCAAAGTCAAGGTAGGGGTCAAGTAAGGAGGGCACGAGGAGGAGGAGGAGGCGAAGGGAAGCCCCGCCCCGGTGGCGGCAGCAGCCCTGGGGGCGGGGCTTCCTCCTTCACCTTTCGTGGTGCGCCTCCTTCCGTGAGTCAAGGAAGTACGGCGCGCGAGGAGGAGGAGGAGGCGAAGGGAAGCCCCGCCCCCGGTGGCGGCAGCAGCCCTGGGGGCGGGGCTTCCCTCCGTCACCTCTTCGTGGTGCGGCCTCCTTCCGTGAGTCAAGGAAGAACGGCGCGAGGAGGAGGCGAAGGAAGCCCCGCCCCGGTGCCGGCAGCAGCCCTGGGGCGGGGCTTCCCTCCGTCACCTCTTCGTGGTGCGCCCTCCTTCCGTGAGTCAAGGCAGAAGGGCGCGCGAGGAGGAGGCGGAGGGAGGCCCCGCCCGGTGCCGGCAGCAGCCCTGGGGCGGGGCTTCCCTCCGTCACCACTTCGTGGTGCGCCCTCCTTCCGTGAGTCAAGGAAGAAGGGCGCGCGAGGAGGAGGAGGCGAAGGGAAGCCCCGCCCCCGGTGCCGGCAGCAGCCCTGGGGGCGGGGCTTCCCTCCGTCACCTCTTCGTGGTGCGCCCTCCTTCCGTGAGTCAAGGAAGAAGGGCGCGCGAGGAGGAGGAGGAGGCGAAGGGAAGCCCCGCCCCCGGTGCCGGCAGCAGCCCTGGGGGCGGGGCTTCCCTCCGTCACCTCTTCGTGGTGCGCCCTCCTTCCGTGAGTCAAGGAAGAAGGGCGCGCGAGGAGGAGGAGGCGAAGGAAGCCCGCCCCGGTGCCGGCAGCAGCCCTGGGGGCGGGGCTTCCCTCACCACTTCCCGGTGCGCCTCCTTCCGTGAGTCAAGGAAGAAGGGCGCGCGGAGGAGGAGGCGAAGGAAGCCCCGCCCCCCGTGCCGGCAGCAGCCCTGGGGCGGGCTTCCTCCGTCACCTCTTCGTGGTGCGCCCTCCTTCCGTGAGTCAAGGAAGAAGGGTGCGCGGAGGAGGAGGAGGAGGCGAAGGGAAGCCCCCGGTGCCGCCAGCAGCCCCAGGGGCGGGGCTTCCATCACCTCTCCTCGCCGCCCTTCTTCCTGAGTCAAGGAAGGAGGGCGCGGAGGAGGAGGAGATGGAGGAAGCCACTGCCGCAAGCGCCTCTGCCTCCTCCGCCATGTTCCTGGGTGCCGCGCATGCCCGGCAGTGGCCCCGGGGGCTTTCCTCCCCCTCCTCCTCGTGCCCTCCTTCCTTGACAAGAGGGCGATGGCAAGGGGGGGTGCCATTCCCCCCTCCCCCGCCCCCTCGCAGCACTCTCCCCCACCCTCCCGAGAGAGAGTTGCGTTGCAGTTTTGTTTCAACATTTTCTTGGGGGTCCGTGTGAATTGCGCCCCCTTTGGCTTGTGCCCCTAGGCCATGGCCTAGGGTGGCCTTATGGGTAATCCGGGCCTGGATTCAGGACCTCTTCCCTGTGGAGAACCTTTGCATGATGATGGTCATTTCAGGGCCTTGTTGATCAGGACACACTTACCTCCGTCATGGGGCGGGGCGGATTTCAACCCCTTCCGAATGTTGTTTCCCCTTGGCTATGGGCCTGCATGGAATCATAGAGTTAGAAGAGACCACATGGGCTAACTAGTCCAACCACCTGCCATGCAGGAAAAGCACAATCAATGCAATCCCGACAGAGCCAACCACAGGCCCGGATTACCCATAAGGCCACACTAGGCCATGGCCTATGGGCGCAGGCCTAGGGGGGCACCAGATGAAGGACCAAAACAAAATGTTCAAACAAAACCGCAACGTGCAGCATGATGAGTCTCTCTCATGGGCGGGCGGGGGGAGAGCGCTGCGAGGGGGCGCCGGAGGAGGGAATGGCGCCCCCCCTCGCCATCGCTTCCACCTCCTTGTCAAGGAAGGAGGGCACGAGGAGAATGAGGCGGAGGGAAGCCCTGTCCCGGGCCGCTGGCGAGCATAGATGGAGACAGCCAGAGGCGCCTCTGCCTCCTCCGCCATGTATCTGGGTGCCGCGCATGGCTGGCAGCAGCCCCAGGGGCTTCCCTTCTTTCCTCCTCCTTCTCTGCCAGGTTTCCTTTTTTGTCCTGTTTCCCTGAAAATAATACAGTGTCTGAATGTTTGCTCCCAAAGATGCGCTAGGCCTTATTTTCAGGGATGTCTTATTTTTTCCATGAAGAATTCACATTTATGGTTGAACAAAAAAGGATCATTTATTATATACTGTACACTAGTTGTTGGTATATCACAGGGCTGTCCAACTTCTTCGGGCCAAGGGCCGGAATTCAGGTGACTGATCACCTTGCCCGGCATCTTGCGTGACCCGCCCCTTTTCGGCGGGGTGATGTCAGGCGCCGAAAAGGGGCGGGTCGCGCAAGATGCCGGGCATGCGCGCCAGGGCAGGAGACGTGCCGAGGGATTGGCGAGCCGCCCTCCGCCCCGTCTCCCTAGCTCTTGCAGCGGCCATGCCTGAAGGAAGGTAAGCCCGGGAGCTTACCTTCCTTAAGGCGCGGCTGCTGCCAGAGCTAGGGACACGGCGGAGGGTGGCTCGCCGATCCCGCCCTGGCGCGCAAGCCCGCGAGCGGCCCTGCGCGAGCGAGGAATAGGCGGGGAAAGTCCCGCCCTAGGGCATCTGACGTGGCTTCCTCCGCCTCCTCCTCACTCGCGCCGCCCCGCCCCTCCTTGCGCGCCCCCTACCCCCGAGGACGAAATTTTTGGATTTTTTTAAAAAACAAACTGATGTCTTGCAGGGGTTAGGGGCCGTAGGGAAGGGGCTCGGGGCTGTGTACGCAGCCCGGCCCCACCCATTCCGCTGCCTGCGGTCGCGTAGGGCGACGAACTGGCAGGGCTCCGCCGCGCCGGCCGTCTCGCCTCGCCGCTGCGCCTCCGCAGCCAGCCACGCTGCTGCCGCTGGCGTGCGCGCGCCCGGGAGAGGTGAGGCTGCCCTGTGTACAGCCCCCGGGCCGCCAGTTGGACAGCCCTGGTATATAATAAATATACTGGCCCTCACACACAGGGCCACAAAACATAAGGGCTGTAAAGTACGTGGCTCCCAGACACTGCCTGGAGACGATCTCCCACAGCAGTTTGTGGACCACTTGTACAGCAGGGACGGAATTGGCACTTCCAGCCACCAGGGGGAGCATGTTTTCAACAAAAGCTTTGCTAGGTCTTACTTTCAGAGGAAGCAATGTAGCAAAACCTCTACTACAATGCTTCCCAACCTTCCTAATGCCATGACCCCTTAATACAGTTCCTCGTGTTGTGGTGACCCCCAACCATAAAATATTTTTGTCACTACTTTATAACTGTAGTTTTGCAACTGTTATGAATCGTAATGTAAATATTGGATATGCAGGATATATTTTAATTTACTGGACCAAATTTGGCACAAATACCCGATACACCCAGATTTGAGCACTGCTGAGGTTGGGGAGGGGATTGATTTTGTCATTTGGGAGTTGTATTCGCTGGGATTTATAGTTTACCTACAATCAAAGAGCATTATGAACTCCACCAATGATGGAATTGAACCAAACTTGGCACACAGAACTCTCACGACCAACAGAAAATATTGGAAGGGTTTGGTGGGCATTGACCTTGAGTTTTGGAGTTATAGTTCACCTACATCCAGAAAGCACTGTGGACTCAAACAATGATGGATCTAGACAAAATTTGGCACGAATACTCAATATGCCAAAATATGAAAACTGGTGGAGTCTGGGGAAAATAGATGTTGACATTTAGGAGTCGTAGTTGCTGGGATTTATAGTTCGCATTCTGAACCCCACCAGCAATAGAATTAGGCCAAACTTCCCAAACAGAACCCTCAAGACCAACAGAAAATACTGTGTTTCCTGCTGGTCTTTGGTGATCCCTCTGACACCCCCTCGTGACCCCCCAGTGTCGTGACCCCAGGGGTCACGACCCCCAGGTTGAGAAATACTGCTCTACTAGGTCTTATTTAAGAGATGTCTTCTTTTTGGGGAAACAGGTTGTTTTGGGGAATTTTTCCAACACCCTGTGATGCTCTATATTTTTGGGAAACACTCAAGGCCTGTAGAAGGTTTTGCCATTTCCTTTCAGAGTAGATCAACAGAAGTGGAGAAAGGCGCTGCGGAATCCGGCCCAGTCGAAATGCCACCCGAGGCCCCTGGTCTGCCTGTTGGGCCTATAGGGTTTTCTTTCGGGGAAAGCCTTTGAGCTGCGGAAGGGCAGGAAGGGGGAGCCCAAGTCCGGCTGCCCCAGACTCCCTTGCATTCACTTTCTCTCCCATCCACTCAAGCCCGGATTAACAGCTTTTTGCGCCCTAGGCCACACTTTGGAATTATGCCCCCTTTAAGCCAACCTCTACTGCACCCCCCAACTCTCCCCCCCTCCGCCTCGCGCCATCGCATCCTTCCTGTCCTGTAACAATGGGGCTGAGGGGAAAGGTGTGTGCGCACTGTCACTGAAGAGAAAGGAAGGGGCCTCTTTGTGTGGCAGGGAGCGAGCTCGTTACCACTCGGGAAGGAGGCAGAGGAGGGTGAGCGAGTGCCGCAGAGCCAAGGCCCAAAGGGACGGGGAAAGCCGAGCTGGGTCCAGACCATGCTCTTCGTCCGGGGCAACGGCTTCAGAGGCAGCCCCACGTGCGGCTCATGGCCCAGCGGCTGCAGTTAGTCGGGGCCTTCCTCTGCCTCAGGCTCCCCTCCGGGCATCCACGCCGCACGCTGCCCTTCTTTCCCGCGGCCTCCTCTTCCCTCAGCAGCCGCTCCGAGCCAGGCCAGGCCAGACGCCCCCTCCCCTCCCCTCAAGCGCAGAAGTACCGGCTAAGAAGCAGTGGCGTAGATGGATGGGCTGAGGCTGATGCGGCGAGCACGAGCGCTGCCTCTGCTGAGCCCGGCCTTGGCTCCGCCTCCTTTTGGGTACCAGGCGGCAGGAGCCAATTGCGGCGCGATTTTTAAAATTATTTTACTAGCTGAGGACCCGGCGGTGCCCGGGTTATTTGAGGAAGGCATTGTACAAGGCCTAGTCAGGAAAATCAAGTTAAGGAAGCCTAACAATATCCCATGAGCTGAGGCCTAGTCAGGAAAATCAAGTTAAGGAAGCCTTTCTGTCAATTTTGGGGCTGGTTTGTGTTTTATAGGGGCTTTAGTGTTGTTTGGGAAGTGAATGACGTGAAGGTACTGCAGATCCCATTATTCGTGGCCCATCCTGCGCTAAACCACAGCAGGTTGTGAAGTGGGCCATTGGTCGCCTGTTTGCCAAGTTTGGTCCTGATCTGTCAGTGCTGTGGGCCTCAGTGGCTGACTGGCTGAGGCCTTTCCCTTTGAGTCACTTTAGAATGTTGGAATTTGGAGGCAGTTATGCAAATTCCATTTCAGTGGCAACCAATCCCCTCTGTCTGGGGCCGTAGAATGTTGGAGTTCTGAGGCTGGCCAATCAGTGTCCTTTATGCAAATAATCCCACAGTGGCAGCCAATCGAAACGCTGGCACATATTCCTCCCGTCGCTCGCATCACCGCAAACACTGACTTTTATTATATGTAATAGATAACCTTTTTTGGGTCCGTGAACCGCACCCCCCTCGGCTTGCGCCCCTAGGCCATGGCGTAGGTTGGCCCTATGGGTAATCCGGGCCTGCATCCACTGAAGGCACTCCCCATTTGGCCCGAAAACGAAAAGAAAGACAGAACGCACAACAGTTTGACGCCGGATGACAAACAGGAGAAGGGAATGACGATGTCGTCTTCCAAAATCTGTATTTGGAAAGTGTAATTCCTTTTTTGGGTTAGAGAAGAAAAAAAAAACCAAGAAAGTTTTCCTGACCAATTCATATTTAACAATTTTTAAAATACAATTTTTGTCCATGTACATTTGCCATTTGCTTTTTAAAAAAGGGGTGAAAAGTGTGTGTGTGTGTGTGTGTGTGTGTGTCTGTGAAGACGTTTTCGAAACGGAAAGAAAAGGAACAAAAAAAACATGAATGTACACACGTTAACGTTTTTGTTTGGCACTCTTATGATCTTTAAAAAAACATTTTTGTTCATATTGATCATGTTTTGTACAAAACTGTAAACTATTTTCGAGTTCGGTTTTTTTTTAAACATTCGCTCATTGTCAACTTCCAAAAACTGTTACTTTTAAAGCAACAGGATCACGAAAAAGCCAACGGAAAATAATAATAATAATAATAACAACAATAACAATAATAATAAATAGGAGACAGTTTTTGAAAGTACACCCGTGGCACGATTGGTGGGCCACGCTTCCCGCCTCAGCAGCCGCTTCCCTTTCCAGGAAAAGCAGGGCCAAATTGGCGGCTCCGTCACAGGAAGTGGCTGCCGGGGGAAACAGGAAGTGCCGTCCCGCCAATCGCATTTTTCACACCTGTAGAGTAGACAAAGATGGCTCTTTAGGTTATTTTATTTCTATTTTTTTCTTCTTTTTTTTTTGTCGCTTGCCTTTTTTTTAAATACAAAAAAATCTACACCTAAATCCCTTTTTGCTAGAAATATTCTTTTTCCTTTTTTTTCTGGTTTGTACACTTTTTTTTTAAAGCAGGATCTGATTTTCTCAAGGGAGGGGAAGAAGGAGGAGAAGGAGGAGAAGAAGGAGAATAGGAGGAGACAAAGATCCAGGACTTAATTTCATGCAGAAAAATGCAAATCAAAGAAATAGAACCGAAAAGGGAGGGGGCGTTCTCCCTGCTCCCCCCCCTCCCCCCAAATTTGGAAACACTGTACAAGATGCAAAGTAACCGCTCAGAGGAGGTCAGAAATGATTTTGCAGCAGTTCGTTCTGAAACGTCAGTCTCTGTTTTGGGGCAGGGGCTTCCAGGGGCCGGTTCCACGTCTGTCCCGGGCTCATGTCCGAAGTGCTTTCCCCTCTCCGACCGACCCACGGACTTTTGATGCCTCACCTTCCGACTTGAGCAATAGCTGCCCATTTGACCCACAAGAAAGACTTGGGCGAAGAACTCCCAAGGACCTTGGCCTTCGCCAGCGCCGTTTGGTGGAGCCCCTTGGCCATCCCGAAGGAAAGAAACCAAAGGCCAAGCTGCCAGGGAGACACTCGTGGGTTTACGTGGGGCCAGCCTCGCACTGTGCAAATGGGTCCTGTCCTTGCACCTCGAAATCCCTCCTCGCACTGTGCAAATGGGTCCTGTCCTTGCACCTCGAAACCCTCCTCGCACTGTGGAAATGGGCCCTGTCCTTGCACCTCGAAACCCTCCTCGCACTGTGGAAATGGGTCCTGTCCTTGCACCTCGAAACCCTCCTCGCACTGTGCAAATGGGTCCTGTCCTTGCACCTCGGTGCAAATGGGTCCTGTCCTTGCACCTCGAAACCCTCCTCGCACGTGAAATGGGCCCTGTCCTTGCACCTGGAAACCCTCCTCGCACTGTGGAAAGGGGCCCTGTCCTTGCACCTCGAAACCCGCCTCGCACGGCACTGTGGAAATGGGCCCTGTCCTTGCACCTGGAAACCCTCCTCGCACTGTGGAAATGGGCCCTGTCCTTGCACCTCGAAACCCCCCTCGCACTGTGCAAATGGGCCCTGTCCTTGCACCTCGAAACCCCCCTCGCACTGTGCAAATGGGCCCTGTCCTTGCACCTCGTCCTGTCCTTGCACCTCGAAACCCACCTCGCACTGTGGAAATGGGCCCTGTCCTTGCACCTCGAAACCCTCCTCACACTGTGCAAATGGGTCCTGTCCTTGCACCTCGAAACCCTCAAAATGGGCCCTCCTTGCACCTCGCACGTGCAAATGGGCCCTGTCCTTGCACCTCGAAACCCGCCTCGCACTGTGGAAATGGGCCCTGTCCTTGCACCTCGAAACCCGCCTCGCACTGTGCAAATGGGCCCTGTCCTTGCACCTCGAAACCCCCCTCGCACGTGCAAATGGGTCCTGTCCTTGCACCTCGAAACCCTCCTCGCACTGTGCAAATGGGCCCTGTCCTTGCACCTCGAAACCCTTTGCCTGACCAGCCTCAAAGGAGGAGGGTCATTCCCCGCATTTTGGAGAGCCCCCTGCCTTGACAAAGTTCAGCTGAGCAAGGCTTGGATCAGAGCGCAGGAGGAGGGGAGAAACCGGCGCCCCGAGGCCAACTTCCGCTGAGCTGTGTGATCTTGTGAGGATTGATGGGTTGCGCAAAGCGAAGGGGAAGGCTCTTCTTCTCCCTGCGTCCACCAAAAGTCCTTGTTCCTCTGGAGAACAAAGGCGAGAGGAATCCAGCCCATGTGATCCCATGGTAGCCTTGGCTGACTTGATGCTGTGCAACTCATAGCACTCTCCTTTGGGCCGTTGTGGAGGCCAGAGGGCTTTGCCGGGCTTTGCCAGCCATGCCCCCAGATCTGCCCTTGATGCCATGTCTGTGCTGCTGGAGGTGAGGGGGCCAAGGCAGACCCCGCGCACTATGCTCTTGCCGCTGAACACACTTCTTTGCTGTGAATGAAATGCGGGTTCGGGGAGGAAGTGCTGGGAGGCCATGCCATGCGTTGCCGGATGCCAGACTGGAGCCGGCCGCTCTCCTTTGCACGTTTCCCGGGAGGAGGAATTTCGCCTTCGGGGCGTATGATGGAGAAAGAGCGAGGGCAAGAAAGACGCTTCCAGGGACTGGACTGAGAATCCTTTGGCTGCCAAGCAGGCCTGCCTCTCTGGTGCCAAACCACCGCTCGCAGTCCGGTAATGGCGAAGAAGATGCTCTGGAGAACAGTGAAGGCCTGAGGCCAGCCTCTCCCCCCCCCCCCTCCTTTAAACATGACTCGGAGTCAGTCAGTGCGCAAAGACTGGGTGGGCCGACGCTGGGCATGTTCTTCTGCCAGTATTACTCCTCTCTCTTGGCCTTGGCCATTCCAGCCACCTCCCACAACACTCTTCCCAAGATGCCACAAACCGCATGGAACCACAGACGTTGGGTTTCATCTCTTCCTGTGGGGTTTCTTGAGGAACTCAACTGACCCACAGAGCGTCTCACTTCCTGGCCATTGATGCCTTCCTCCAATTTCCCAGCCTCCACCAGCGCCACCGAGCTCCGTGTCCATTAGTGAAGATGGCCAGATACATCGACTTTCCCCCCGCACATCTGGAACATCTCCCATTGAGTGGATAGGAAGGTTCCTCAGTCTTGCCCTGCCTCCGAAAGCATAACATTGACCTTCATGCGCCATTTCGATGCTCTCCCTGGCCTGGCATTTTATTCGCGCACTTATTCCAACGTGTTCACCCACCTCTGAGGAGGTTTGGAGTGCCTCAAAGTGGAGGGATGGATGGATCGGATGGCGTCCCCAGTGCATAGAAGTCCCTGAGTGGTGGTGGCGGCGACGGCGGCGACGGCGGCTGCGTTTTGTGCCAGCAAAAGAAAATAGAGCATGTATGTGCACTGCGCTGCCCTGAGATTCCCAGCATGCTCAGCCTGCCATGATGAAAATGCAAGGGGCCCGGCCTCTCTCCTCCACTCACCAGACCTTTGACCCCTTTGACCCCCGTGTTGCCTCAGTGGAAGAAGCCGCGCCAGGGGAGCAGCGGGCAGCCCCGGCCTGGCTCGAGGAGAAGGCGCAGTGCCCAAGGAGCAAGGAGACAGAGCAGGTCCTCCTGGGAGAGGGTGGGTGAGGCACCTGCAGCTTTGGCCAGGCTTGGCCAGTATGAGCCACGACTGCTGCTGGACTGGCAAGACATCGGCCAAGCAAATGTTTGACGGAAGCTTTGGGCAAAATAAATGGGGTGCACTTTGGTAGAGAGGCAGCAAGTGAGCGGACGCTTCCTCCAACGGAAAGGTTACACTGAGGTCTCTGCGAACGCCGGCAGCGGAAGGGGACCCTGCCTTTGGTGCTGCCGAGTCGATTGCCCGCCTCCGGACAGGATCGGTGCTCCCGTCCAACTCCCTCTCCTTGGTCCAAGATGGCAGTAGGAGTGAGCATGTTTGGAAACACGTGGAAGCATGGATCCTCTTTGCCTTGGTGTGCAAAAAGGGTCAGGAGATGGAAGAAAGGCGGAAAGCAGGCACCAGGGCTTGGCATGCTTTGGAGCCATCCGCTTTCCGAGTGAGGACACGGAGTGCGAGGAACATGTGACCTCTGACCAGAAGAGGATGCGTAGTCCAGGATCGGGCCCCCCCCCCCCCCAACGTCTGGCTAGTCTGATCAGCAGAATGTTTGCTTCTGGAAAGAGGGCCACGGAGAGGACGAGGGTTCAAGAGGGGGAGAGGAAGCCAGGCAAAGGGTCTCTGGAAAAAGCTGTCCTTCAGACACGGATGGAAGAGCCCTGGGCACACAGAGCTTCTTCCCAACCTGTTGACCGAGGAGGCTGGCTCTCGCTCTCGTCCTTCGGCACCAAGGAGGGTTGGAGGAAGCAAGGGCAACACCGACGAAGGGGCAGCAGGCCTTGATGGAGGCGCAAAGTGCTGGTGAGTGGTAGTAGGCGGGCTGCTGCGGCGACTCAGGGCGACGGCGGCACGGCACTCCTCCGTTCTTTCGCACACAGCGCTTGCGGAAGGTGGGCATTTTAGGTCAGAGGACTCCCAAAACCACCGACAGTCCCCAAGGTGCTGCTTTGGCTTCCCTCAGCCTCATAAGGCCTCCTGGATGTTTACAAGGCTGGATCTCACACGGCTGGGAAGAGGCCTGTCCTCAAGGTGCACGGTTCTGGTGTGCACAAAACACACCTGTCGTCCCTTTGCTGACGTGCGCTGGCTTTGGGTGCTGGGCGCAAAGCGTCTTCCTTGGCGTGGCCAAGTCTTAGTGGGGCTCTCCTTCCCAGGCAACCCCGTGACAGGGGACCCTTTGCTTTTCTCCTTCAACCCCCTTTCCATCCCTTCCTCTTCCCGTTGCATTGGTCTGCCTGAACCTCTCTGAGACCAGAGGCTCCCTGCATTTTTTGAGACTCCCACCACAAAATACACACACAGGACTCCCCACAACCCACACCCCTATTAGCAGTTATACCTCAAGAGAGAGAGAGAGAGAGAGAGAGAGAGAGAGAGAGAGAGAGAGAGAGAGAGAGACTCTTCTTATAAAAGACATAACACTCTTTCCCTGGAAACAAGCTCACACACATGTCAACACACGAGTTCGGACATTCACACCGGGGGGGGGGGGGGGAGGGAAACGGCTCAGAAGACTCAGAGGCCAGGAAAGGCAACTTCCAAACATGCCTTTGACCCTGGCCCTGATCCCCCCAACCCCCCCCCCCCCAAGTCATTGTCCCCTGTTTCTGCCCAGACGGACGATGCAAAATGGACGTTTCGTGGTTTTTGAGACAGACTCTTGTATACATTGGAGGCAGAAAGAGGGACGAAAGAAACCAAGCTCATGCAAGATGGGAACGTAGGCCGGACTTTCCAAAGAAGGAATGGGACAGGGAGACAAAATGTCACCAAGGAGTCGGAAGTGAGGGAGTCAGGGAGCAAAGGGTGGTCGCCGAGCCCCCGCCACCATCCCGCTCCTGGGACGTCTTGCGTCCGCTGCGAAGATGCATGTTTTCGAAAGGAAAAGCCACCCCCCCTCCCATGAAGCATTTCAAGCAAAGACCTAAAAAAATAGGGAGAGGGGATACCCCACACGGATCCCTGAAAGCCAGCCCCCCCTCCACAAACCCATGTTACCTCACACGGAAGCTGTGTGTACACCATGTGCGATGGAGAGGAGAAAGACAACCAAAGACGGGGCAGCGGCGTGAGGGGAAGGGGGTGAGAACCAAGCAATCGCTGTAATTAAGAGAAAAACCCAAACCCCGAAGACGGCAGCACTCCTGCGGTGTTGTCATAGTCCGAGTGTCTTTCCCCCTTGTCCTCCGCAGCCCGCAGGTGTGTCAATTCACATAGTACAGCCAGTACACCAGGTTGAAGAACCCGAAGGTGATGGGGAAAATGAACCGCGACCACTTGTCAATGGTGCTGACATCAGCCAGGTCTGGGATCTTGAGCTTCAGCTTCGATGACCGCCGGCGCAGGCGGCAGTTGGCACGGTTGCGGATGGCAGAGGTGGCGTGGTGGTGGGCGGCCAGTGGGCCGTGGCGGTCCAAGGCCGGGTGGTGGCCGAAGCCATCTCGCGGGGGCAGTGGCTTCCGGAATTGGATCCCTGACCCTTCGTAGGACATGACAGAGTTCCGCGAGTCTCCCACCGCGCTCATCATGTCTGCCGCCAGGAGCTCATTGTTCATCTCCAGCGTGCTGAGGAGGATGTTGCCATACGGGTCGACCTACAAGGTGAGAAGCGGTGCTCAGCTCAGCGTGAAGGCCTCCCCTTCCCCTAGGGCAGGGGTGCCCACACTTTTTCAGCACGCGAGCTACTTATAATAAAACCAAGTCAGAAAGATCTACCTACCTCCTCAAGTCTGGAGGGAGGGGCGGGGGGGCTTGACAGGAGGCTTCAGCTCTACCAGGGCTTGAGGATGGCACAAGCCAGTGGTGGCATAGCTGGGCTCCATTGCCATCCTCTGGAAGCTTCAGAGCTCTACCAGCAGCCACACCAAGCCCCGCCCCCTCCAGGCTTTGGAGCTCCCAGGAGCTGGCAAGGATAGTGCAAGCCAGTGGTGGCATAGCTAGCACAAGGCTGGCTTGGCATTGCCATCCTCAAGCCTGGAGAAGCTGCTGGTAGTAGAGCTGAAGGCCAGAGGGGCAGCTTCTCCAGGCTTGAGGATGGCCAGTGGTGACACAGCCAAGGCTGGCGCCCCTCCCTCTGGCTTTGGAGCTCCCAGCAGCCCTCTCCAGGCTTGAGGCTTGAGGATGGCAATGCCAAGCCAGTGGTGACATAGGTAGCACAAGGCTGGCTTGGCACTGCCATCCTCAAGCCTGGAGAAGCTGCTAGGAGTGCCGAAGCTGGGGAGGGGGCGGGGCTTGGTGCGGCCTAGCTCCGCCCCCTCTGAAAAGCACCCCATTTGGCTGGGATCGACCTCCTTCAGTCCCGGGATCGACTGGTCGAACGCGATCGACTTCCTGGACAGCCCTGCCCTAGGTCATCCGAGGGGCAGATTCCTCTTGCCACTAAAGGCAGATCCCTGGGAGATACACAGGGAAGGCTTTGGGGCCCCTAATGTGCTCTCTATCGGAAGGGCTCATCAACTATGTTGGTACTCTGCATAGCCAGAGGCCCCCCAATTCTGCAATGGGGCAACTGGGGAGGGAGAGGCGAAGGCAGACACCCCCTCCCTGCCTAGGCTCTCACCCGCTTCTCCTCGTATCGGTGCCTCTCGTTGTTGGCCTTTGCGATGCGCTCTCTCTGCTTCTTCTGCTGGCGCGGGCCTCGGCCAAAGAAGATGTAGTTTACAAAGGCGTACTCCAGGAGCGCCAGGAACACAAAGACGAAGCAGCCCATGAGATAGACGTCGATGGCTTTAACGTAGGGGATCTTGGGGAGGGTCTCTCTCAGGTGGGTGTTGATGGTCGTCATGGTGAGCACCGTAGTCACCCCTACAAGGAGAAGGATCCACCGCAGCTATTAGCTCCTTGCTCAACACATGCACACAATGAGATGGACCACTAAATGTAAAATGGGGGTGGGGGGTTGCGTGCTTGACCAGGCTCTGAATTTCTTTGTGCAGGATATAAAATGGACAGGCATACTACAAACACACAATTGGCCTCTTTGGTAATAGACAGAGCTGAGTAATGATACTGGGTCTGCAGGCAGGTCTGCCCCTTGGTGTCTCGTGCATTCACATACACACTCAAGTATTCGGAGTCATTCTGCTTTGGCACCCACTGACTGTCTAGTGCAGGGGTGGCCAACCTACGGCCCGTGGGCCGGATCCGGCCCAGGGAGAAGGACGTCGTGGGCGGGGCCAAGAGGAAGGGGTGCCGCTGCTACCCTCCCATCGCGGGCTCTGTGAGGCCAGAGGAGCAGTGGCTTTGGAGTGCCTATATTTCTGCAGACGATCTGGGCCTGCATAAGAACATAAGAACATAAGAAGAGCCATGCTGAATCGGACCTCAGCCCATCTAGTCCAGCATTCAGTGGCCCACCAGTTGTACACGGGGATCTCGAGCAGAAGGGAGGGCAAAACCCTGACCTGCTCCCGACCCCCCACAACCAGTACCCGGGGAAGATCCTGCCTACCTCAACCAACTCCGAGGTGGCACTTGAATGTCCTTTTCAGTAACTGTCCTTTTCAGTGGGAGCAGTCCGCGACCTACGGGAGCTTATCACCCTGGCGACCCGGAAGAATTGATTGTCTTCTGGGTCGCAAGGGCGATAAGCCGCTCAGGTCGCTGAGTGCTCCCCGTGCCGGCCCAAATCACCTGCACGGCAGGGATGCAGGCACTCCAAAGCTGCCTCTCAGAACCCAAATGGGATGGCGGCAGCGACACTCCCTAGCGAGGGAATGGCTGGGGGCCTCCGCCCGCTCTCGCCCCCAGCCGTTCCCCAGCTGATCGCCCGCTATACAGGTGATCTGGGCCTGCACGGGGGGCACTCGGCGATCTGAGGCGGCTCATCGCCCTTCCTTCCTCCCCTTCCGCCCTCTCTCTGCCTCTGCCGCGCCCTCAGCTACTCACTCCGCCAGGTCAACAAAAAAAGAGGAGAGCAGTGGCGGAGGCAGAGAGAGGGCGGAAGGGGAGGAGGGCGGAGGGGCGGAAGGAAGGAGGGAGGCGGCCAGGAAGACCTGCCTCCCGCCCCGAGCGGGTCATGGAGGCCTAGGGCGGCGAAGCGGTTGAGCTCCCGAGGGGCCGCTGACCTGCACGTTGAAAGAGTCCCCGCCTTCCTCCGAGCTCCCTTCGGAGCCCCTCGGCGGGTGAGTGGCAGGCAGGCAGAGAGGGCAAGCAAAGAAGGCAGGCAGGCAGTCTCTCTGAGGCAGGCCACACACACGCTGGGTCCGCTTTGCCATCCTCTGGCCCGGGGTCATTGGGCCATTCCATCTTGGGACCCTTCCTCTCTTCAGGATGTCCGCCTTCATCTTGGTTCACACCTTGTCTTCTTGAATTTAATTTAATTTAATTTTAGTGGTTTTTATTATTATTTTATAATAATTTTATAATAATAATATAATATAATAATGTTATTTTATAATTTCAACATATTATAATGTCTATACTGTATATATACTATAATATAATAATTATGATATTAATACTAATAATATATGAATATTTCTTGATATATTAATACGTTAATATTAATGATGTGTAATATATAGTAAATATAGTAAATAAATAAATAAATAAATAATGTAGATTAGAATGTAGTTCAGCCTTCATGTGCGGCCCTCCATCATATTTTTTGGCTCTCGTGTGGCCCCTTGGGAAAAAATAATTGCCCACCCCTGGTCTAGTGTAAATGAAAGACACCAGAGGTTCAAGACACTTGTGAAAATGGCTCACTGGAGCTGGGATCCCTTGTCTGTCTCCTTCAGCATAACTACAGAACTGTGGAAGTTTTTGGATACTTTTGCCTTCCTTGACCAAGGGACAGAAGGAGAGCAATCTATGCAGTGCCCTTGTCCACAGAGATACCCTTCTCAGCTAACCACGGCGCTCCTTCAGCGCCACATGGATGCCGTAGCATGTGGTGGGGTGAACCCATTCAAAAGGAGCCCCTGGTGGTGCAGTGGGTTAAACCCTCATGCCACCAGGACTGCTGACCAAAAGGTTGGTGGCTTGAATCTGGGAAACGGGGTGAGCTCCCATTCAAAGAACAGCATTCCCTTCCTCTCTTTAACCCCAGGCCCGGATTACCCATAAGGCCAACCTAGGCCATGGCCTAGGGGTGCAAGCCGAGGGGGGGGGGACGCGCAATTCACGGACCAAATAAAAAGTTATTTTTTTAAAAAAAAACCCTCCATGGCCAGCCCTTGGGAATGGCAGGAGTTGAAGCACAAAGGCCCCGGAGGGAGGGAGGGCTGGGCCTGGTCTCAAGGCAGGACACGCAGGGTGAGGAGCAGCAGCAGCGGCTTCCCTCCCTTCCTCCCCGCTACTTGGCCGGGGGCGGGGCCTCCCAGGGTGACGTCACTCCCTCCCTCCTCCTCCGCCTGGCCTGCCTTCCTTGTTTGCTCCGTCGCCTCCCAGGGTGATGTCACTCCTTCCCTCCCTCCCTCCCCCCCTCCCTGGGAGGTGGGGAGTGGGCGGGGCCAGGAGTGAGTCCTCCGAGCTCGCCTCCTGGCCCCGCCTCCTGCTTTGTGACACCCATCGATCAAAGCTGAAGAGCGGCAGCCGGCCAATCGGGGAGCCTCCCTCCCTCCCGGGCAGGCGTGGCTCTGCGGACTCGGCCAATAGGAAGGCGAGGGCCTGCTTGGAGGCGGAAGTCCACGGAGCGGGGTTCTCCCTGAGCCACGGATTGCAACCGAGGAGGAGCAGCGGCCCTGAAGGAGACGGAGACGGGTGGGTCTCTATCTCCAGGGAGCCCCCCCCCCCCGAAGGAAGGAAGGCCCCCCAGGCGTCTTCCCACTACTCTCCCTCCCTGGGTTGTGGGGATCCTAATCAGCTCGGCAGATGGCCACCCCGCCACGGCCCCCAAACCCCTGGGCAAGGAAGGAAGGAAGGAAAGGCAGGTGTGGCTTGGGCCCCACCCTCCCTTCCTGGATCCCAAACAACAACTTTCAGTGCCGGTAGTAGAGGGGGCGTAATTCCAAAGTGTGGCCTAGGGCGCAAAAAGGTGTTAATCCGGGCCTGTCTGACCTTAGCCCATGTGAATGAAAGACCCACCTAGCGCAACCCGGGCAGCAGAGGCATCGTAATTGATCCAGAAGGAGACCCAAGAGAGGATGGTGATGAGGACGGAGGGCATGTACGTCTGCAAGATGAAGTATCCAATGTTCCTCTTGATCCGGAAACTGAGGGATAATCGAAGGTAGGAGCCTGGCAATTAGAGGACAACAAAACAACAACAGGGCGTTTAGAGAAGCTGGAAATACGAGCAGGTGGCAGCCGCAACAGACGCCGCCTCAGTGCTCTCAAGGTAACCGATGTGGAGAAAGCATATATGGGCCAGTGGGCACCGTCTCCAAAGAAAGGCCTTTCCCATCCAATGTTTTGGCAAGCCAAGACCCCTTCCCATGGGACCCCAGCACCAGACCCCTTTCTTAGGCCAGCAAGAGGGCAGGCGCCTTAGTTTTTAACATAGCACACTCTTCCTTTTCTCCCATTGCCTTCTGCTTTTTAGCATGAATGGCTTTTTCTAGTGAATCCTGTCTTCTCGTGATGGGTCCAAAGCACAGCTGTGGCCTGGAGCCGTACTGTATGTGTCTGTGTGGAGCGGGGCACTCTTTCCACAAGATCCTCAGAAAGCCCCCCCCCCCATGTGGCCCAGGCCCGGATTACCCATAAGGCCACACTAGGCCATGGCCTATGGGCGCTGGCCTAGGGGGGCGCCAGATCAAGGACCAAAAAAAAAAGTTCAAACAAAACCACAACGTGCGGCATGATGACTTTCTCTCTCTCTCTCTCTCTCTCGGGGGAAGGCGGGAGGAGAGCGCTGCGAGGGGGTGGGAGAGGAGGGAATGGCGCCCCCTGTGGGCATGCAGGAACATGGCGGAGGAGGCAGAGGCGGCCTCCTGCCCCGCATGCATGCCCAGCAGTGCCCCGAGGGTGGGGCTTCCCTTCCTCCTCTCCGCGACCACCTTCCTTGACTGAAGGAAGGCGATTGCGGCGAGGAAGAGGCAGAGGGAAGCCCCGCCCTCAGGACGCTGCAGCATGCCCAGCAGTGCCCCGAGGCGGGGCTTCCCTTCCTCCTCTCCGCGACCACCTTCCTTGACTGAAGGAAGGCGATTGCGGCGAGGAAGAGGCAGAGGGAAGCCCCGCCCTCAGGGACGCTGCCGCGCATGCCCAGCAGTGCCCCAGGGGCGGGGCTTCCCTTTCCTCTCTCGCGACCACCTTCCTTGACTGAAGGAAGGCGATTGCGGCGAGGAAGAGGCAGAGGGAAGCCCCGCCCTCAGGGACGCTGCCGCGCATGCCCAGCAGTGCCCCGGGGGCGGGGCTTCCCTTCCTCCTCTCCGCGACCACCTTCCTTGACTGAAGGAAGGCGATTGCGGCGAGGAAGAGGCAGAGGGAAGCCCGCCTCAGGGATGCTGCCGCATGCCCAGCAGTGCCCGGGGCAGGGCTTCCTTCCTCCTCTCCGCGACCACCTTCCTTGACTGAAGGAAGGTGATTGCGGCGGGAAAGGCAGAGAGGAAGCCCCGCCCTCAGGGACGCTGCCGCGCATGCCCAGCAGTGCCCCAGGGGCGGGGCTTCCCCTTCCTCCTCTCCGCCGACCACCTTCCTTGACTGAAGGAAGGCGATTGCGCGAGGGAAGAGGCAGAGGGAAGCCCGCCCTCAGGGACGCTGCGCGCATGCCCAGCAGTGCCCCGAGGCGGGGCTTCCTTCCTCCTTTCGACCGCCTTCCTTGACTGAGGGAAGGTGATCGCGGCGAGGAAGAGGCGGAGGAAGCCCCGCCCTCAGGGACGCTGCCGCGCATGCCCAGCAGTGCCCCGAGGGCGGGGCTTCCCTTCCTCCTCTCCGCGACCACCTTCCTTGACTGAAGGAAGGCGATTGCGGCGAGGAAGAGGCAGAGGGAAGCCCCGCCCTCAGGGACGCTGCCGCGCATGCCCAGCAGTGCCCCGGGGGCGGGGCTTCCCTTCCTCCTCTCCGCGACCACCTTCCTTGACTGAAGGAAGGCGATTGCGGCGAGGAAGAGGCAGAGGGAAGCCCCGCCCTCAGGGATGCTGCCGCGCATGCCCAGCAGTGCCCCGGGGGCAGGGCTTCCCTTCCTCCTCTCCGCGACCACCTTCCTTGACTGAAGGAAGGTGATTGCGGCGAGGAAGAGGCAGAGGGAAGCCCCGCCCTCAGGGACGCTGCCGCGCATGCCCAGCAGTGCCCCGAGGGCGGGGCTTCCCTTCCTCCTCTCCGCGACCACCTTCCTTGATTGAAGGAAGGCGATCGCGGCGAGGAAGAGGCAGAGGAAGCCCTGCCCTTGGGGATGCTGCCGCGCATGCCCAGCTGCGCCCCGGGGGCAGGGCTTCCAAAGTGGCCTAGGGCGCCAAAAGGAGTTAATCCGGGCCTGGTGTGGCCAGCCATCCCCAGAAGCCCACCCAGAGAACATCCAAGTGAGGAGAGGGCTCTCTCGGCAGCAGCTCCTCGGCCGAGACCCCTTGCCCCAAAGACAACTCAGGGAACCTGCTCAGGGACTCCGGGCTGACCTGTGGTGAAGACGACTTCCCTGGTGACCAGCCTCTGCTCAATGATGGTGAACTGGGGCAGCTCCAGATCCTTCATCCCAGTCACAGCCGAGTTGTTTCCTTGCCAGAAGAACACAATGTCATCAACCGTGTAGCCATCTGGATGGAAGGAGAGGAGGACACGGTCAGGCCTCAGCTGAGGGCTGAGGCAGGGGTCATTGCCTTGCCAGACACGGTGCCCCTGAGTCAAGCAGGGTCAAGGGGAGGGCTACTGAGCCTGCAAGGAGGGCTAAGAGGGAAGCCCCTGGTGTGTTGGTACTCATGCTTCTGGAGGATAGGGAGGGTGCCGGGCCAAGGGGCAGGGGGCGGCCTGTGTGGGAAAGCTCCCTGTGCTCCAGAAGGTGTCTGTGTGGCGCAGCTGAGAGTCCTGGTTTGTGGTGGCGGCCGGTGGAGGGGGCGGAGTCATCTGTGTTGGGGAATTTCTTTCTTTCTTTATTTGTTTGTGACATTTATATCCCACCCTTCTCATCCCGAAGGGGACTCAGAGCAGCTTACAAATTATATGTACACACAACATATTATTTATATTATTGTTATATATTATATTGTACTATACCACTATACGGCAATATTGTTAGTAATAGTACATGTAATTTATAATATAGAATTATATTGCATTATTATTAGTATTATATTGTATTACAATATTACATACAATATATTATAATTATTAGCATAGCACAATATTAGTATCATATTATAGATATTAGGCCTGTGCTATCATGCTTCTAAATGTTTCTAAAGTACTTACAAAACAAAAATTCTGGGGGCGAACACTAGATGGCGCTGGTGCTTTGTTTCTATAGTGTTGCTAAAGTTCTGGTGGTGAACATTTCACCACCAGAACTTTAGCAACACTATAGAAACAAAGCACCAGTGCCACGTAGTTTTCACCCTCAGAATTTTAGTTTTGTAAGTACTTTAGAAACATTTAGAAGCATGATAGCACAGGCCTAATAGATATATATATATATTATACTTGCTGTCCCCTGCCATGCGTTGCTGTGGCCCAGTCTATGTATATGTGTTTTGTGTGTGTATATATTTGTGTAGAGTAAAGGTAAAGGTTTTCCCGTGACATTAAGTCCAGTCATGTCTGACTCTGGGACTTTGGGGCTCATCTCCATTTCTAAACCGAAGAGCCGGCATTGTCCATAGACACCTCCAAGGTCATATGGCCGGCATGACTGCAAGGAGCGCCGTTACCTTCTTGTTGAGTGGTACCTATTGATCTACTCACATTTGCATGTTTTTGAACTGCTAGGTTGGCAGGAGCTGGGGCTAACAGCGGGAGCTCGCCCCGCTCCCCAGATTTGAACTTGAGACATACAGTATGTGTGTTTGTGCATATATATGTGGTTTTGGACATGCGTTGTAATGTAATTTTTGTTTTTTGTCTTTTTAAGTCCCCTCTTCTGTGTTTTTCAGTGTTTTTATGAGTGATGGTCACTCATTGGCCTGATAGGGGTCTTGTGTCCAAATTTGGTGTCAATTCGCCCAGTGGGTTTTGAGTTATGTTAATCCCACAAACGAACATTATATTATTATTTATACAGATATATAATTATAGAATTGATAATATAGAATTAATAATATGGTATTGCTATGAATATAATTAATAATATATTAATAATATAGTATTACTAATAATGATAATAAATTTATAATATTAATTATTAATAATATATTAATAATATAGAATATATTATATATATATTATAGAATCTGAGCTGTTAGGCTCAAAATAACCCAAATGTAGCTGCGTGGGTATTTTTTTTTAACCTTTTACCTCTTTTAGAATATGAGATTTAGTAAGCTAGTTTGCTCCAAGAGCTTTTCTGTCAAGAATTTTTTTTTTACTTCAATAAATATCTTTGGACTTAAAGTTCTGACTCTGCGATCCTGATCCATCCTAAGATAGAGACTATCCTAGTTCATAACATTTAAGTTTCTGCTGGTTGTGAAGTTTACTTCTGGTACTGTGCTGTATTTATGATGGAATCACCCCAACTGAGGGATATTTTGAGTCCCTTGTGTCGGCAGGACTGGTCAAACGACAGGTTCGCAGTTCGAATCCGGGAAGGGAGTACGCTTCCGTCTGTCGAGCTCTAGCTCTCTATACAGGGACATGAGAGAAGCCACCCACAGGATGGTGAAACATCAATCATCCGGGCATCCCCTGGGCCAGTGTTTCCCAACCAGTGTGCCGGAGCACACTAGTGTGCCGTGAGCGATCATCAGGTGTGCCGTGGGAAATTGGAACATCCAGAGAGGGGGGGAGGGGGAGAGAGTCTAGTGTGTTGAAGTATAAAAACCCTGAGGAACCTACCTCAATAAAGGCACAAAATTACAAACACCCCCCCCTCCCCAGCTGTTGTCTACTTGGTCTCTCCCTCTCCATGCATTGGGAAGGCCCGCCTCCCTTTCCCCAAGTAGAGATGTCCTCTTGTCTCCTGGGGGTTCTGTGTGGGAAGTTTGACCCAGTTCTATCATTGGTGGGGTTCAGAATGCTCTTTGATTGTAGGGGAACTATAAATCCCAGCAACTTCAACTACTAAATGTCAAGGTCTATTTCCCCTGAACTCCATTTGCGTTCATATTTGGGCATATTGAGTATTCATGCCAAGTTTGGTCCTGATCCAACATTGTTTGAGTCCACAGTGCTCTCTGGATGTAGGTGAACTACAACTCCAAAACTCAAGGTCAATGCCCACCAAACTCTTATAGTATTTTCTCTTGGTTATGGGAGTTCTGTGTGGGAAGTTTGTGTCTTTCTGCCATTCCTGCCAGGATATCTATGTTGTGTTCATCGAAACAGGCAAAGGTTTCACACTGAGTGTATAAATACATTTAAAAACATATTAACTATATGTATTACTTTGTTAGAGTGTCATTTTGTGTCATTTTGCTTGGCGGTGTGCCCCAGGATTTTGTAAATGTAAAAAGTGTGCCGCCCATTTCCTCAAAAAAGGTTGGGAAACACTGATCTAGGCTAACTACTCATTGAGGGCGCTGTCCTGGGTCCTGAATTCAGGACAGGGTTTCACCTGCTCCTTGTTCAGCACTGAGGGCGCTGTCCTGGGTCCTGAATTCAGGACAGGGTTTCACCTGCTCCTTGTTCAGCACTGAGGGCGCTGTCCTGGGTCCTGAATTCAGGACAGGGTTTCACCTGCTCCTTGTTCAGCACTGAGGGCGCTGTCCTGGGTCCTGAATTCAGGACAGGGCTTCACCCGCTCCTTGTTCAGCACGGAGGGCGCTGTCCTGGGTCCTGAATTCAGGACAGGGTTTCACCTGCTCCGAGGTCAGCACAGCGGGCGCGGTCCTGGGTCCAGAATTCAGGACAGGGTTTCACCTGCTCCTTGTTCAGCACTGAGGCGCTGTCCTGGGTCCTGAATTCAGGACAGGGTTTCACCTGCTCCTTGTTCAGCACTGAGGGCGCTGTCCTGGGTCCTGAATTCAGGACAGGGTTTCACCTGCTTCTTGTTCAGCACTGAGGGCGCTGTCCTGGGTCCTGAATTCAGGACAGGGTTTCACCTGCTCCTTGTTCAGCACTGAGGGCGCTGTCCTGGGTCCTGAATTCAGGACAGGGTTTCACCTGTTTGTTCAGCACTGAGGGCGCTGTCCTGGGTCCTGAATTCAGGACAGGGTTTCACCTGCTCCTTGTTCAGCACTGAGGGCGCTGTCCTGGGTCCTGAATTCAGGACAGGGTTTCACCTGCTCCTTGTTCAGCACTGAGGGCGCTGTCCTGGGTCCTGAATTCAGGACAGGGTTTCACCTGCTCCTTGTTCAGCACTGAGGGCGCTGTCCTGGGTCCTGAATTCAGGACAGGGTTTCACCTGCTCCTTGTTCAGCACTGAGGGCGCTGTCCTGGGTCCTGAATTCAGGACAGGGTTTCACCTGCTCCTTGTTCAGCACTGAGGGCGCTGTCCTGGGTCCTGAATTCAGGACAGGGTTTCACCTGCTCCTTGTTCAGCACTGAGGGCGCTGTCCTGGGTCCTGAATTCAGGACAGGGTTTCACCTGCTCCTTGTTCAGCACTGAGGGCGCTGTCCTGGGTCCTGAATTCAGGGCAAGCTTTCACCTGCTCCTTGTTCAGCACTGAGGGCGCTGTCCTGGGTCCTGAATTCAGGGCAAGGTTTCACCTGCTCCTTGTTCAGCACTGAGGGCGCTGTCCTGGGTCCTGAATTCAGGACAGGGTTTCACCTGCTCCTTGCTCAGCACTGAGGGCGCTGTCCTGGGTCCTGAATTCAGGGCAAGGTTTCGCCTGCTCCTTGCTCAGCACTGAGGGCGCTGTCCTGGGTCCTGAATCCACCCTGCTCCTTGTTCAAACAAACAGCTTCAAAGACTGGAACCACCGGAATAAGTCTCAATACTATGTATTGGCTCTTTTAGATCAAAATTCAGATCATGGAAATGGAACCCAACAGCCTCTGTGTGTGTTTGGTTTTGGCAGGGACTGCTTTATGTCCGAACCTTGTGGGTCCATCTCTTGGGGGTCAGAGCCTGGCGTGGCCATGGGCATCCTGTCTGTGGCCGAGTTCCCATCAGAAGCAGCGCAGGAAAGAAGGGAGGGAGCAGAAGGATGGTATGCCTGCCGCCCTTTAGGTCCAGCCCAAACCCAACCCAAGCCGCCCCACTGAGGAAAGCCCCACGGCAACCGCAGCTGCTGGACAGATGGGCAGAACAGTGGGCTACTACGCACAGCTCTCGATCTCCAGGGTGCAGTTCTGCTGGTCGAGGGGGTACCTCCTCAGGTCCATCATGCAAGCAGCCGTGGTGGTGATTCTGGAAAAGGAGAGGATGGGAGAAGCCGAATCAGCATGGTGATGGGCTGCTGTTGCTATGACAACCAGAGAACAGGACTGTAGAAAAGTGTGTGTGTGTGTGTAAGGATGCAAGGGCTACGTTCGCTTCAACATCAACTGCGTGGCTTATATCATTTGTGACTCACTGCAGCCAGCTCCGAATCTCTGGGAAGAGGGCTCTTCTTTTGTGTGTGCATGTGTGTGCAAGGGGTGGAGGGGGCTGCACATGGGAAGCAGAGGGGCGCTCTGTGTGGCAGATGCAGGGAGTAAATTGGAAGGAAGGAAGGAAATGATGGAGGAAGGAAGGGAAGGAAATGAAGGAGGAAGAAGGGAAGGGAGGAAAACATCAATGGATCCCCAGCCTTTGAGGAAACAGCTTGAAGCAAAATCAGTGGTTTGCCGTTGGTTTCAGCGGAGACTTTGGGGCTGTAACACACATTTTCTGTATGTTGACTGCTACCCAAGTGTAGACCACTTCTCCATACGCCGCTATGGTATAGACGACCCACAAATCACCAACCATAGCTTATATAAACAAGTTATATAATCCCCAATTCATCAGCACAGAAGAGACAATTACGAATTCATGAATAGCAAGTAAGGAATTCATGAATGCCGAAATGGCAAATGCCACTGTACACATCAAGCGCGGAACTAATACACTCAAAGGGGGCCTGTGTGTGTCAATCCTTTACACCCATTGCACTCCAGAAACGGCAACAACAGCGGCAGCTGAGGCCCAAGTGCAGGGAGGGGGGCAGAGGTGGGGGGCTGCTCTGAAGCTGCTGGGTTTAGGGGTTTTTGTGGTGGCTTTGTGGGATCCTCCTGCTGTTTTGGCCTCCGTCCCGGGTGCTGGACTGCAGTGGACAATGAGTGGCCCGGTTCCAGAGTTGCATGACCCTTTCACCATCCCTTTTAGGCCTAGAAGAAGACCCCCAACAATAAGGTGCCTGAAGAAGAGGGGCTCTCTGTTCCTTGCACTCCCAAGACCATTTAGGAGCCTTTTTAATTACTAAAAGCAACCTGAAAGAAGGGAGCCCTATGCGCGTTTACTTGCTCTCTGTGAGAATGAGTGCAACTCAGAGCAATATTCCTTGGAGGGAATATCTGAGGCCACTCGGCCTGTGAGGAGCTGCACGTGTTCAGGTGCATGAGCAGCCCCCCTTCCCATGCTGTGCGCATGCACGGGAAGGGGAGCCATGGGCACATGTCCACTTTTTTTTTCAATTAGCGAAGCATAAGGCATTCATCAAGCAGCGCATTTTCCCCCCTGATGCATTGCAACCAGCCAACTGTTAAGAGGGAAGCTTTGCCTTCCCCAGGGCCAAGGAAGGAGGGAGATCTCAGCTCTTGGGGTGAGGGGAGGGGGGTTCCTTAGGAAGGAGGGATGGGAGCAACCTGGAGGGGCGGCGCTTGGCTCTTTAAGAACGTGTGAGCTAAATTTATCCCTCAGCTGCCTGTGACGGTTGTAGGGAGCCTTGAGGAGTGCCGGGCTCCTGCCTGACAGGCTATAAATAGACCCAGTGCTACAGCAAAGGGAACACACACTCCCTCCCTCCCTCCCTCACAGTTGAGTGGGGGGTGCATGGTCTGCCTTTCTGCTGCTGTGGCTTTGCACTTGTTTGCCAAGGCCTGCTTTGCGCACAGTCACCAGGCTCCCTCTGCTGCTCGCGGCTTCCTATTTGGGATCCTGTCCCTGCAGACAGGACAGGAACCCAGCGAGCGGGTGGCACCTTCCAGGGCATTTCCAAGCCTTTGAGGGTGGAGGAGGCTGAAAATGGCCCCAGCACGTGAAGGAACTGCAGTATGACGTGCAAACATACTTTAAATGGCATTTCCCTAGTCCAATGTGTTGCTGTAAGTTTTCCAGGCTGTCTGGCCATGTTCCAGAAGCATTCTCTCCTGACATTTTGCCAATATCTATGGCAGGCATCCTCAGAGGTTGGGAAATCTGTTGGAAACTAGGCCAGTGGGGTTTATTTATCTGTGGAATGATGTCCAGGGTGGGAGAAAGAACTCTTGTTTGCTTGAGGCAACCGTGAATGTTGCAAATGGTCACTTTGATTAGCATTTAATGGCCGTGCAGCTTCAAAGCCTGGCTGGTTGCTGCCTGAGGGAATCTTTTGTTTAGAGTTTTTTAAATACTGGTAGCCAGATTTTGTTCATTTGCATGCTTTCCTCCTTTCTGTTGAAGTTGTCCACACGCTTGTGGATTTCAATGGCTTGAAGGAAAGAATGAGCAGCATTCTGTGGGCACAGATACTAAAAGACAAGGGATTTATGGATGGATGGGAGTTTTTCAAGAGCGCGATTGCAAACAGTGCCAACAAAGAAGAAAAACTGTTACGCTGCAGAAGAGATGCAAGACAGCAATCCGGGAAACCAGCTTGATATTTGCTGGAAAACAAACTTGGCCAAGAGTACAAAGTCCAACAAATTCCTCGCTTGCCTTGCAGACAATTTCATGGTCCAGAAGGTAGAAGAGGTTATAAGGGGGTCGGCTAGTCTTGATCTCATCCTAACAAATGCAGAGGACCTGATCAATGCGGTTGAAGTGGTCGGATCCTTAGGGGCAAGTGACCATGTGCTCCTGCAATTTGAGGTACAAAGGAAGGCCGAAACTAAGGCAAATCAAACCTGCATTTTAGACTTCAGGAGAGCTGACTTCCGAGAAATGAAGGAAATACTGAGCAGCATTGCGTGGACACAGATACCAAAAGACAAGAGAGTTACGGACGGATGGGAGTTTTTCAAGAGTGAAATACTCAAGGCGCAATTGCAAACAGTGCCAACAAAGAGGAAAAATAGGACAAGTGCAAAGAATCCAGAATGGATGTCCAGAGAACTTCTAACTGTGCCCAGACTCAAAAGAAACAAGCACAAGAAGTGGGAAAGGGGAGGAATCACCAAAGAAGAATTCAAACAAATAGCCAACTCCTGTCGGGAAAAGGTCTGCACGGCTAAAGCGCAAAACAAGCCCAGGCTTGCCAGGGACATTAAAAACAATAAAAGGGGCTTCTTTTCTTATGTCAGTAGAAAAAGGAAAGCAGTGTTGCTGTCCTTGAGCAAGCAGGGATCACCAGCGTTGAGGCCATGCTATTGAGAACACAGCTGCGCTGGGCACGACACATCTCCAGGATGAAGGACCACTGCCTCCCAAAGATACTACTCTATGGTGAACTCGCCACGGGTCAGCGCAAGAGAGGCGACCCCAAAAAGAGACATAAGGACTCCCTGAAACAACACCTCAGGCTCGGCCAGATTGATCACCAACAACGGTCCACCCTGGCCTCACATCGGGAGGCATGGAGACGCACTACCCACAATGCTGCGTCCTCTATCGAGAAGACACGCCGAATGGGAAGAGAAATGACAACACAGAAAGAACTTGGAAACAACATCACCCAAGGAGACTTTCTGCGGTGCTTTCTGCAACCGAACTTGCCTATCTCAGATTGGCCTTTTTAGTCATCAACGCGCTTGTAAAAAGCATGGGATGAGTCCTTCCTAAGAATTTTCGTTCGTGAAGTAAACTGCCGAGAAAAAGGAAGAACAAGGAGGCGATGGGGGCTCTTCGAGGAGAAGACGGGGCAACGCTGAGAGGGGATGATGGGGAGAAGGCAGAACTACTCAATGCCTTCTTTGCCTCGGTCTTCGCACAGAAAGAAAGCCGTCTTCAACCTCAGCAAGATGGAGAATACGAGGGATTAGAGGACACCCATCCCCAAATTGGGAAACAAGTCGCCCAGGAATGCCTGGCCGCTCTAAACGAGTTCAAGTCCCCTTTCAGGGCCAGATCAACGACACCCAAGAGCATTGAAGGAACGAGCGGAAGGAAGTCACCTCGGAACCGTTGGCAACCATCTTTGAGAGTTCTTGGAGAACGGGAATAGTTACAGCAGATCGGAGGAGGGACAATGTGGTCCCAATCTTCAAGAAGGGAAAAAAGGATGACCCAACAATGACCAATGTCCGGTCAGCCTCACGTCGATACTGGAAAAGATTGTTAAGGAAGTGGTCTGCAAACACTTAGAAAGGGATGCGGTCATGGCTAATAGTCAACACGGATTTATCCAAAACAAGTCCTGCCAGACTCATCAGATCTCTTTTTTCGAAAGAGTTACAGGCTGGGAAGATGCGGGGAATGCCGTGGACGGAGCGTACCTGGACTTCAGGAAGGCCTTCCTTGGACAAGGTCCCCCGTGACCTTCTGGCAAGGAAACTAGTCCAATGTGGGCTAGGCAAAAGAACGGTGAGGTGGATCTGTGATTGGTTAATAGGAGTCTAGTGCCTCGGTCCAGGGAAGTCATGCTCCCCATGCTCTATTCCGCCTCGGTTAGACCACACCGGGAATCACACAGTGTCCAATTCTGGGCACCACAATTGAAGGGAGATATTGGAAAGCTGGAAAGTGTCCAGAGGAGGGTGACTAAAATGATCCAGGGTCTGGAGAACAAGCCCTATGAGGAGCGGCTTAAAGAGCTGGGCATGTTTAGCCTGAAGAAGAGAAGGCTGAGAGGAGACATGATGAGAGCCATGTATAAATGTGAGAGGAAGTCCTAGGGAGGAGAAGGGAGCAAGCTTGTTTTCCAGGGTTTCTGCCCTGGAGACTAGGATGCAATGGAGGAATGGCTTCAAACTACAAAAAAGGAGATTCCACCTGAACATTAGAAAGGAATTCCTGACTGTGAGAGGTGTTCAGCAGTGGGACTCTCTGCCTCGGAGTGTGGTGGAGGCTTCTCCTTTGGAAGCTTTTAAACAGAAGCTTGATGGCCATATGTCAGCGGTGTTTTTAATGCAATCTTCTTGGCAGGGGGTTGGACTGGATGGCCCATGAGGTCTCTTCCAGCTCTTATGATTCCATGACTCTGTGTAGTCTGACATGGTGGTTGTAGGAGTGGCCCAGCATTTCTGTGGCCTCAAATAATAACCTGTGCCCAGGTGGGTTCATAAGGTGCTCTGCTACGACTGACTTCGACCATATTCCATGCAGGTGTGAACAAGTCTACATAGGGACCACCAAGCACAGGCCCAGATTACCCATAAAGCCACACTAGGCCATGGCCTATGGGCGCAGGCCTAAGGGGGCGCTCAATCAAGGACCAAAAGATAAGTTCAAACAAAACTGCAACATGCGGCATGATGACTCTCTCTCTCTCTCTCTCGGGGGAAGGTGGGGGGAGAGCACTGCGAGGGGGTGGGGGAGGAGGGAATGCCCACCCCTCACCGTTGCCCCCGCGGCACCCAGGAACATGGCGGAGGAGGCGCCCTCCTGTCCCGCGCGCATGCCTGCCAGCGGCCCCGGGGGCGGGGCTTCCCTCTGCCTCATCCTCTTCACGCCCAAGGAAGGAAGGCGGGGCGAGGAGGAGGAAGAGGCGGAGGGAAGCCCCACCCTCGGGGACGCTGCCATGGCCTAGGGGTGCAAGCCGAAAGGGGCGCAGTTCAGGGACCCAAAAAAAATTGTTGCAACAAAACCACAACGAAGAGGACTCTCTCTCTCTCTCTCTCTCTCGGGGGAGGGTGGGGGGAGAGCGCTGCGAGGGGGTGGGGGAGAAGGGAATGGCACCCCCTCTCGCCATCGCCCCCGCCCCCTTGTTAAGGAAGGAGGGCACGAGGAGGAGGCGGAGGGAAGCCCCCAGGGCCGCTGGCGGGCATGCGCGCCACGCAGGAACATGGCGGAGGAGGTGAGGCTGCGGCGCTCGCGCTCTCCCTCCTGCCGCGCATGTCCTCCTCACCGAGTCCTCCTTCCTTGAGTCAAGGAGGAGGAGGAAGGAAGGGAAGCCTCGCTCCCGGTGGAGCTTCCAGGCATGTGCGGCAGGAGGGAGGGTGCGAGCGCCGCGGCGTCGACTCCGAGGAGGAGGAGGAAGGAAAGTCCCCGAGCCGCTGCCGCGCATGCGCAGTACCCAAGAACATGGCAGAGGAGGCTGCGGCGCTTGCACCCTCCCTCCTGCCGCGCATGCCCGGAAGCTCCACCGGGAGCAAGGCTTCCCTCTCTCGTCGCGGTTTTGTTGCAACAATTTTTTTGGTCCCTGAACTGCGCCCCTTTCGGCTTGCACCCCTAGGCCATGGGGGCGGGGCTTCCAAAGTGTGGCCTAGGATGCCAAAAGGGCTTAATCCGGGCCTGTCTCTCACCCTGGGTATTTTACAGATATAGAAACCTCACTTACCTAGTTTCCACAGATCCCTCAACCTCTGAGGATGCCTGCCATAGATGGGGGTGAAACGTCAGGAGAGAATGCTTCTGGAACTTGGTCAGACAGCCCGGAAAACTCACAACAATGCAGTCATTCTGGCCATGAAAGCCTTCAACAATACATTCATTGAACTGGGGAAATGCCATCTGACATATTTTTGCACATCACACTGCAGTTCCTTCAGGTTCCGGGGCCATTTGCAGCCCCCTTGGCCTCGCCCACCCTCCGAGGGTTGGAAGTGCCCGGGAAGGAGCAGGATCCCAACTAGGAAGCAGCGAGCAGAAGAGGGAGCCTGGCGACTGTGCGCAAAGCAGGCCTCGACAAGAAAGTGAAAAGCCACAGCAACGGAAACGTCAGGAGAAAATGCTTCTGGGACAAGGCCATACAGCCCGGAAAACTCACCGTAACCCGTTTCCCCCGCCCATTTGCAGCCTGCACTTGGCCCTGCTCAGCCCAAGGAAACCCTCCAGCAAAGAAGAGTGGCCGCAGTGCCTTGAAGGCCGGCCCTGGCTCTCCGGGGCCCCTGGCTAGAAGGAAAGGGAAGGGGCACCCACCCTCAGGATGCCCTGGGCCCCTCCTGGCTGGAGGCATAAAGGACGCCCCCTACACACACACACACACACACACACAAATCTGCTGCTCTGTCATAAATGTGGTGTTGAAATAAAAGCAGGGGAAATGCCTGCCTACTATGTGCTGGCATCGGCAGTTTCCGAGGGAGAGGAGGGTGCTCTGCGGCATCTAGTGCTGCTTCCCAGCAAAGGCCATTTTCTACGGTGCCCCACAGGGCCGTAGCCAGGATTTTGATTCGGAGGCAGGGGCGGATCTTAATGGAGGCAAATTAAGCGGCCACCTCAGGGCGCCACATGGGCTAGGCGCGCATCCGGCTGCGGCCACCATTGCTGCGGGCTGGCGTGCGGGTGTGAGTGCGACTCCAGGTGGATGGTGACACAAAATGCACGCCAGGAGGCTGAAAAGGAGGGCATTTTGAAGCCGGGGCGGAGCCTCCCGCCTCCGACTGCAAGACACCCTCCCTTTTGGCCTCCTGGAGTGCGTTTTGCATCACCATCCACTTGGTGTCGCACTCACGCAAATGGCGCATGCACCAAACTAGCTGGCCCTGCGCATGTGCACACTGGTGAGCATGCGCGAAGCTGGCCCTGTGCATGCGCATAACTAGCTGACCCTGTGCATGCGCACACCGGTGAGCATGCACAAAGCTGGCCCTGTGCATGCGCAGAACTAGTGAGTGCGACTCCAGGTGGATGGTGACACAAAATGCACTCCGGGAGGCTGAAAAGGAGGGCATTTTGCAGGCGAGAATCTCCGACTGCAACACACCCTCCCCCTCCTGGAGCGCATGCACCATCTACTTGGTGTCGCACTCACGCAAATGGCGCATGCGCCAAACTAGCTGGCCCTGCACATGCACACACTGGTGAGCATGCGCAAAGCTGGCCCTGTGCATGCGCAGAACTAGCTGGCCTGCACATGCGCACACCGGTGCACCTGCGGACGGAGAGTGAGGGGGCGCCAAAAGGTTTGCGTACCATTTGAAATTACCTTCCTCCGGCTTTGTTTGGGGAGGGGGGGAGGCTGAGTTTGATTCAGGAGGGGGGGGGGCTAAGTCTGAGTGAGAGAGTATCTAGCAAACCTTTTGTATCATTATCCGAATACCGCCATGCATATGGGATATATTGAGCATAGTGATCAGATCATGAGATGAATACACATAACAGTTTAAATAATGTGCCAGTAAAGCCTTCTCGTGGACCAACCTGAGAATTTGGGGGAAGGGGGGCTGAAGCCCCTCAAGCCCCCTCCCCTGGCTACATGCCTGGTGCCCCATTACCCATGACCACTGTGCCCTTGTCTCTTCCTTTAGCCAAGCCCCCCTCCCTCCTGCGAGGAAGGCACCAGAATGGGAAGCTGTTTGGATGAGGATGGGCACCTCTGACCTCCTGGCACAGGGAATGGCTCTCCCGGGCCCCTGCAATGCCCAGTGCTTTGTGGACAGTCAGGCCCAGATTACCCATAAGGCCACGCTAGGCCATGGCCTAGGGGCGCATGCCAAGGGGGGGCGCAAATCACGGACCCCCCCCCAAATGTTGAAACAAATAATAACGCAACGGCGCATGGAGATGAGGAAGGAAGCCGCTGCTCCTGGGCTGCCTCCGCCTCATGCCACTCTCTCCCGCCGCCAGCTGGGGCTCCAACCTGTTCGTGGAGCCGCCGGCAGCCTGTGGCTTCCCTGCCTCGCCTCCTCCGCGTAGCAGCATCTGAGGGGCTCGCCCGTGGGGGGGAGGAGGAGGAGAGGGCAAGGAGGAGCCGGAGCCCCACTGCCACACATGCCCCCAGGCAGAGCCCCGGAGGGAGGGACAATGGGTGTAACGGGCTCCGCGGAACTCCCCTTCAGGAAGGCCCAGGAGGCGCGGGAGGAGGAGAGGAGCAGGCTGCGCAGCTGAGGCACCAGGGAGGGAGCGAGGGAGGGAGGGAGCAAGGGAGGGAGGGCGCCATTGACGCATCTCGCGAGAACACCCCCCTCAGGGAAGTGGCCTCCTGTGGCCCGGATGCAGGCTGCGGCGCATGCACAGGAGGAGGAAAGGCCGGAGGGAGGAGGAAAGCTGGCAGCGACCCCACAGTGGGGAAATAGCAGCAGGCCAAGTGGGCAGGCCCGCCTTCAGGAACAATGGTTGGGTCAGTCGGGCCTAGAGGGAGGGTCAAGCGGGACTCGGGCCTGTGCTCAGGGCGCGAGGCCGGCCTCCTTCCCTAAGGCGGTGGTTTTGGAGCCTTCTCGCCGCAACAGGGGGGTCCAAAAGAGGGAGGGGCAGGAGGGAGCACAACACGCGGGGGCGTAATTACAAAGTGTGGCCTAGGGCGCAAAAAGTTGTTAATCCAGGCCTGGACAGAGCCCTCTGCTGATGCCTTATAGGACAAAATGGATGGGAAAATGCCACACTTCAAAGCTTGCCTGGCAAACACCAGGTGACCACACCACGTGTGCTTCGTCCTCTCTATGTCAGACACCCATCTCTTTCTCACACACAAACAAGCCCATCCTGCTGCACATGGTGCGGCTTTGGCGTCAAGTGAGCGAAACACAAAAGCAAAAAATACAACTGCTTCTCATTCACCATGGTTTCCTTCGCCTAAACTATCCTTCTGAAGACCTCAGGTTCTCCTCGTGCAGGTGACCCTTTCACAGATGCCATTCCCACACAAACTGGCCCCAGTCTCAAGCTACCAGTATCAGGCCCAGATTACCCATAAGGCCACACTAGGCCATGGCCTATGGGCGCAGGCCTAGGGGGTCGCCAGATCAAGGACCAAAAAAAAAAGTCAAAACAAAACCGCAACGTGCGGCATGATGACTCTCTCTCTCTCTCTCTCTCTCTCTCTCAGGGGAGGGTGGGGGGAGAGCGCTGCGAGGGGGCGGGGGAGGAGGAAATGGCACCCCCCCCTCACCATTGCTCCTGCCCCCTTGTCAAGGACGGAGGGTGCGAGGAGAATGAGGCGCAGGGAAGCCCTGCCCCCGGGGCTGCTGGCGGGCATGCATGTGCGCCATGTTCCTGGGTGCCACGCATCACCAGCAGTGGCCCCGGGGGCTTCCCTTCTTTCCTCCTCCTCCTTGGGGCTGCTTCCAGCCATGCGCGGCACCCAGGAACATGGCGGAGGAGGCAGAGGCGCCCTCCTGCCACGCGTACATGCCTGCCAGCGGCCTTGGGGGTAGGGCTTCCCTTCCTCCTCCTCCCTGCGACCGCCTTCCTTGACTGAACGAAGGTGGTCACGGCAAGGAGGAGGAAGAGGCGGAGGGAAGCCTCGCCCCCGGGGCTGCTGCCGCGCATGCCCAGCAGTGCCTCGGGGGCATGGCTTTCCTTCCTCCTCCTCCCCGCGACCGTCTTCCTTGACTGAACGAAGGCAGTTGCGGCAAGGAGGAGGAAGGGGCGGAGGGAAGCCTAGGGCGCCAAAAGGCATTAATCCGGGCCTGACCAGCATTTTTAAAACCCTCTAAAATCAGGCCAAACAAAGGATTCCCCCAGGCAGCAACCAGCCGGGCTTTGAAGCTGCAAGGCTATTAAGTGCTAATCAAGGTGACCATTAGCAACATTCACACTTTTCTGTGGAATAATGTCTAGGGTGGGAAGAAATGAAAATGAGCAAAATCTGGTTACCAGTATTTTATTTTATTTTTTAAAAACCCTCTAAAATCAGGAGAGTAAATAAAGAGCAACACTCAAAAAACAAGGGAATTCCAGACAATCAATCAAAGCCAACTAACACCACCAAACAAAGGATTCACCCAGGCAGCTAGCAGCCAGGTTTTGAAGCTGCAAGGCCATTAAATGGTAATCAAGGTGGCCATTTGTACCATTCAGACTTGCCTCCAGCAGAGAAGAGTCCTTTCTCCCACCCTGGACATCATTCCACAGGTATATAAACCCCATTTGCCTAGTTTCCAACAGACCTCACAACCTCTGAGGATGCCTGCCATAGATGGGGGCAAGACGTCAGGAGAGAATGCTTCTGGGACGTGGCCCATCTACAAACACAGGGCTTCCACCCCTTAAGACACCCCCCCTTTGTCACCCCCATTCTGTACAGGCCCGGATTACCCATAAGGCAAGCCAAGGGGGGCGCAGTTCACACGGACCAAAAAAAATATGTTGAAACAAAAACGCAATGCGCGGCATGGAGATGACCCTCTCTCTCGGGAAAGGGCGGGGGGAGAGTGCTGCGAGGGAACGGGGGAGGAGGGAATGGTGCCCCCCTTGCCATTGCCCTCGCCCCCTTGTCAAGGAAGGAGGGAACGAGGAGGTGGCGGAAGGAAGCCCCTGGGGCCGCTGCCGGGCATGTGCGGCACCCAGGAACATGGCGGAGGAGGCAGAGGCGCTCGCGTCCTCCTGCTGCGCATGCCTGGCAGTGGCCACAGGGGCTTCCCTCTGCCTCCTCCTCCTTGTGTCCTCCTTCCTAGACTCAAGGAAGTAGGGCGCGCCACGAGGAGGAGGCGGTGTCGGCAGTGGAGGGAAGCCCCGCCCCCACTGCCGGCCCCGGGGGCGAGGCTTCCCTCCTCCTCCTCGCACCCTCCTCCCTCGGGGTGTGTGTGTGTATGTGTGCGGTAGAGGTTGGTTGGGGGGTGTAATTCCAAAGTGTGGCCTAGGGTGCCAAAAAGGGTTAATCCGGGCCTGATTCTGTATTTCCCCCTCAAACCCTTGGAGGGCAAGTACGTAGCCCCCTCCCCTTTTAACCCCCAAACAATAAAAACTTCTTTTTCTACTGAAGTCTGCATTTAGTCTTCTAACATTATTATTCTGCAACTCAGAGTAGTCATCGTACTCTGGGTAACAGTTCTGCCACAAACAGGCACACAGCGCAAGTGAATCAAAGCCTGGGACTGTGCCCGGGAAAGCCCTCCCAAACTGGCCAGAGCATTGGCGAAGGTTTCCCTCCGGCCACTTCCGACAAGGCTGCCGGCTCCCTTTCCCTTCTCTGCCACTGCAAGGCCCAGGAGGTGGGCAGCGGGAAGGGGTTGAGACCAAAGTTGCACGAGAACCACCAAGTAGGAAAGCCACAGCTGGGCCTCTGCATGCGCTCTGACGTGTCACTCAGAGGTGATCACAAACAATAGATCAATTCTAAATTTTGCTTCGAATGGAGAAACTAACTCTGCATGTGGACGTGGTCCAGAATGACTTTGAGTGCAGCAAGGCCAAATAGGTCATGCTGGTGAGAAACCATATGAAGACCAGAAAGGGAAATGAACGCAACCACTTTCCGGGATACAACGGAAAGTCCACTGTCTGCCTGCGCATGACTCCCTTGCAACAGAGACCGGGCTGCCCTCCAGGGGGGCTCCATGGGACTCACCGCAGGCCGTAGAGCACCGTCCCATCTGGGTGCAGCCGGATCATGCGGTTCTTGACTGTCACCCCATGCAGGAAGGACTTCTTGTCATTCAGGAAGTAGGTGTCCGGGAGCCACAGCTGGTCGGCTACGCGGTTGTCCAGCGTCAGGTTGAGAGGCAGGTCGCTATAGGCCAAGCGTTTGTCTCGCCAGCTTTGCTGGAAGTACATGGTGATGGTGTAGTCCTGCCGACAGAAAGGGAAAGCGGAGAGAGTTACACAGCTGAGGAGTGGCCCAAGTCCAAATGGTATCTGCCTACATATGGGGAAAGGCAACCCATTTGTACTTTGTGTGTGTGTGTGTGTGTACACAGTTCTGACTGCAAGGCTCTGTCACAAAATGAGTTGGCCAAAGAGGAGGAGGGGGAGGGGGGGGGGGGGGGAAAAGGGGGGAGGATGGAGTTTGGGGAAAATAGACCTTGACATTTGGGGGTTACAGTTTCTGAGATTTATAGTTAACACACAATCAAAGAGCATCCTGAACTCTTGCAACAATGGGATTGAACCAAACTTGGCATATTGAACTCTCATTGCCAACAGAAAGTACTGAAAGGGTTTGCTTGGGAATTGACCTTGAGTTTGGAAGTTGTAGTTCACCTACACCCAGAGAGCACTGTGGGCAGGAGGGGGAAGAAAAGGTATTGGAGGTTCCAATTTCCCACGGCACACCTGATGATCGCTCACGGCACACTAGTGTGCCATGGCACACTGGTTGGGAAACACTGAAGTAAGAAACAGCTTGTCATTGCCGATTCGTCCACAGAAGGGACACACAAGGCCTGTCTGCAAAAGCTGCCTGTGTTGACAAAAGGAGGGATCGGGAAGGGGTGGTTGCTTTTGCTCCCGGGGCCAAGGGATCTGGGGACTTGCACCAAAAAGGGTGGCCCCAGACATAGCCCTGGTTTGAGGGGCACACATGGACACCGGAGCCAGGCACCTTTCCCTGTGGTGTCTCCATCCACTGACGCACTGCCAGGCCGAGTTTGCTTTCGTTTGCAGGTCTTAATTGCCAGAATGAGGTTTCAGCACAGGACAGAGTAGACCATCTCGCTCCCGCCGCTCTTCAGTGGGAAGCACTGGGTGGCCAGCCTGTCATGCGGGCCTGAACACATGCCACAGCATTGGATGATTGGCCAGCAGGCAACAGTGCTCCTTCCTGAACTGGGCACAAGGGACCCGTCTCTCCCCCTCCCCTCCACCAGACCCCAAGGGCCCCCTGCTTTTGGGGGTTGAAGGTGCAGAAGGGGGGTAATTGGCTGGGCATCTGGGACCCCCCACTCCTCTCCAGTTAGCGAGGGAGAGAGGGGCCCCTTCCCATTCCTCTGTAACAGTGTTTCTCATGCTGTCGTGTCGCCCAACCATAACATTGTTTGTGTTGCTACTCCATAACTCTAATTCTGCTACTGTTAGGAATCCTAATGTAACTATCTGACATGCAGGATATATTTACATTTACTGAACCAAATTTGGCACAAATACCCAATACAGGGGCGGTCCAAGGTAATTTTAAATGGTAAGCGAACATTATTTTGGCGCCCCCCCCCCCAAATCACTTGATAACAAAAGGTATAAGGTATTATTTATTTATTTGCAACATTTTCCCCCGCCCTTCTCAGTGGCTAACAAGGCAGCACATCGATGCCCAAACATACAATGTAAAGAACCTAAAACATACATCATTAAACAATTATTGTTTAAACAAACATATACTCATCACTCAGATTAAAAATAGAGGTAAATAAAAGATTTTTTTAACAAACCAGAAGTTTACGTATCACATTATGTTCATATAGTTACATTACATAGAATTAACACAAAGTAACTTTTTTAGAATGCAATTATTTATTAATCTTTGCAACAAATTTAAGTGTTTTTGTTTTTTAAAAACATCGAGTTATACTTAACACACAAGAAATTGAACACTTTTCAAATCAAGGCGATAATACACAATGCCTGCTTTGAACTGGATTATATGTGTCCACACTGTCACACATTCCAGCTCAAAGCATTGTTTGGGATTTGATATGGCAGTATATAGAGGGGGACTAAAAGCCCCTTTCACACAGCCATATAACCCAGAATACCAAGGCAGATGATACACAATGCCTGCTTTGAACTGGATTATATGTGTCCACACTGTCACACATTCCAGCTCAAAGCATTGTTTGGGATTTGATATGGCAGTATATAGAGGGGGACTAAAAGCCCCTTTCACACAGCCATATAACCCAGAATAACAAGGCAGATGATACACAATGTCTGCTTTGAACTGGATTATATGTGTCCACACTGTCACACATTCCAGCTCAAAGCATTGTTTTGGATTTGATATGGCAGTATATAGAGAGGGACTAAAAGCCCCTTTCACACAGCCATATAACCCAGAATAACAAGGCAGATGATACACAATGCCTGCTTTGAACTGGATTATATGTGTCCACACTGTCACACATTCCAGCTCAAAGCATTGTTTTGGGATTTGATATGGCAGTATATAGAGGGGGACTAAAAGCCCCTTTCACACAGCCATATAACCCAGAATAACAAGGCAGATGATACACAATGCCTGCTTTGAACTGGATTATATGTGTCCACACTGTCACACATTCCAGCTCAAAGCATTGTTTTGGATTTGATATGGCAGTATATAGAGGGGGACTAAAAGCCCCTTTCACACAGCCATATAACCCAGAATACCAAGGCAGATAATACACAATGCCTGCTTTGAACTGGATTATATGTGTCCACACTGTCACACATTCCAGCTCAAAGCATTGTTTGGGATTTGATATGGCAGTATATAGAGGGGGACTAAAAACCCCTTTCACACAGCCATATAACCCAGAATAACAAGGCAGATGATACACAATGCCTGCTTTGAACTGGATTATATGTGTCCACACTGTCACACATTCCAGCTCAAAGCATTGTTTGGGATTTGATATGGCAGTATATAGAGGGGACTAAAACCCCTTTCACACAGCCATATAACCCAGAATAACCAGGCAGATGATACACACTGCCTGCTTTGAACTGGATTATATGTGTCCACACTGTCACACATTCCAGCGCAAAGCATTGTTTGGGATTTGATATGGCAGTATATAGAGGAGGACTAAAAACCCCTTTCACACAGCCATATAACCCAGAATACCAAGGCAGATAATACACAATGCCTGCTTTGAACTGGATTATATGTGTCCACACTGTCACACATTCCAGCTCAAAGCATTGTTTGGGATTTGATATGGCAGTATATAGAGGGGGACTAAAAGCCCCTTTCACACAGCCATATAACCCAGAATACCAAGGCAGATAATACACAATGCCTGCTTTGAACTGGATTATATGTGTCCACACTGTCACACATTCCAGCTCAAAGCATTGTTTGGGATTTGATATGGCAGTATATAGAGGGGACTAAAAGCCCCTTTCACACAGCCATATAACCCAGAATAACAAGGCAGATGATACACAATGCCTGCTTTGAACTGGATTATATGTGTCCACACTGTCACTCATTCCAGCTCAAAGCATTGTTTTGGATTGTTTTGCCTATGGTACAGCCTCTTTCCCTTTGTATAATCCACCATTAAGAAGAAGAAAGGGTGCCACAGAAGTATGATACATATTCATATTTATGAAAAGCATAGACAATATAAAAAGGAGCCAGCACTAATATTAATTATATTATATTATAAATTATAATATATAAATACATATTATATTTTATAAAGATTATACTATATGGTATTAATATAAATTGGTAATAAATAACCCCCCTCTCTCTCTCTCCACACACACACACAACTATTAAATAGGAATAAATAATACTGAATATATATATTACTTAATACTTTATTATTTTTGGCATAACTATCCTATGACTCTCCACTGTGACAAAGGCACCCTTGAAGCAAACCAATTTAAATGTGAATAGAAAAGCCAAACAGCAACCTTTAATGAGGCTTGGATTTCAAACGCCTCTTTAGTGAGAGAAGTCCGCACTTTTGGCAAGGCTTTGGCCCCCGAAATAAGGAGAGAGGAAAGCAGGGACTGGAGCCAGGAAGTATTCACAAAGCAAACATTCCCGAATAAACAACTGCTTGTGTTTTGAATGCCCCAGCACTGGGAATAATTCGGACTTTTGCCAGAGCTTCTGTTTCCAGCAAAAGAAGCCAGGGAGGAGGGAACTGCCACCTGAAGGAAGGGGGGGGGGGTGAAAACACACCCTCAACACTCAAAGGTATTATAAAACTTTTATTTCCTTCCTTTCTCCACCTTCACCCTTTCCTTCTCTCCTCCCCTTTCCCTACCTCTTCTTTCCTTCCTTCCTCTCCCTTTCTTTCTCTCTCTCGGAGGAGGAGGCGCTGCCGCTGGCGGCGAGGAAGAGGGCCGGTCAGGGAGGAGGAGGCGACGGCCATGCGGTGCTGCTCCTTCTTCTTCCTCCTCCTCGCCGCTCAGCTCAGGGGGCGGGGCGGAAGCTGAGCCGGGGGCGGGGCTTTGAAAGGAGTGTTTGCCCCGTGCCTCTGCCCTGCCTCCTGACTGGAGAGAGAGAGAGAGAGAGAGATGGGAGGAAGGCAGGCAAGAGGAAGGCGAAGGGCCCGAGGATGCGTCGGTGGCGGGGAGGGGTGGGCCGGGGCCTCCCAATGCGCCCAGCAGGCGGGAGAATTCGCCCCTTCCAAGATGGCGCTCTACGCGGGGGCGTAGGTCGCTTATATGGACGGACCGCCTCTGACCCAATATGCCCAAATTTGAATGCTGGTGGGGTTGGGGGTGGGTGGGGGTGTAATTTTGTCATTTGGGAGTTGTAGTTACCGGGATTTATAGTTCACCTACAATCAAAGAGAATTCTGAACTCTACTGGCAATGGAATTGGCCCAAACTTGGCACACAGAACCCCCATGACCAACAGACAATACTGTATTTTCCAATGGTCTTCGGTGACCCCTCTGACACTGCCTTGCGACACCCCCCCCCCCAAGAGGTCCCAACCCCGGGTTGAGAAAGGCTGCTCTATAACAAAATGCAGAGGCTTTGAAATGGTGCTTAGAAAGATCAAGTGCAGACAGGGGCGGTCCTACAAGATAGGCCAAGTAGGCGGCCGCCTAGGGCGCCATCTGGGAAGGGGGCGCCATCTGGGAAGGGGGCGCCATCCTGGCCGCATGGGGCGCCATCCTGGCCCTGCCGATGTTCCTCAGACAGTGCTGCAGCTGCCTGCTTTTTGACCCCGGCCTTGTGCACTCCGACGCCGCTTCTGGGCACACGCAGAGGTTTTCACGCAGGCGCAGTTGCTCTGGAGCTGAAGTTGAGCGCAGGAGCAACTGCACATGCGCGAAAACCTCCGCGTATGCCCAGTAGCTCCTTGCACATAAGTCTGTAAGCAAAGCACTCCCTATCGGGCAGGCAGGGAGTGCTTCCCCTCTCCCTTTGTCCCCGCCGCGCGCACGCGTTTGCAGGGAAGGAGAAAAGAATCAGTGAAGGAAGTGTAAGTGAAGGAATGAATGGAGGGCTTTCCTCCTCCTCCTCCGTGACCTCTTCTCTCCCTCCTTCCTTTCTTCGGCTCTATTTCTGCCTAGACCTGAGGGGCCTGAGGCTATGAGGAGTTGTGGGAGTTGGAGTCCAAAACACTTGAAGGGAGGGAGGGAGGGCCCAAGTTTGCCCAGGCCACGCTGCCTGTATTCGACCTCCTTTGAACATTTTGGCTGTTTTTCTATTTACATTTACATTGGGATCCTAATTTTGGACTTATGGGAGACTCCTATGGATTATGAGACGGGTGGTAGGTAATATATTCTGATGCATTTACATTGCATTTCTTGTTGATTATTATACAGTTCTGCTTAATATTGTCAAACAATATAATACAAATACAATATAACAATAGAATAATGATATATTTTATATTACATGTAATATTACAAACAATATTGCAGTATAGTGGTATTGTACAAAATAGTAATATATAATATTTTATTTTACTTTATTTTGGGTTATTTGAGTTTTATAGGAGTCATGAAAATATTGAGTAGAGGATAATTTTATTTAAATAAATAATTTTATTTGTTATTTTATAATTAATAATAATATAATAGAATGTTATATTATATTATAATGTCAAGATATTATAATATAATTATATTGTAATGTAGTATAATATAATTATGATATAATATAGTATGAGTATGGTATAATATATTGTATATACATTGATACAATATAATACTACTAATGGTATTGTGATATTATAATTGTATATTTGTTTTACATGGGGGGCACCAAAATAATGTTCACCTACCGTTTAAAATTACCTTAGACCGCCCCTGGGTGCAGAACTAGAACCAAGTCCTGGAGAAACCTGGCCCTTGCTCCCTTTGGTGCAGAGAGGGAGGCCAGGACTTCCACCCCCCCGCCAACACACACACACACTCACGACTAGGATTGCAACCAGAACCAACACCGGAGAAGCAGCAGCAGAAGGGAGCTATCCAGTACTGAGCAGCCCCATGAGTATAGATTTAAAACACAATGCAATAACACTTATAAAACAACATTAATACTTCATGAGTCGCCCTCCACCGGAGTGCTCTAGGCGACTTGTACAGACTCAGGTCCGGATTAACTCCTTTTGGCGCCCTAGGCCACACTTTGGAAGCCCCGCCCCCGGGGCCGCTGCTGGGCATGTGCGGCAGCGGCCCCGGGGGCGGGTTTCCCTCTGCCTCTTCCTCCTCCTCGCCCCACCCTCCTTCCTTGGGCGCGAGGAGGAGGAAGCGGAGGGAAGCCCCACCCCCGGGGCTGCTGGCGGGCATACGCGCGTGGCAGGAGGGCGCCTCTGCCTCCTCCGCCATGTTCCTGGGTGCCGTGCATGGCTGGCAGCGGCCCCAGGGGCAGGGCTTCCCTCCGCCTCTTCCTCCTCCTCACCACGATTGCCTTCCTTCAGTCAAGGTAGGCGGTTGCGGGGAGGAGGAGGAAGGGAAGCCCTGCCCCGGGGTGCTGCTGGGCATGCGCGGCAGCGGCCCTGGGGGCGGGCTGCCCTCCGCCTCTTTCTCCTCCTTGCTCCATCCTCCTTCCTTGGGCGTGAGAAGGATAAGGCGGAGGGAAGCCCCGCCCCCGGGGCTGCTGGCGGGCATACGCGCGTAGCAGGACAGCGCCTCTGCCTCCTCGGCCATGTTCCTGGGTGCCGCGCATGGCCGGCAGCGGTCCCGGGGGCTTCTCTTCCTTTCTCCTCCTGACAAGGGGGCGATGGCAAGGGGGCGATGGCAAGGGGGAGGTGCCATTCCCTCCTCCCCTGCCCCCTCACAGCGCTCTCCCCCCGCCCTCCTCCTCCGAGAGAGAGAGAGTCATCATGACGCACGTTGCGGTTTTGTTTGAACTTTTTTTTTTGGTCCTTGATCTGGCACCCCCCTAGGCCTGTGCCCATAGGCCATGGCCTAGTGTGGCCTTATGGGTAATCCGGGCCTGCACAGACTTCTACAACAGTTGATTAACGATTAATATGAAAATGATTACAAGCCGGATGCTCTACCCAAGAGCCACGTCTTAAGGGCCTGCACAAAAGATCGCAGGTCAGGCATGGCTCTGATGTATGGTGGTAGGGAGTTCCAGTGAATTGGAGCAGAGGCCGAACATGCCCTACGCCTTGTAGACTCCAGACGCACTTCTCTAAGGCTCGGATCGTAAAGAAGGTTTTCCTGGGTTGCTCTGGGGGGTCGCCAGTGATGGGAGGAGTGGAGACGATCCTTCAGATATAGTGGGCCTTGACTCAGGATCGAGATCTTAAAAGAGACCCGATATTCAATCGGCAGCCAATGCAGACGCTGTAAGGTCAGGGTTATATGATGTTTCATGGGTGTTCCAGTAAGTAGTCTGGCGCAGTGTTTCCCAACCTTTTTTGAGCCGCGGCACACTTTTTACATTTGCAAAATCCTGGGGCACAGCACCCACCAAAAATGACACAAAATGACACTCTAACACAGTCATACATATAGTTAATATGTTTTTAAAGGTATTTATACACTCAGTGTGAAACCTGGACATGCTTTGATGAACTCAACATAGATATCCTGGCAGGAATGGCAGAAAGACACAAACTTCCCACACAGAACTCCCATAACCAAGAGAAAATGCTATAAGAGTTTGGTGGGCATTGACCTTGAGTTTTGGAGTTGTAGTTCACCTCTATCCAGAGAGCACTGTGGACTCAAACAATGTTGGATCAGGACCAAACTTGGCATGAATACTCAATATGCCCAAATATGAACGCAGATGGAGTTCAGGGGAAATAGACCTTGACATTTGGGAGTTGTAGTTGCTGGAATTTATAGTTCCCCTACAATCAAAGAGCATTCTGAACCCCATCAAGGATAGAACTGGGCCAAACTTCCCACGCAGAACCCCCAGGAGGCAAGAGGAGGTCTCTACTTGGGGAAAGGGAGGCGGGCCTTCCCAATGCACGGAGAAGGAGAGACCAAGTAGACAACGGGTGGGGAGGGGGGTGGTTGTAATTTGGTGCCTTTGTCGAGGTATGTTTCTTAGGGTTTTTATACTTCAATACACTAGACTCTCCCCCCTCCCCTTCCTGGAGGGTCCAATTTCCCACGGCACACCTGATGATCACTCACGGCACACTAGTGTGCCCCGGCACATTGGTTAGGAAACACTGGCGGCTGTGTTCTGAACAATCTGGATCTTCCTAGTTGCTGAATGAAGAAGGCCTACATACAATGCATTGCAGTAATCCAGCCTTGAAGTAACTGTGGCATGAATTACCGTTGCCAGAGCCTCTGATGGAAGGTAAGGAGCCAGCTGTCTCGCTTGATGGAGACGGAAGAAGGCCTGCTTACTAACGGTGGCGATCTGGGCCTCCATAGCACCACACCTAGACTCTTCAGTGTAGTAGATGGAACCAAAGGTGCACCGTCAAAAGTGGGCAGCGGGCAGGCGAGCTCTGCTGGTCGACCAGGCCATAGAATTTCGGTCTTCATTGGATTCACCTTTAATCTTGCACGCAGCCATCCTTTCCTGGCCTCTAGGCATTGAGAGAAACGATCAGGTACTGACGCTATTCCAAGTTCTAGGCGCAGAAGAAGCTGGGTGTCGTCAGCATATTGAAAGCATTCCAACCCAAAACTCCGAACCAGCCTGGCGAGTGGTCAAATGCAAATATTAAATAGGACAGGAGAAAGAATAGCCCCCTGAAGCACCCCCACACCTTACACAGTAGGGGGGAACTCCCAGAGACTCGACCCATCCACTCCACTCGCTGGCTACTCGATTACGGAGAAATGACTGTGGTAGGCATTACGGATGTAATGCCTATCAAAACCGTCTCAGTCCCATGTCCAGAAACCAGATTGAAAAGGGTCCAGGCCATGTGTATAGTCCAAGAACTGCTGCAATTGGCCTGCTACCGCACGTTCGATCACTTTGCCCAGAAATGGGAGGATTGAGACTGGGCGATAGTTAGAAGGGGGCGTGGGGTCCGGCTTCGGCTTTTTCAGAAGAGGGCGGACTATTGCTTCTTTCAAGCTGTCCGGAAAAACTCCCTGTTCCAAGGAGTTGTTGATTACAAACAACATCAAACAACATCAAAAACCCAATCGCCTGCACAGTAATAAATACTGAACTTGGAGGGCAGGTGTTTTCTCCATCCCCTCCTCCAAGATTTCTGAGACCCAAAACAAGGGGAATGGAGGGCAAAGATGGACTTCTAAAAGGCGACTAAAATGATCAAGAGTCTGAAAAACAAGCCCTATGAGGAGGGGGTTAAAGAGCTGGCCATGTTTAGCCTGCAGAAGAGAAGGCTGAGAGGAGACATGATGAGGGCCATGGATCAAGGTGTGCAGGGGCGGTCTAAGGTGATTTTAAATGGTAAGCAAACATTATTTTGCCCCCCCCCCCAAACATTATTTTGGTGCCTCCCCCTCCGTGCATGCCCAAAAGCTCCTGTGCGCAGACGCAGAAGCCTGTAAACACAGCACTCCCTATTCGGCACGCGCCCCCCCCCTCCGCGCATGCCCAGAAGCTCCTGTGCGCAGGTGCAGAAGCCTGTAAACACAGCACTCCCTGTTCGGTGCACCTGCGCCTCCACGCACGCATGCCCAGAAGTTCCTGTGCGCAGGCGCAGAAGCCTGTAAACACAGCACTCCCTATTCGGCACGCAGGGAGGTTTGCTACGGCACGCATGCCCAGAAGTTCCCAGCACAAAGCCCAAAATTCGCACGCAGGGAACATCGGCCGGCCCACGCTGTCTGGTCTGGGTGGGGGAATGCGCCCTTTACCCAGATGGCACCCCACGCAGTGGTGTCCTTTGCCTACCGGTAGGACCGCCCCTGAAGGTGTGAGGAGAAGTCATAGGAGGGAGCAGGCTTGGTTTCTGCTGCCCTGGGGACTAGGATGCAATGGAACAAAGCTTCAAACTTCAAACTACCATATGAGTATCCCTCACTGTGAGAGCTGTTCAGCAGTGGAACTCTCTGCCCCGGAGTGTGGTGGAGGCTCCTTCTTTGGAGGCTTTGAAACAGAGGCTGGATGGCCATCTGTTGGGGGTGCTTTGAATGCAATTTTCCTGCTTCTTGGCAGAACGGGGTTGGACTGGATGGCCCACGAGGCCTTGTCCAACTCTAGGATTCCAGGATTCTTTCAGCCGAGGGAAGCCACCCATTTGACCCTGACTCTCCCCATTACATTGCAGCTGAGCCAAAACCATGAGGTGCCTAGCTTCTCCCTGGAAAGGTCCTGGGAGCTGGGCGGCAGAGAGAGAGGGGGGGGTGGGGGGAGAGAGAGCAAGTGAGTGACAGAGGGAGAGGGGGGGGAGAGAGGGAGGGTTAGAGCGAGAGAGACAGAGAGAGAGAGACAGAGTGAGAGAGTGGGGGGACAGAGCGAGAGAGAGAGAGATGGTCACTGACGGTTGCACAGCCTTTGCATTGAATGGCATCTCTGCACAAGTGAACCAAGAGAACCCAACGTGAATGGACGCACAACCCAATCTGCACACGCCTCGTCACATCCGCACACATGAGGCACCGCAGGCCCAGCTGGGCTCTCACAGCCTTCTGCTGAATGTGGCCGTTCCCCATTTGGACGGAAAGGTCACGCTGCTTCCCCGAAGGAACTGACATGTGCGTAAGACCTCGCCACCATTCTGGCCACACGCAGCAGGGGCAGCAAAAGTGGATCTCCAGTTCAAATACTGCTATGGACAGGAAGGTTGGCTGAAACAGGCCTGGGACCGGGTCCCACGATGGCTCTTTCTGCTGGTCCGCCTCTCAGCTGCTGAAGGCCCATTGCAGAAAGTGAGTGGATTGTGTGTCATGTGGCTGAAGCACCTCTGGAAGAGAGGTTTTCGCAAATGGCGTTTCCAAAACAGGGGCCGTGAAACACCTCTAGGAGCTACGGCAAGGCACCTTGGCCAGAAAAAAAACTGGCACACAGTCAACAATGGAAGTGACACCTTTTTGTGAAACGCCTCTCCCCAGAATCTTGTAGAAGGCCTTTGGAGGGGCCATGGGAGGGGGGAGGGGGGAGTCGGACAACCGAGCGACAGGGACCAAAGCCCACTCTCCCTGCCTTTCTCAGGAGATTTCCCATCCCAGAGTAGAATCCCCTCGGACTTTAAGCATCCCACCAGCTGGGTAAAACCAGCCGTTTATTTAGGAATACATGTAGCCAAAGCAGTCAAAAGTAATCCAGTTGATATCAAAGAAGACAGGAACAAAGAGTCCAAGGAAAGCTATGAGACTAGGCACTTGAATCCACGAACAATACAGAAGCATATTCCATAGGAAAATATCAGCTAGGCCAGGGGTGGGCAAACTATTTATTTATTATTTATTTATTAATTCAATTTGATATACCGCTCTCTCTGGCGCCCAGAGCGGTTCACAGGTTAAAACACATAAAAACATGTAAAATACAATAACGGCTTTGGAGTGCCCCAGGCTCTCCACCTCCTCCTTCTGCCTCTGGCATGGAGAGGCTCCGGATGGCCAGCGTGGGTCAGTGCTGGCAGCATGGCGGAGAGGAGCCTTTGGACGACTTCCTGTAGTCCTGGATGAGCTGGCTGAGACATTCTGGGAGCCGTAGGAATCAGGAAACTACGGTTCCCAGAATGCCTCAGCCAGCTCATCCAGGACTACAGGAGGTTGTCCAAAGGCTCCTCCCCACCACGCTGCTGGCACTGACGCTTCCATGCTGGCCTCTCCAAAACAGGGGCAGGAGGAGGAGGCAAGAGCCACGAGCTGGTGCTGCGTCCACCCTCGGGCCCTCACTCACTCCACCAATGCGCAACCCTCCATGCAAGAGGGCCAAAGCCCAGGATCACCAGCACGAGGGCACTCCGGAGCCGCCGGAGAAGGCAGGAAGGAACCCCCGCTGCCCTGGTGCAGCCCGCGGCAGCCCCCGCTTTGAGGCAGGACCATGTCAATACGGCCTGCCGCTTCTCCTCCCTGTGCCCTCCCTCTGCCCTCCTCCTCCTCCCTTCTTCTCACCTTGTCTTCTTGAATTTTATTTTAGTGGTTTTTACTATTATTTTATAATATTTTTATAATAATATAATGATATAATAAATAATGTTATATTATATTATAATTTCAATATATTATAATGTCTATATATTTACACACGATAATATAATAATTATATTAATACTAATAATATATGAATATTTCTTGATATATTAATATGTTAATATTAATGATGTGTAATATATAGTAAATATAGTGAATAAATAAATAAATAATGTAGCTTAGAATGTGGTTCAGCCTTTCAGGTGCGGCCCTCCATAATATTTTTTGGCTGTCGTGTGGCCCCTTGGACAAAAAATAATTGCTCACCCCTGAGCTAGGCAGGCCTTGGTGCTGGAAACTTGGCGTTAATACAACTTTGCTTCAGCTAAAGCAATGGCCCCCCACAAGTCATTTATAAACCCTTCCCTGACTCCAAAACGGCCTGGAATGGATTCTTTCTCAGTTTCGGTTTGCTATCTCACTTCTGTTGCAGCCTAGCGGAGCGCCTTAACCGCTGCACGGCTGTCTCTGTTTACGGACACTTCTTTTCCTATTCAAGGTCTCACTCCCCTCATTGACTCCTCTACCTGGTGCCTCAGAATCAACTTCATTCTCAGGCAACTGCGGCCAATAGCCTTTCCCAAGCCCGGGGCCGTGAGGATTTATTTATCTATATATATATACAGTATTTTTCTTCACGTCGTGCAACGGGGCAAATAGACAACTAAACTATAAGCCCCAGAAGCCCCAAACTCGGCAACACAATCAACCATACCACGAGCTACCTAGATGGCCAAAAAACCCGGCCCTAGGTACCTCACAACACCCCCAAACACAAGCCCCAAAAATGGGGCAACGGAACCTGCCATCCCTGCCTCTTCGCTGCCAGCGCGCGCTTAGAACGTTCGCGCATGGCAGCCAACACTCACCCTCGCCTCCTCCTCCGCCACCTCCGTTCCACCTCCCCCTCGCCGCTCCAATCGTGAACAGCGGCGGCGGCTCAGGGGAGGGGAGGGAGGGGCCCGGGCAGGGAGGAGGAGGCGCCTCCCTTCCTCTTCCTTAGGCCCTCCTCCTCCGTTCCGCCTCCCCCCCGCCGGCCGAACGGCGATCGGCAGCGCCGGGGGGGGGGGGAGGGAGGGGGCCGGTCAGGGAGGAGGAGGCGGCGAGAGACAGAGAGAGAGAGAAAGAAAGAGAGAGAGAAAGAGAAAGAAAGAGAGAGAGAGAGAGAGAGAGAGAGAGAGAGAGAGAATGGCTATTGCACGGCAAAGCGTGCACGGGTCAGCTAGTATATGTATATTTCTCTCCCGCCTTTCTCAAACCCGAAGGTGACTCAAGGCAGCTTACAACCTGGCAGCTGTTCGACGCCATAACAATATACGATATATAACATTTAAAACAAAGGTATAAAATCATACAATAAAAGCCTTTGAAAACATATCAAACAAATGCCCTCGCAGCTCACCTTCTTGTCCAAAAACATCCTCTGAGCCATTCCACCATTCAGTTCCATGTACAGTAGATCCATGTTTGTCTATTGCACTGCATTCCCAAAGGCTTGTTTGAAAAGCCAGGTTTTTACTTTCCTCTGGAAGTTCCGGGGGGGGGGGGGGGGGGGTGGTCAAATATCCCTAGGGAGGGAGTTCCACAGCTGAGAGGCCACCACTGAGAAGGCCCTGTCTCTCGTTCGCACCAAGCGTGCCTGTGAAGAAGGCAGGGCTGAGAGCAGGGCCTCTCCAGCCAATATTAATCTCCTAGAGCAGGGCTGCCCAGCAAGTCGATCCCAAAGGAGGTCGATCCCAGCCGGATGGGGCGCTTCTCAGAGGGGGGCGGAGCCAGACCGTGCCAAGCCCCGCCCCCTTCCCTGGCTTCGGCATTCCCAGCAGCTTCTCCAGCCTTGAGGATGGCTATGCCAAGCCAGTGGTGGCATAGCTAGCACAAGGCTGGTTTGGCATTGCCATCCTCAAGCCTGGAGAAGCTGCTGGGAGCTCCAAAGCCAGAGGGGAAAGGCAGGGCTTGGCGCGGCCTGGCTCTGCCCCCCTCTGGTTTCTGCTCTACCAGCAGCTTCTCCAGGCTTGAGGATGGCAATGCCAAGCCAGTGGTGGCATAGCTAGCACAAGGCTGGCTTGGCACTGCCATCCTCAAGCCTTGAGAAGCTGCTGATAGAGCGAAAGCCACAGGGGGCCGGAGCCAGGCCGTGCCAAGTCCCTCCCCTCCTCTATCCAGCCTTGAGGAGGTAGGTAGATCTTTCTGACTTGGTTTTATTATAAGTAGCTTGCGTGCTGAAAAAGTGTGGACACCCCTGGTATAGAGCTTTAAAGGTCAAAACCAGCACTTTGAATTGAGCTCGGAAGTGGACCGGCAGCCAGTGGAGCTGACACAACAGGGGGGGGGTGTGCTCCTTGTATGTAGCTCCAGTTAGTAATCTGGCTGCCGCCCGTTGGACTAGTTGTAATTTCCGAACTGTCTTCAAAGGCAGCCCCACGTAGAGTGCATAGCAGTAATCTATTCAGGATGTGACCAGAGTGTGGACGACTGTAGCCAGATCAGACTTCCCAAGCGCCGTTCCAGTTAGCAACCTGGCTGCTGCCTGCTGGACGATTTGAAGTTTCCGAACAGTCTTCAAGGGCAACCCCACGTAGAGTATATTGCAGTAGTCTGTATGGGGTGTAACCAGAGCATGGGCTACCGTGGCCAAGTCAGACTTCCCAAAGTACGGGCGCAACTGGCACACAAGTTTCCTCTTGCAGAAAGTCAGGCCTCTCTGGCCTCTCATCCGCAGACCCAGGCACAGAAGCCAAATCAACACCCCCATTCCCTTCAAGAACACCAACAGGAACACCATCCCCCTTCCCATCATGAAGATCAACATGAAGATCAGACACAATCACAGGATGAACCGGCTGACATACAACAGGAGACAGATATGGAACAAGTGCATAGGACGGTGTTTCACAGGGTGGCCACATGTCTTTCCGCCCGCATCTGCTGCCCTGCCTCCATCCCAAGCCCCCCCCCCCCTGCCCCTTAAGCGGCATGCTCCTTGTTGGACCTCCATTTGTTGGAAGCCCCAGAGCACCAAATCCAGCCCTTGGGCACTTTCCCCCCACAATCCCCCCACCTAGTCCCCCAGATTGGCATTTCCCCATGACTCACCATATTGACTTCAGAGATCTGATCAATGCTTGAGATGTGGATGCTCATTCCCACTGTAACAGGGTTGCCTGAAAGACAAGGAGGCAGGATTAATTCCAGCGTATGCGTAATTATGCATGTGTGTAATGAGCCAACAAAGCCTATACAGCCCTAAATGGTTCCGGCAGAGTTAACCTGTCCAAACGTATCTCCCCCTATGAACCATCTCAGAGGTTAAGATCTTCTGGGGAGGCCCTGCTTTTTCGGTCCCGCCTCCTTTGCAAGCATAACTGGTGGGGACAAGAGACAGGGTCTTCTCAGTGGGTGCCCCTCGGCCGTGGAACTCTCTCCTAAGCAACATTAGATCAGCCCCCTTCCTCCTAGCCTTCAGAGGAAGAGGAAAAACCTGGTTCTGGGACCAGGCCTGCGGAGAAGCAGTGCTATCTATCTATCTATCTATCTATCTATCTATGTACAGTATATAATAAAAGTCCGTGTTTGCGGCGGTGCGGTGGTGCGGCGGTGCGTGCGGAGGAATATGTGGCAGCGTTTCAATTGGTTGCCACTGTGGGATTATTTGCATAAAGGACTCTGATTTGGCCAGCCTCAGAACTCCAACATTCTAAGGCACCAGACAGAGAGGATTGGTTGCCACTGAAGGAGTATTTGCATAAAGGACTCTGATTGGCCATCTGCATCCCAACATTCTATGGTGACGCAGAGGGAAGAGGAAAGGCCTCAGGCAGGCAGTCACTGCGGCCCACAGCAATGACGGATCAGGACCAAACTTGGCACACAGGGGCCCAATGGCCCAATTCACAACCTGGTGTGGATTAGGGCAGGATGGGCCACGACTGATGGGATTTGCAGTACCTTCACCTCATTGACTTCCCAAACAACACTGTAGCCCCTATAAATCACTTTGCACACAAAGCCCCCATGACCCACTTTACATCCTGGTGCAGTTCGGATAAGGGAGGACCATGTATGATGGGACTTGAGGTACTTTCACTCATTTCCCGAGACAGCTGCGACCCTCATCCAGTGAGTGATCAAGACCAAACTTGGCACACAGAGCACCCATGACCCACTTTACATCTTGGTGCAATTTGGAGGAGGATGGACCATGGATTATGGGACTTGAGGTACCTTCCCTCACTTCCCGAGACCACTGCAAGCCAAATAAACAACTGATAAGGACCAAACTTGGCACACAATGTCTTTCTCAAATAACCCGGGCAGGGCTGGGTCCCCAAGCTAGTAATGTAATGTAATTGGAATATGTGCAATAACTATGGAATGGTTTCAGACTACGATTTTTGGATGGCGTGATTTTAATACATTTTTCATATGTATTCATTTTAATTCAATGGCTTTTAAGCTCAATGTTGTATGCGTTTAAAGCATTGAATAATTGCCATGTGTAAGCCACCTTGAGTCCCCCCTGGGGTAGAAAAAGGCGGGGTATAAATAGGGGAAGTAAATGATAAACAAACAAACAAACAATGGGGGTTTCACAATGTTTTGATACATGCAACTTAGATGACAAAGGTGTTAGGCTCAGCTTGTGTTTGACTGTTAATCGCCCAGAGCCAACTGGGATGGGCGATTGATAAATCCCTAAATAAATAAATCTATCTATATAATAAAAGAGAATGTTTGTATGTTTGTATGTATGTGGCAGTGTTCTGATTGGCTCCCAGCCTCTACATTCTGACAACATGATTGGTTGCCACTGAGGGAGTATTTGCATCTCTAGCTACTCTTTGAGGACTGGAGACCATGCCCGGATTACCCAACATAAGGCCAATGAGGCCATGGCCTAGGAGCGCAAGCTGAGGGGCGGGGGCGCAGATCACGGACCAAAAAAAAGGTCCGCGCCCCTCTTTCCCCCTTTCTCATGCCCCTCCTCGCTCCTTCTCCCGGCAAAGTCTCTGCTCCGTCCCCAGGGTCTGGCTCTCCTGCCTTCGGGAGCAGCTCTCTCTCTCTCTCTCTTTTGCTCTCTCTCTCTCACGCGCACCCCCGCCTATCTCTTGCGCCCCTCTCTCCCTCCCTCTCTCTCTCTCGCGCTCTCTCTCGTGCCCTCTTTCTCTCTCTCGCGCTCTCTCACTCTCGAGTCTCGCGCACTCTCTCTCTCTCTTGCATGCGCTCTCTCTCTCATGCGCACCTTTGGAGCGAGGTTGCACCCGCTGCACTCTCCCCAAGCCTCCCGACTCCCGAGGAGACCTTCAGAGCACAGCAGAGCTTTCCGGCCGGTAGGAATGGGGACCTTGGTGGCAGGATGGTGCCTACTCGCCTTCCTCTTCTGCTCCGGAGGCACCATGGCGAAAGCCAGCCAAGTGTGGGTCTGAGCGGCGTGTGTGGGGGGAGGTAGAGGTTGGCTGGGGTGTTATTCCAAAATGTGGCCTAGGGCGCAAAAAGTTGTTAATCTGGGCCTGCTGGAGACGTGATGACACAAGAGACTTGTGCAGTCCAAGAATGATGCCCAACAAAAAGAAGTAAAAATATACCAAAAGGTAAGAGTATGAGACCCAGTATGTGTATGAGACCAGGGGCGGTCCTACAAGATAGGCCAAGTAGGCGGCCGTCTAGGGTGCCATCTGGGAAGGGGGCGCCATCCTGGCCGCATGGGGCGCCATCCTGGCCCTGCCGATGTTCCTCAGACAGTGCTGCAGCTGCCTGTTTTTTGACCCCGGCCTTGTGCGCTCCGACGCCGCTTCTGGGCACGCGCCGCAGAAGTCTGTAAGCAAAGCACTCCCTATTGGGCAGGCAGGGAGTGCTTCCCCCTCCCTTTGTCCCCGCCCCGCTTTGCAGGCAGGGGAAGGAGAAAAGAATCAGTGAAGGAAGTGTAAGTGAAGGAATGAATGAAGGGCTTTCCTCCTCCTCCTCCTCTGTGACCTCTTCTCTCCCTCCTTTCTTTCTTCAGCTCTATTTCTGCCTAGACCTGAGGGGCCTGAGGCTATGAGGAGTTGTGGGAGTTGGAGTCCAAAACACTTGGAGGGAGGGAGGGCCCAAGTTTGCCCTGCCTGTATTCGACCTCATTTGAACATTTTGGCTGTTTTTCTATTTACATTTACATTGGGATCCTAATTTTGGACTTATGGGAGACTCCTATGGATTATGAGTCGGGTGGTAGGTCATATATTCTGATTTTGATGCATTTACATTGCATTTCTTGTGGATTATTATACAGTTCTGCTTAATATTGTCATACAATATAATACAAATACAATATAACAATAGAATAATGATATATTTTATATTACATGTAATATTACAAACAATATTGCAGTATAGTGGTATTGTACAAAATAGTAATATATAATATTTTATTTTACTTTATTTTGGGTTATTTGAGTTTTATAGGAATCATGAAAATATTTAGTAGAGGATAATTTTATTTAAATAAATAATTTTATTATTTTATAATAATATAATAGAATGTTACATTATATTATAATGTCAATATATTATATATAATTATATTGTAATGTAGTATAATATAATTATGATACAATATAGTATGAGTATGGTATAATATATTGTATATACATTGATACAATATAATACTACTAATGGTATTGTGATATTATAATTGTATATTTGTTTTACATGGGGGGCGGCAAAATAATGTTTTTTTGGGGGGGCACCAAAATAATGTTCGCCTACCATTTAAAATTACCTCAGACCGCCCCTGTATGAGACCCAGGTGAGGCACCACAAGATGAAAGCAGGAATCCAAATTAGGTTCCTCCCAGTGTGCTTTCTTAGGCACAGCCAGGCAACCTAGCCGTGAGAATCGTGTCAGCCCGTTTGGCTTCCTGTATGATGCATTCTAGATTTCTGGTTATAAGGCCTGCAAGAATTTAAGAGAAAAAAACCCTGAAGCGCAATGGAAACGAAGATGGTGATGATGAAGCCCTGTGCCGTGAACTAATGGACCTCCAGTCCCAGCCTGAGGACTTCCGAGTCTTGCCGCCACAAAGCGTTCATCCCTTTACGTTACAGCAAAAAGCTTTTTACGCCAACAGTCCTTCTCACACTTCCAGGGCCACGTGGTGGGCATAATGCCTTAAAGCTCAGACTTACACAAAATGGCATTGCAAAGTGACCAGACTCAGAGTCATCTCGGGGTATCAAGATGCGAAATATAGGGATCTGGCAGCACCGTAAGGGACTAAATGAGAGGAGCCAAAGCTCTTGTAGACATTGGTGGACTCTAGAGCAGGCATGGGCAAACTTGGGCCCTTCAGCCAGGCCCGGATTACCCATAAGGCCACCCTAGGCCATGGCCTAGGGGTGCAAGCCAAGGAAGGGCGCAGTTCACACGGACCAAAAAAAAACGTTGAAACAAAACCACAACGTGCGGCATGGAGATGACTCTCTCTCTCTCTCTCTCTCTCTCTCTCTCTCTCTCTCTCAGGGGAGGGCAGGGGGAGGGCGGGGGGAGGGCGCTGCAAGGGGGTGGGGGAGGAGGGAATGGCGCGCCCCCTCGCCATCACCCCCACCCCCTTGTCAAGGAAGGAGAGTGCGAGGAGGAGGAGTCAGAGGGAAGCCAGGCATGCGCGGCACCCAGGAACATGGCGGAGGAAGCAGAGGTGCTCCCGCCCTCCAGCTGCGCATGCCCGGCAGCGGCCTTGGGGGCGGCGCTTCCCTCCACCACCTCCTCCTTGCACCCTCCTTCCTTGACTCAAGGAGGCGGAGGGAAGCCCCGCCCCCAGGGCCGCTGCCGGGCATGCGCGGCACCCAGGAACATGGCGGAGGAGGCAGAGGTGCTTGCGTCCTCCTGCTGCGCATGCCCGGAAGCAGCCCCGGGGGCGGGGCTTCCTTCTTCCTCCTCGCGCCCTCCTTCCTTTACTCAAGGAAGGAAGGTGCGCGGCGCCGCGAGGAGGAGGAGCTGGGGGGGGTGCGGTAGAGGTTGGTTTGGGGGCGTAATTCCAAAGTGTGACCTAGGGCGCCAAAAGGGGTTAACCCAGGCCTGCCTTCAGGCGTTTTGGACTTCAACTCCCACAATTCCTAACAGCCTTAGGCCCCTTCGTTTTCCCTCTCAGCCACTTAAGGGCCTAAGGCTGTTAGGAATTGTGGGAGTTGAAGTCCAAAACGCCTGAAGGGCCCAAGCTTGCCCATGGCTGGTATAGTGCATTCAGCTCCCAGCAAGCAAAGGCAGCATAGTGTGGCTGTAAAGGATGATTGAGCTCAAGGAAGCAAGAATGAAGAGGCAACTCACCCTCCCTGACCCAAAAGCATGCTCTATGTATGCGAGTGCACACAATGCTGCACAATAGCCTCACCTGGCTCACAGGGCTGTTGTCAAAAGGAAACGGGCTTGGAGGATTAACGTGCAATGGAATGAATGAAGAAACATATGGCTGTGACAAAAAGACTCAGTGTCCCTTCAGCATTTCTCAACCTGGGGGTCAGGACACCTGGGACATCACGGGGGGGTCACCAAAGACCAGCAGTCACCAAAGACCAGCAAAAAACACCGTATTTTCTGTTGGTCGTGGGAGTTCTGTGTGCCAAGTTTCGTTCAATTCCATTATTGGTGGAGTTCAGAATGCTCTTTGATTGTAGGTTAACTATAAATCCCAGCAACTACAACTCCCAAATATCAAGGTCTATTTTTCCCCAAGCTCACCAGTGTTCAAATTTGGGCATATTGAGTATTTCTGCCAAGTTTGTTCCAGATCCATCATTGTTGGGGTCCACAGTGCTTTCCGGCTGTAAGTGAACTACAACCCCCCAAAATCAAGGTTAATGCTCACAAACCCTTCCAGTATATTCTGTTGGTCATGGGAGTTTTGTGTGCCAAGTTTGGTTCAATTCCGTCATTGGTAGCTTAACTATAAATCTCAGCAACTACAACTCCCAAATGACAAAATCAATCCCCCTCCCCCAACACCACCAGTATTCAAATTTGGGTGTCTTGGGTATTTATGCCAAATTTGGTCCAGTGAATGAAAATGCATCCTGCATATCAGATATTTACATTATCTATCTATCTATCTATCTATATAATAAAAGTCAGTGTTTGCGGCGGTGTGGAGGTGCGGTGGTGCGGACGGAGGAATATCTGCCAGTGTTTCGATTGGTTGCCACTGTGGGATTATTTGCATAAAGGACACTGATTGGCCAGCCTCAGAACTCCAACACTCTAAGGCACCAGATAGAGGGCATTGGTTGCCACTGAGAGACAATTTGCATAAAGGACTCTGATTGGTCAGCAAAACAGAATGCAACTGAATGCTTGAGTTAGCTAAATGACAGTTTTTTTCTGTTGGAAATGGAATGTTCATTTTCTGGGAGGTGCGGAGGTGCCAAGGAATATGTGGCAGCGTTTCAATAGGTTGCCACTATGGGATTATTTGCATAAAGGACTCTGATTGGCCAGCCTCAGAACTCCAACATTCTACAGCCCCAGACAGAGGGGAATGGTTGCCACTGAAATGGTATTTGCATAAAGGACTCCGATTGGCCATCCACATTCCAACATTCTAAGGTGACTCAGAGGGAAAAGGAAAGGCCTCAGGCAGTCAGTCACTGCAGCCCACAGCAGAGACAGATCAGGACCAAACTTGGCGCACAGGGACCCAATGCAGCCCACTTCACAACGCGACCCTCACCCAATGACCAATACAGACCAAAGACACGCGACCTCACCCAATGACCACACAGAGCCCCCTTGACCCACTCTACACCTTGGTGCTGTTTCAAGGAGGATGGACCACAGATGATGGGACTTGAAATACCTTCACTCACCTTCCGAGACCACTGCAACCCTCATCCAAAGAATGATCAAGACCAAATGTGACACACAGAGCCCCCTTGACCCACTCTACATCCTGGTGCTGTTTGGAGGGGGATGGACCATGGCCCATGGGACTTGCAGTACCTTCACTAAGTTCCTGAGACCACTGTGAGCCACATAAACATCTAATGGGAACCAACCTCGGCACACAATGCCTTCCTCAAATAACCCGGGCACCGCCGGGTCCCCAAGCTAGTGATTCATAAAAGTAGCAACATGGCAGTTATGAAGTAGCAACTAAAATAACTTTAGGGTTGGGGGTCACCACAACATGAGGAACTGTATTAAGGGGTCATGGCATTAGGAAGACTGTGAAGCACTGTTTTAGGACGTCCCATTTCAGTTTTAAACCTGAGCACATGTGCCGTGAAGGGCGCCTGACTAAATGCACCAGGGCTCATTGCAGAGCAGGCGTGCCTCGTGCAGGAGCATCCCTCCTGCTCTGCTAGTGGCCGAGGACCGGAAGTCTGCCTTCCAAGTCGCAGGAAATCTCTCCCAAGAGGCTGATCTTGAGGAGTTAAAATGCCTTTCCCATCGCACTGTCCATCCCATGTGCATGCACATATATACACATGATCAGGCCCGGATCAACACCTTTTGGCGCCCTAGGCCACAGTTTGGAATTAGCCTCCCCCGCCTCGCGCTGCTGCATTAGAGTGGCCTATTCCCATTCCCCCCCACTCCCCCTCAGCCCTTCCTCCTCTTCTCCCCCGACATCCATCCACTCACCGCTGAGGCTCCTTCCCCGCCCCGGCCTCCCAAAAAGTGCGGGTCCCAGCATGCCCCTTCGCGGCTGAGAGGCTGGCGCCCGTTGGCAGCCCCCGGCCTCAAAGCGGCTCTGTGGCCTCGCGCGGAGGGCAGCGGCTGCAGAGAGTCGTGGCCTTCCTCAACCTCAGGAGCCAATCGCGACCAGCATGGGCTGAAGGAAGAGGCCTCCTCGGAGTCTTTTCCTCAGAGGAGGCCTCTTCCTTCAGCCCACGCTGGTCGCGATGCTCCTCCTCTTCCTCCTCATGCTGCTGCTGCCTCATGTGGAGCCCTGGTCACGTGGTGCGCCCTCTGCCGGGTCACGTGGGGGCTGGCTTCCGGCTGTATTGTCTGCAGGGTGCCAAGGAGGGAGCCCCCCCTTTCCTCCCTCCCTTCTGCCTTCCTTCCTTTTGAGCAGTGTTTCCCAACTGCTGTTCTGCGGCACACTAGTGTTCCATGAGCGATCGCCTGGTGTGCTGTGGAAAAACCTCTCTTCCCCCCTTTCTTCCCCCTCCTGCCAAACTCCTGCTGCTGCTGCTTGGGGGAGGAGGAGGAAGGGCCGGGTGGCAGTGGCGAAGAAGGGGCCGGGGTGCCGCCTCCTTCGGCCGTTTCCCAGCCAGCCAGCCTCCATTCGAGGGAGGGCGGGGAACGGAAGCAGAAGTGGAAGTGTGCTTGTCTGGACGCATGCGCACTAGGTCCCGGGGGTGGCAGACGCATTCACCTTCCTCCTGTGGCGGTGAAGGAAGCAAAGGAGCCAGCTGCTTCCGGAGGTGTCCTGGCTTGGCCCTGCTGCGTCCCAGGTGAGGCCCCGGGGTGCCCTTAACCTCGGCCCGGCCCCCCAAAGCCCCTCAGGGAGGAAGGCCCCAAAAGGGGGAAGGGCCTTCTTTCTTGGGGGGGAAGGGTCGGGGCGTGGCAGGGGGCCCTGGGAGGAAGGAAAGGCAGGCGGGATTCCGTGAGGGACTCCCTCGCCAGCCTTCCTCAGCCTTCCTCCCAAATGTCAAGGTCTATTTCCCCAAACTCCATCTGTGTTCACATTTGGGCATATTGAGCATTCATGCCAAGTTTGGTCCTGATCCAACATTGTTTGAGTCCACAGTGCTCTCTGGATAGAGATGAACTACAACTCCAAAACCCAAAGTCAATGCCCACCAAACTCTTATAGCATTTTCTCTTGGTTATGGGAGTTCTGTGTGGGAAGTTTGTGTCTTTCTGCCATTCCTGCCAGGATATCTATGTTGTGTTCATCGAAACAGGCCCAGGTTTCACACTGAGTGTATAAATACATTTAAAAACATAATAACTATAGGTATTACTGTGTTAGAGTGTCATTTTGTGTCATTTTGGTTGGTGGTGTGCCCCAGGATTTTGTAAATGTAAAAACTGCGCCGCGGCTCAAAAAAGGTTGGGAAACACTGCTTTTGGGTACCAGGCGGCAGGAGCCAATCACGGCACAATTTAAAAAATTATTTTATAACATTTTAATTTTGGGGGGGGCCGTGATCTGCGCCCCCTCCCCCCCTCGGCTCGCATCCCTAGGCCATGGCCTTGTCGGCCCTTTGGGTAATCCGGGCCTGCACATGATTAGTAAATCAAATGAAGCTGGATGGACAGAAGAACACCAGTAGAATCCTGCACTCTCAGATCCGAGTAAAGAGCTCGATCAGTTTTGCACCTCACGGTTAATTCAGGTATTTTCTAGTGCAGAGCAAGATTAGGAAAAAATAGGAGATTTGCAGACAAGATTGGCCTGCAGAAGCCCTCCTGCCCACTATGCCCCCCCCCCCATGATGACCAGAGGGGAAACCCTTTGAAAGGGGCAGGAGAACACCTAATGCGGCCCAATTGGCCGGCTAGCCAGGGAAAGCACCTGACCCAAATCCATCGACCGCCTTTAGCCCAGGTGATTCCTCTCCTCCCGCCCTGTTCACGGCATCACCATAATATCATAGAACAGCATAAACCTAAAGAAAGGAGAACGGCGGATGCTTCCTACGTCTCAAAGGAACTGCGGGGAGGGAGGGAGGTATTCCCTGCCTTTGTGAAATTTTAATGACCAAACCACACTTTGCAGGTGGCCTTTGTTTACATTTCCGCCTCAGCACATTGTTCTGGATCGGTGAGCCAGGGGTTGGGTATGGCTGGCACGAGCTCTCCATCAGGCCTGGGTTACCCATAAGGCCACCCTAGGCCATGGCCTAGGGGCACAAGCCAAGGGGGGCGCAATTCACACGGACCCCCCCCCCAAAATCGCAACGCAACTCTCTCTCTCTCTCTCTCTCGGGGGAGGGAGGTGGAGAGCGCTGCGAGGGGGCGGGAGAGGAGGGAATGGCGCCCGCCCTCGCCATCGCCCCCTTTTCAAGGAAGGAGGGCGCGTGGCGCGCAGTGAAGAGGAGGCAAAGGGAAGCCCTGCCCCCGGGGCCGATGCCTGCTCCGGGGGCGGGGCTTCTCTTCCTTCCTCCTCTTTGCGGTGCGCCTCGCGTCCTCCTTCCTTGACAAGGGGGCGGGGGCGATGGCGAGGGTGCGCCGCGAAGAGGAGGAGGACTCAAGAAAGGAGGGCGCACCGCGAAGAAGAGGAGGCGGAGAGAAGCCCCACCCCCAGGGCCCATGCTGGCACCAGGGACAGGGCTTCCCTTCCTTCCTCCTCCTCGCGCGCGCCCCCCTCCCTTGGCGGAGGTGGGGGGGGTGAGGTAGAGGTTGGTTTGAGGGCGTAATTCCAAAGTGTGGCCTAGGGCAGTGTTTCCCAACCTTTTTTGAGCCGCGGCACACTTTTAACATTAAAAAAATCCGGGGGCACACCACCAACCAAAATGACACAAAATGACACGCTAACACAGTAAAGAACGGCTGGGGGTTGGTGGCCTGCTGGGAGCAGCTGCTGGGAGTGCGAAGCCGGGAGGGGCGGAGCCAGGCTGTGCCATGCCCCGCCCCTACCCCGGCTTCACCTCTCCCAGCAGCTGCTCCAGCCTTGGGGCAGTGCCAAGCCAGCGGTGCCAGAGCCAGCACAATGCTGGCTTGGCACTGTCCCCAAGGCTGGAGCAGCTGCTGGGAGTGCCGAAGCCGGGGATGGGACAGAGCCAGGTCACGCCATGCCCCCGCCCCTCCCCCCAGCTTCAGCTCTCCTACAGAGGAGGAGCATGAGTGGTGGACGGGCTTCAGTGGGCGAGGCTCCTCTTCCACATGGCTTCAGCGAGGGAACGGGCAAGAGGCGGCACCCGGTCCCTTCTTCTTTTTCTTCGTCACAGCCTGGCCTTTCCTCCTCCCCCAAGCAGCAGGAGTTCGGCAGGAGGGGGGGAGGAAGGGGGGCAGAGTTTTTCTCGCGGCACAGCAGGAGGTCCGTCACGGCACACTAGTGTGCCACGGCACACTGGTTGAGAAAGACTGGCCTAGGGTGCCAATAGGGGCTAATCCGGGCCTGCTCTCAATGGTCCTGTGAGGGAGCCCCCAGCACCACTAAAGACCACCAGAGGCAGAACACAGCCCTCCTGACCCAGGGGCAGCTGGGGAAGGGGTGCATGTGTTCGGGGTTGGGGACAAGTGCTGTGGCCTTCTTTATGCACCTGCCAAGCCCAACAAGGCTGGGTCACATAGGGCCAAGCAGTGGCTGGGGGGGGGGGAGTCATCAGATATTGCAGTCAGATATTAGCAAGGCCTGCTCTTTATGGGAAGGGCTTCCTACCAAAACACCACCTGCCTTGCCTTTTTTCTCATTCTAGAACAGTATTTTTCAACCTGGGGGTCGGGACCCCTGAGGGGGATCATTAGGGGGTGTCAGAGAGGTCGCCAAAAGACCATCAGAAAACACAGTATTTTCTTTTTAAAAAATTCTTATGTTAACTGAAGGTTACAATAATAACCAATGGAGTGAAACAAGGCTGTGTTCTTGCACCAACCCTCTTTACAATCTTCTTCAGCATGATGCTCCAAAGGGCTACGGCAGACCTCGAAGAAGAAGAAGAAGAAGATGGCATACTATATATACGCTATCGTACTGATGGCAGCTTGTCCAACTTAAGCCGTCTGAGGGCTCGCACTGACACTCTAAACTATCCAGTCCGTGCCGCCCTTGTTGCCCATTCAGAATCAGCCCTGCAGCACCTCACATCCTGCTTTGCAACAGCTGCAGAGCTGTTTGGGCTGGAAGTCAGCCTGAAGGAAACAGAAGTCCTCTACCAGCTCGCACCACAGGAAGAACACCATCATCCTCACGTCAGCATAGGCACATCTGTGCTTAAGTCCGTTCAGCAGTTCACCTCCCTGGGAAGCATCATCTCTTCAGATGCCAAGATTGACAAAGAGATAGATCACAGATTAGCAAAGGCATAGAGTGCATTCGGAAGGCTCCACAAAAGAGTCTGGAGCAACAAGCACCTGAGGCAAAGCACCAAAATCAGTGTGTACAGAGTGATCGTACTGTCTATTCTCCTCTATGGGTCTGAAGCATGGGTCACCTATCCCCAGGACCTATGACTCCTCGAATGCTTTCATCAGCACTGCCTTTGCAAAATCCTGAATATACACTGGACCGACTATGTGACTAATGTTGCTGTCCTTGAGCAAGCAGGGATCACCAGCATTGAGGCCATGCTCTTGAGAACACAGCTGCGCTGGGCAGGGCTCTTTATCTTTATTTATTTATTTATTTATTTATTTATTTATTTATTTATTTATTTATTTATTTATTTATTTGGCTTCTATGCCGCCACTCCTGGGAGGCTCGGGGCGGCAAACAAGTACCAAATATCAGCATAAAAACAACATTATAACGTTAAAAACATAGCATGGTACACAATAAAATACAACAAGGATTAAAAACCTGGAGTGTAACAGGTTGGAGGACCACCACCTCCCAAAGATACTACCCTATGGTGAACTCGCCATGGGTCAGCGCAAAAGAGGCGCCCCCAAAAAGAGTTATAAGGACTCCCTGAAACAACATCTCAGGCTCGGCCAGATTGATCACCAGCAATGGTCCACCCTGGCCTCACATCGGGAGGCATGGAGACGCACTCTCCACAATGCTGCGGGCTCTTTCAAGAAGACACGCCCAATGGGTCTCTTGGAAACAACATCACCCAAGGAGACGTTCTGCTGTGCTTTCTGCAACCAAACTTGCCTATCTCAGATTGGCCTTTTTAGTCATCAACGTGCTTGTAAAAAGCGTGGGATGAGTCCTTTCTAAGAATCTTCATTTGCGAAGTAATACCGAGAGACAATAAGACACCCTCTTCTTCAGAGGGAAAAATAAGAAGTTTTAACCTTTCCCCCCCATTTTTGCTCTTCTATTTCATATTTTCTTTTCTAATGTAATGTTATATTCTATTTTTTCTGTTGTTTTGAAAATTCAATAAAAACTATTTTTTTAAAAAACAAAACAAAACAAATCACAGTATTTTCTGTTGGTCATAGGGATTCTGTGTGGAAAATTTGGCCCAATTCCCTCATTGATGGGGTTCAGAAAGCTCTTTGATTGTAGGTGAACTATAAATCCCAGCCACTAGAACTCCCAAATGTCAAGGTCTGTTTTCCCCAAACTCCACCGGTGTTCACATTTGGGCATATTGAGTATTCATGCCAAGTTTGGTCCAGATCCATCGTTGTTTGAGTCCAGAGTGCTCTCTGGATTTAGGTGAATTACAACTTCAAAACCTGCCCACCAAACCCTTCCAGTATTTTCTGTTGGTCAATGGAGTTCTGTGTGCCAAGTTTGGTTCAATTATATCCTTGATGGTGTTCAGAATGCGCTGTGATTCAGTGTTTCCCAACCTTTTTTGAGCCGCGGCACACTTTTAACATTAAAAAAATCTGGGGGCACACCACCAACCAAAATGACACAAAATGACACTCTAACACAGTAAAGAACGGCTGGGGGATGGTGGCCTGCTGGGAGCAGCTGCTGGGAGTGCCGAAGCCGAGGGAGGGGGAGGGGACAGGCCGCACCATGCCCCGCCCCCTCCCCCTGACTTCCGCCCTCCCACAGCTTCTCCAGTCTTGAGGGCAGTGCCAAGCCAGTCTGGCAGAGCCAGCACAATGCTGGCAAGGCACTGTCCCCTCACGGCTGGAGAAGCTGTGGCAGAGCCAGGGAGGGGGCACAATGCTGGCCCCTGGCACTGTCCAGCCTTGAGGGGGCAATACCAAGCCAGCGGTGGCAGAGCCAGCACAATGCTGGCTTGGCACTGAAGGCTAGAGAAGCTGTGGAGGCGGAAGCCAGGGGAGGCGGCAGATCCAGGCCGCACCATGCCCCGCCCCTCCCCTCCCCCTGGCTTCCTCTTCCATGCGGCTTCAGTGAGCGAGGGGCAGGAGTCATGGCGGGAGTCATGGCGGATTGGAGGCTGGCTGGGGAAACGGCCAAAGGAGGCGGCGCCCCGGCCCCTTCTTCTTTTTCTTCGCCACCGCCCGGCCCTTCCTCCTCCTCCCCCAAGCAGCAGGCGTTCGGCAGGAGGGGGGGGAAGGAAGGGGGCAGAGAGCTTTTCTTGCAGCACAGCAGGACGTCCGTCACGGCACACTATTGTGCCGCGTCTCAGCGGTTGGGAAACACTGCTTTGATTTTAGGTGAAATTCCAGCAGCTCCCAAATGACTCCCAAATGACAAAATAACACACACACCCCCCCAAAAAAATCCCACCAGTATACTAATTTGGGCATATTTGATATTTGTGTCAAATTTGGTCCAGTGTATACACCCTGCATATCAGATATTTACATTACGATGCCTAACTAGCAAAATTACAGCAACAAAAATAATTTTACGGCTGGGGGTCACCACAACATGAAGAACTGTATTAAAGGGTGGCGGCATTGGGAAGGTTGAGAAACACTGATCTAAAGTGTAGGGTCCAGCCTTTGGGGTTTCCAAGGGCCACTTGGCTCCTGGGACAAATAAGGCCCACCCCTCTGCGTGCCAACATTTGGGCCTCACACTCTTTGCCCACCTTCATGCTGACTGGGCTTTGCAGGCACAGAACTTCCAGGATGATAGTACCTTTTGGACCAAGGGTACGGATATTCCTCTCCTCCCCATCCCCACTAAAAATTACTATATACAGATGGATAGTTGACTGCATTCAAGATCACAGAGCACTTGTGGGCACCCTTCACATGCCAAAAGCTTGTGGCAAGAGCCAGGACCTGCCAGCAGCCATGTGGAAGGTGATCCCGTGCAAGAGACTTCTGGCAGCAAAGGAGTGGTCCCCTTTTTGGAGTACATGATGCAGGTGAAGGCATTCCACAGAGATGGAGACAGCCCATACACAAGAGGGCCATATGGCCTTCTCAGGAAGACGTCTCCAGTGAAATTGCCCCATCATCTACCCCAGTGTTTTTCAACCTTTTTTGAGCCGCGGCACATTTTTTACATTTACCAAATCCTGGGGCACACCACCAACCAAAATGACACAAAATGACACTCTAACACAGGGCTGTCCAACAGGCGGCCCTGGGGCCGTACACGACCCCCGAGCCCCTTCCCTCCGGCCCCCTAACTTGTTTTAATAAAATACAAATAAAAAATAAAATAATAATAAATAAAAAACCTACTTCCGGGTTTAGGCAAGCATCGCGAGACTCGCCAGCCACAGACGGGGATTTCGAGGGAGGTCGAAATCCGTCTGTGGCTGCGTAGTCTCGCGATAGCTGCCGAAATCTCGGGTCCCGCAGGATTTGCGGCCGGCCTGGGCGCGCGCCTCCTCCCCCCCTCGCGGCTGCTTCCAGGCCAGCCCCCATTCCCTCAGAGAGAGGCAGGGAAAGCCCCTCCTGGCTCCGCCCTCTTCCTGTGGAGGACCCTCGCTTCCCACCCCGCGGATGGGAGAGCCGCCGCGCCCGGCCTGAGCTTGGCCTCGGCTCCAGCGGGGCTCTTCGGGGACGGGCGGCATTGGCGCCGGCCCTGTGGGGGGCTCCCGCAGTATGGGTAAGGAAGGGCCTGGCTCGAATCAATCAATCTAAAAACAGTGGGACGTTGGGTGAGGGGAGGAGGGGTCCCTCAGCAGCGGTTTCCTTGGTAACACTTTCTTCCCCTCCTCCGCGCCCCTTCCCCCTTGTTGTGCTGCTTTCCCCCGCGTGCAGGGCGCAACGTGGCTTCCTTTGCGCCTGCCCCGCGGCTTGTTTTCCCTTCAGGGAGGGAGGGGGCTCTTTTGGGCCTCCTCCCCCCCACCTCTGGGAAAGGAGGCCCCATCAAGCCCTGCGACGGCATTGAGGTGTTTGGGTTTTTTTTTTGGTATGTGTTCCAATTTGAGTGTGGACTCAAATAACTCAAAGGTATTAGGAAACATTCCCCCAAATCCACCAGTGTTCCCATTTGGGTGTATTGAGTATCCATGCCAAGTTTGGTCCAGATCCATCATTATTTCAGTCCACAGTGCTCTCTGGGTGGAGGTGAACTACAACTCCACAACTCAAGGTCAATTGTAAGTAAATTGGAGCCGGGGAGGGGGCGGAGCCGGGGAGGGGCAGAGCCAGGGAGGGGCGGAGCCGGGGCGGAGGCAGACCCTTCGGCCCCCAGGTGATCAGTGACCGGAATTCCGGCCCTTGGGCCCGTAGAAGTTGGACAGCCCTGCTCTAACACATTAAGTTCTGCATTCAAGGAGGCAAAATACTCAAGAGTACATGGTGACTCCACATGGAATGGACCTCAGAGTATTAATAGACCATACCAGATGGTTTAGTGGACATGTCAGGTGTGCTGAGTGACCAATTGCCACATCCCAACGCAATGCTGGCTGCAGCTCCTTGGAAGTCATGTCCTCAGCCCACACTGTTTGGATCAGAACCTCATATGACACCGCCTGACTATTTTTGGAGCATCAAAATGTAAAAAAGGGTTCAAAGAAGCTGGATTATGTACCTAGATGTACCTAGATGTGCGGGAAAGATGGCGAGGGACCCAGGAACCAAGTCCTCAGAAGGATGTGTTGCGCATGAACTCTTTTTAGCAGCCGTGCTCTGTCTCTTCTGTGGAAGATCTTCAGATGCTTGAACAAGGCCACCCAGTGCTTCACTGTCATCTTAGTGGTCCTCTTCCAACCTTTGAAGGGGCATCATGTATACCAGTGTTTCCCAACCAGTGTGCCGTGGCACACTAGTGTGCTGTGAGCGATCATCAGGTGTGCCGTGGGAAATGGGAGCCTGCTCTGGGGCGAGTCTGCGCAGTAGCGCCCGCACGGGTCACGTCTTCCTCCCTCCCCCCCCTCCTGAACACGCTCACGCTGCCCCCTCGGATCAAAATGGCAGCAGAAGCGGCAGTGTAGAAGAAAAAGTAAGTGTTGGGCAGGAGGGGGAAGAAAGGGCGCGAAGGGGGGAGGGGAGGAAGAGGTCTCTGTCGAAAGATGGCATGGGCAAACTTGGACCTTCCAGGTGTTTTGGACTCCAACGCCCACCATTCCTAGCAGCCTCAGGCCCTTTTCCTTCCCCCCTCAGCCACTCAAGCAGGAAAGGGCATCAGGCTGTTAGGAATGGTGGGAGTTGGAGTCCAAAGCACCCAGAGGGCCGAAGTTTTCCCATGCCTGTTTTAGGGACCTTAAAGTGGTGAGCCTCCTTCCAACATTGTGATTCTGGATAGAAAACAAACAACAACATAACATAACATTGTTTGAGTCCACAGTGCTCTCTGGGTCTAGGTGAACTACAACTTCCAAACTCAAGGCCAATTCCCAAGCAAACCCTTTCAGTACTTTCTGTTGGTAATGAGAGTTCAATAGGCCAAGTTTGGTTCAATTCCATTGTTGCAAGAGTTCAGGATGCTCTTTGATTGTGTGTTAACTATAAATCCCAGAAACTGTAACTCCCAAATGTCAAGGTCTATTTTCCCCAAACTCCATCTGTGTCCACATTTGGGCATATTGAGTATTCATGCCAAGTTTGGTCCTGATCCAACATTGTTTGAGTCCACAGTGCTCTCTGGATATAGGCGAACTACAACTCCAGAACCCAAGGTCAATGCCCACCAAACTCTTATAGCATTTTCTCTTGGTTATGGGAGATCTGTGTGGGAAGCTTGTGTCTTTCCGCCATTCCTGCCAGGATATCCATGTTGTGTTCATCAAAACAGGCCCAGGTTTCACACTGAGTGTATAAATACATTTAAAAACATACTAACTATATATATTACTGTGTTAGAGTGTCATTTTGTGTCATTTTGGTTGGTAGCATGCCCCAGGATTTTGTAAGTGTAAAAAGTGTGCCGCGGCTCAAAAAAGGTTGGGAAACACTGGGTTAGTCTACAGCAAAAGAAAGATAAGCTGTTACGTATCTGGTGGGAAAGTCAAGAGAAACACTGTCCTTTCGATTTTGGGTTCTGCAAAAGGTTTATAATGATTCATGGGAGTCGGTTGCCTCAGTTGAGTCAAAGTTGTTATTTTATCACGGTCATGCTTTCAAGCGCTCCGAGTTCCATGTGGCAAGTTTTTGCCAAGCTTACGTTTTTGCCTATGGGATTTTCCTGCTGTTTTCGTTTCATGGTTTCAAATGCCTTGTTTCGTGGATTTCTATGTACTCATGGACCTTGTTTCCCTTTAAAGCTGATGGACTATTTTGGATTTTGGACTTTTACTCTTTAGCCTACATATATTCTGCAATAAACTGCCTGCTGATTTGACCAAACCGGTGTGGCATCTACTAGGGCCATTCTGCAAGAAAGCACAACCCAACCCCTCCCGACAGATGCCTGTCTGGCTCAAAATCCCTCCAGAGACTCCCACCCACCCCTCAGCCCCGGTGTGGCTGTGATGTGTGTGCCTGGCAGGGGGTCACCTTCCTTCCTCTCCCAGTGGTCAATGGTGAAGGCAGCCCCGCGGTTGAGGGCACAGCAGACCTGGCTCTGGGTCTCCATGATCAGCAGCTCCATGTGGGCCTGCATCTCCCCGCGCCGCGCCTGCAGCTTCCTCAGACCGCTCACCGCCGGTGCCATGAAGACTGGCAGACCCACTTCTCCCTCTTCCTTTTCCTCCTCCTTCCCCCGGGAGCAAGGGCTCTTGGGAAATGGCGTCCTGCCCAAAAGGGCAGCACACACCTCTCAATCAATAGGAGGCAGCCTTGAATGCTATGGCGGCTCCACCTTCTACTTCGAATTGAATGGACTACTGACTTTGATATTGGACGCCTCTCAGCACTCCTGGAAGTTACCCTGATGAAGCCCTAGGGGGCGAAACGGTGACGAAGCCGGCCTTGCATTGGTAGCGCCGTTGGGCTGCTGGGCACTCCTGGACTCCTGGACTCCTGGACACGGACCGGGGAGACCCCACACAGCTCCTACTCTCCAGTATTGAGCACCCGGGACACCTATTTCCCCCACGATCCCCATTCAGGCTGCAGATTTCAAACGGCACCGCATTTCGCGGCTTTTTTTCGCTTCCGTGTTCGCCAGCCGCATTCAGCTTTATTTTGCGACCTTTACGGCCCATCCCAGCCGGCTGGGACTGGCTGGGCCTGGCTGGGCCCGGCTGTGACTGGCTGGGGCCGGCTGGGGCTGGCTGGGGCCGGCTGGGGGAGATCCCAGTACATCGCAGTATCGCTGGTGGGACATCTAAGGACACTATTCTCTCCTGTAAGTGATTCTGTTGGCTCATTCGTCATTATTTGAATACGTGGGACAGTATATCTGCCTGCAGCTCTCTTGGGGCTTTCCACATTGCAAGCTCTGAGGGTGTATATTGTACCGGGACGGTGTATATGGGAATTCCCATCACAACTCTATTTTGTGTTCCCATGAGTGCTCCTCCATGCTTTAATGAACTTATTAGCCTTACACCCTCTATATTTAGAATGTTTTTTGTGTTTATAAGGCGTCTTTGATATGTATAGATGTTACTTTTAGATGTTGGGTCTGCTCATGCTCTATTGACATACTGTATAATTTGTAATTGATGCACTGCATTTAGGAGTCTGTTACCAGGGATTGCTTTATGATTGATTATATTAACTGACTCCACCTGCATTGTATACTCTAGATCAGGGCTGTCCAACTGGCGGCCGGGGGCGTATAAGGCCCCCAGCCCCTTCCGTCCAGCCCCTAAGCTTTTAATAAAAAAATAAAAAATTGAAAAATAAAATAAATAATAAAAATTTAAAAATACCTACTTCCGAGTTCGGAGCAAGTATCGCAGAATACGCAATCCCACATGGGATTTCGCTGTCACCGCGAGATCACGCCGGCGTTGACAGCGAAATCCTGTGTGGATTGCGTATTCTCGCGATACTCTTCGGCTACTCTACTACTGGATCGCTGAGGCCCACAGACGTGATTAGGACCTTCTTCGACTCAGTCGGTCGTCGCCTCTCGCCGTCCAGGTACTCCTGATCCTGCGCGTTTGGAAAAGGTAGGCCGAAGCAGGGGCTCCTCAGGGGCTCCTCATTCCCTCCCCCCATCTCCCCTCATGTATTAAATATAAAATTAAATATATTTAAAGATGAAATAAGGGGAGATGGGATTAAATTAAATTAAAATAAGGGGGAGGGGAGGATGGAATTAAATATATTTAATATTAAATTAAAATAAGGGGGAGGGGAGGATGGGATTAAATATATTTAATATTAAATTAAAATAATTTAATATCTTATCCCTGCATTTAATGTTAGTAAAAGACTATATTTGACTGTATGCATGCCCCTTTTGAATGCCCACCCTGCATTTTATCTCAGTAAAAATTATATTTGACTGTATGCATGGAGGGGTGGGGTGGGGGCGGAGCCGGGGAGAGGGCGGAGCCGGGGGTGGGGTGGGGGCGGAGCCAGGGCGGGGGCAGAGCCGGGGGTGGGGGCAGACCCTACGGCTCCCCAGGTCATCAGTGACTGGAATTCAGGCCCCTGGGCCGGTAGAAGTTGGACAGCCCTGCTCTAGATGAGCATAAAGCATCCCATTATCCACTATATGGGATTTCAATAACGACATATATTTTGATATTTGTGACTCTTTGTTTGTGTTATAGATACTGTATGATCTTTATAGGACACCAACTTGTGTTCATAGATTTGTATATGTCCTGGCCCAGCCTCGCCTCCTGCTGCCACCTGTCCCATCAATACAGGAGCTGAAAATAAGGGACACGAAATTTGGGGCCAAAATAAGGGACGCCCCTTAGAATAAGGGGCAGTTGGCAACCCTAGCAAGAAGGCACCCTCAAAGCACTCCCAGCAGCCTATGCTGAAAGCCTCCATCACACTCCGAGGCAGCCTAGGCCACTCTCCAGCATCTCCGATTCTCAGGAAGTTCTTCCTAATCTTGTCAGTCGAATACCTTCCCCTGCCATTTGAAACCATGGCTCCCTTGTGCCCCGCTCTCTAGAGCAGCGGAAAATCGGTTCCCCCCCTCCCTCCTCGACTTCAATGAGACACCCATTAAAATCTTGAGACATAGTTCTCATGTTCCCTCTCCGCCTTCTCTTCTCCCAGCTAAACATCCCCTAAGACAGTGTTTCTCAACCTTCCTAATGTCGTGACCCCTTGATACAGATCCTCATGTCATGGTGACCCCCAACCATAAAATTATTTTTGTTGCTATTTCACAACTGTAATTTTGGTAATGTTATGAATCATAAATGTAAATCTCTGATATGCAGGATTTATTTTCATTCACTGGACCAAATTTGGCACAAATACCCGATTCACCCAAATTTGAATACTGGTGGAATTTGGGGGGGGGGGGGATTGATTTTGTCATTTGGGAGTTGTAGTTGCTGGGATTGTTAGTTCACCTACAATCAAAGAGCATTCTGAACTCCACCAACAATGGAATTGAACCAATCTTGGCACACAGAACTCCCATGACCAACGGAAAATACTGGAAGAGTTTGGCTGGGCATTGATATTGAGTTTGGGAGTTCTAGTTCACCTACATCTTGAGAGCACTGCGGACTCAAACAGTGATGGATCTGGACCAAACTTGGCACAGATACTCAATATGCCCAACTGTGAACACTGGCGGAGTTTGGGGGAAATAGACCTTGACATTTGGAAGTTGTAGTTGCTGGGATTTATAGTTCACCTACAATCAAAGGGCATTCTGAACCCCAGCAACGATGGAATTGGGCCGAACTTCCCACACAGAATCCCCATGAGTAACAGAAAATGCTGTGTTTGCTGATGGTTTTTGGCGACCCCTCTGACACCTCCTCGCGACCCCCCCAGGGGTCCCGACCCCCAGGTTGAGAAACACTGCCCTAAGATGAAAGGAGGAAGGAAAAAGAGAAGGGAGGGAGGGGAAAAGAAAAGGATGGATGGGTGGAAGGAAGGAGGGCAAGAGGAGGGAAGGAAAGAAGAAAGGGCAAAAGGGTGGACAGGAAAGAAAGAGGGAGGGAGAAAGTGGGCAGGAAGGAAGGGAAGAAGGAAGGAAAGAGAGAAAGAAGGGAGGAAGAAAACGATGGAAAGGAAGTAAGGAGAAAGAGAGAGAGGGAAGGAGGGAGAGAAAAGGAAGGAAAGAAGGACAAAAGGGGGAGAAAGAGGGCAGGAAGGAAGGAAGGGAAGAAGGAAGGAAAGTGAGAAAGAAGGGAGGAAGAAAACGATGGAAAGGAAGTAAGGAGAAAGAGAGAGAGGGAAGGAGGGAGAGAAAAGGAAGGAAAGAAGGACAAAGGGGGGAGAAAGAGGGCAGGAAGGAAAGAAGGGAAGAAGGAAGGAAAGTGAGAAAGAAGGGAGGAAGAAAACAATGGAAAGGAAGTAAGGAGAAAGAGAGAGAGGGAAGGAGGGAGAGAAAAGAAAAGGAGAGAAGAAGGACAAAAGGGGGAGAAAGAGGGCAGGAAGGAAGGAAGGGAAGAAGGAAGGGAAGTGAGAAAGAAGGGAGGAAGAAAACGATGGAAAGGAAGTAAGGAGAAAGAGAGAGAGGGAAGGAGGTAGAGAAAAGGAAGGAAAGAAGGACAAAAGGGGGAGAAAGAGGGAAGGAAGGAAGGAAGGACAAAAGGGGGAGAAAGAGGGCAGGAAGGAGGAAGAAAACGATGGAAAGGAAGTAAGGAGAAAGAGAGAGAGGGAAGGAGGGAGGGAGAGAAAAGGAAGGAAAGAAGGACAAAAGGGGGAGAAAGAGGGCAGGAAGGAAGGAAGGGAAGAAGGAAGGGAAGTGAGAAAGAAGGGAGGAAGAAAACGATGGAAAGGAAGTAAGGAGAAAGAGAGAGGGAAGGAGGGAGAGAAAAGGAAGGAAAGAAGGACAAAAGGCAGGAAGGAAGGAAGGGAAGAAGGGAAGGGAAGTGAGAAAGAAGGGAGGAAGAAAACGATGGAAAGGAAGTAAGGAGAAAGAGAGAAGGAAAGAAGGACAAAAGGGGGAGAAAGAGGGCAGGAAGGAAGGAAGGGAAGAAGGAAGGAAAGTGAGAAAGAAGGGAGGAAGAAAACGATGGAAAGGGAAGTAAGGAGAAAGAGAGAGAGGAAGGAGGGAGAGAAAAGGAAGGAAAGAAGGACAAAAGGGGGAGAAAGAGGGCAGGAAGGAAGGAAGGGAAGAAGGAAGGGAAGTGAGAAAGAAGGGAGGAAGAAAACGATGGAGGAAAGTGAGAAAGAAGGGAGGAAGAAAACGATGGAAAGGAAGTAAGGAGAAGGAAGAGAGAAGGAAGGAGGGAGGGAGGAAAGGAGAGAAAGGAAGGAAAGAAGGACAAAAGGGGGAGAAAGAGGGCAGGAAGGAAGGAAGGGAAGAAGGAAGAAAGGAAAAGAAGGGAGGAGAAAGAAGGGAAAGGAAGAAAACAAAAGAGAAAGAGGGCAGGAAGGAAGGAAGGAAAGGAAGAAGGAAAGAGAAAAGAAGGGAAAGAAAACGATGGAAAGGAAGTAAGGAGAAAGAGAGAGGGAAGGAGGGAAAGAAAGGAAGGAAAGAAGGACAAAAGGGGAGAAAGAGGGCAGGAAGGAAGGAAGGGAAGAAGGAAGGGAAGTGAGAAAGAAGGGAGGAAGAAAACGATGGAAAGGAAGTAAGGAGAAAGAGAGAGAGGGAAGGAGGTAGAGAAAAGGAAGGAAAGAAGGACAAAAGGGGGAGAAAGAGGGCAGGAAGGAAGGAAGGGAAGAAGGAAGGAAAGTGAGAAAGAAGGGAGGAAGAAAACGATGGAAAGGAAGTAAGGAGAAAGAGAGAGAGGGAAGGAGGGAGAGAAAAGGAAGGAAAGAAGGACAAAAGGGGGAGAAAGAGGGCAGGAAGGAAGGAAGGGAAGAAGGAAGGGAAGTGAGAAAGAAGGGAGGAAGAAAACGATGGAAAGGAAGTAAGGAGAAAGAGAGAGGGAAGGAGGTAGAGAAAAGGAAGGAAAGAAGGACAAAAGGGGGAGAAAGAGGGCAGGAAGGAAGGAAGGGAAGAAGGAAGGAAAGTGAGAAAGAAGGGAGGAAGAAAACGATGGAAAGGAAGTAAGGAGAAAGAGAGAGGGGGAAGGAGGGAGAGAAAGGAAGGAAAGAAGGACAAAAGGGGGAGAAAGAGGGCAGGAAGGAAGGAAGGAAAGGAAGAAGGAAGGAAAGAGAGAAAGAAGGGAGGAAGAAAACGATGGAAAGGAAGTAAGGAGAAAGAGAGAGAGGGAAGGAGGGAAAGAAAGGAAGGAAAGAAGGACAAAAGGGGGAGAAAGAGGGCAGGAAGGAAGGAAGGGAAGAAGGAAGGAAAGAGAGAAAGAAGGGAGGAAGAAAACAATGGAAAGGAAGTAAGGAGAAAGAGAGAGAGGGAAGGAGGGAGAGAAAAGGAAGGAAAGGGGCAAAACCTTGGAAGGGAAGAGGGGGAGGGAGAAAGAGGGAGGGAAGGAAGGAAGGAAAGAGAGAAGGAAGGAGGAAGAGAGGGGGAAGGAGGGAGAGAAGAGAAAAGGAAGAATGGACAAAAGGGTGGAAAGGAAGAGGGAGGGAGAAAGAGGAAGGGATGGAGGAAAGAAAGAAGGAAGTAAAGGATTGAAGGAGGGTGGGAAGGGAGGGAGGGAAAGAAAGAAGGAGGGAGAAAGAGGAAGGGAAGGAAGGAAATAGAGAAGGAAGGAGGAAGAGGGGGGGAAGGAGGGAGAGAAGAGAAAAGGAAGAATGGACAAAAGGGTGGAAAAGAAAGGAAGAGGGAGGGAGAAAGAGGAAGGGAAGGACGAAAGAAAGAAAGAAGGGAGGGAGAAAAGGATTGAAGGAGGGAAGGAAGGGATGGAAAGAAAGAGGGAGGGAGAGAAGGAAGGAAGGATAGGATGGTGGGATAGAGGAGGGCCTTAGAGAAGAGCCCAAAGGGCCAAATCCGGCCCCCAGGCCTGGATTTACCCATACCTGCGTTGGGGGCTCCCCTGGGGCCTCTTCACACGTGGGCTACGGCTCCTTGGCTGAAATCCCCCATGGCTTCAGAAGAGCGTGAATGGAGCCATGCTGGGGTTCCTCAGCATGGTGATGCACGCCCCTTCCCCACAATCAGCCCTTCTGCTCTGGAAGCATCTTAATGGCTCCAAAGGAGAGTTGCTATTCCCCCAAAGGCCTGACCTCCTTTTGGAAATCCTGGGACCTCCTTTCCCTCTCCATCCCCCTCCATGGGGGGGGGGGAGTGTAGTTCTATACGGAGACTAAGACTGCATTTCTGGGGGTGCCTCGGGGCTCAAGGGTGCCTTGCCTTGCCTTTCTTGCCTTGCCTTGGGGAGGCAAGCTGCTCTGCCGGAGGCCCTTGTCTCGTTTTCTCCAGGAGCACCGCACAGATTCCTGCACATGGGGCTCCCCATCTCCCCAGTCCTTTCTCCTGCTTCTTCCGCAGGATCATCAAGGACTATAGGCGTCCCTCCACCCTAATCTGGGTCCAATCCTCTACCTGCCCCCCCCCCGCCCCCACCCACCCAGGCCCATGTGCCACCCCCACCTGTCCACCTTCCATGGTCCCTCACTGCAGCACAGTCTACCATTGCTATGAGGGTGGCAAAACAGGGGCGGATCTTAGTGGAGGCAAAGTAAGCGGCCGCTTCAGGGCGCCATGTGGCATCCTGCCGCGGCCTCCATTGCTGCGGGCAGTTGGCGGCATGCGGGAGGCTCTGCCTCCGGCTGCCAAACGCTCCTCATCTTCGGTCTCATGTACAGCGAGTAGCGGCTCCACGCCGGCCTGCTCGCCCCGCACCAAATGCGCATGCTCGGAAGTTCTGTGCATGCGCATTTGGTGCAAGGCGAGCAGGCTGGAGCCAGCCCCGGATCATGTCCTTTTGGCGCCCTAGGCCAAAGGCTCTCCTCCCCACTCCCAGCTCCGCCCCCGCCCCCAGGAGGGTCCCGTAATAGCTGGTAGGGGCACTCTTGCTCTCTCTCGCCACGCTCCCGGCTGATGTCGCCGCCGCCTCCTCCAGACCGGCAGGCAACGCAGTAGCAGCACCGCTGGGCTGCCATGGCCGAGGAGGAGAGCGCAGAGGACCCTCCTGGCGAAGAATTTTTTTTAATTTTTTTTAAAATTGGGGGGTCTGGATCTGCTGCCCCCCCCTAGGGCTGCTGCCCTAGACCTTGGCCTAGGGTGGCCTTATGGGTAATCCGGGCCTGGCTGGAGCAGAGCCGCAACTCGCCATACACGAGGCCAAAGAGGAGGAGCATTAATGGATATATGACCCTCCTCCTCAGTCTCCAGCCTCGTGAATGGTTCTGCGCATGCGCTTTTGGTGCGGCGCGAGGAGGCGAGAGCAGCAGCGCAAGGAGGCTCACCGCACGAGGCCGGAGAGGAGGAGGAGGGTAGGCATTGTTGTTGGCGGGGGCGCCAAAAATTTTTTTGCTTCCCATTGAAAATTACTTTAGTCCGGTCCTGGCTAGAGGAATCATGGGGCAAATGAGCATCTCCCAGCCAAAGGGTGGCAGTGCAGTGTGTGTGTGTGTGTGTGTGATTGTGTGCATATGTCAAGGGTATCCCAGGACAGCTGGAAAGAGGGGAACTGCCATCAACAAGGACACATTACAAAGGCACACATCTTGCCTAATAAAGTAGAAGCCAGGGAAAAGTCTGAAGCTCGAATCACAATCCAAATGGGTCTCTCTGCGTCCACCCCCCCCCCCCCCTCAATGGCTGCTCTCCTGTCATGCTGAGGGGCCTCCAACACCATCTCCAGGCTCAGGGTCAGTATTCCAGCCACTGCTTGGGATTGCTGGCACTTGAGAGGAATGACACTGGGGCTGCAATGATTTTGACTGGGCAGGGCTGTAAGAGGGTCCAGGAAACCTTTTGATTGTTATCCCAATAACCCCATGAAGGTGGGATATAATGAGCATGGTGATCAGATCATGATATGAATAAACATAACAGTTTAAATAATGTACCAGTAAGGCCTTTTCACCACCCTGAAAATTTCGGGGGGGCTGAGAGCCCCCTGGAGGGCCTCACACTGGGACATGGTGCCCTCCATGGCTTTTGATGGGGATGAAAGAAGGATTGACATCTGGGAGAGGATGGGGGAAGGATTGACATCTGAGAGAGGGGGAACGGGGGGAGGGGCACAAGAACACTGGGAAGCAGGGAAATCAATAAGCCACATCGAAGGTGAATGCCATATGCCCAAGTCGAAGCCAGTGGCGGAAATGGCCACTGCATCTCCTGCACAGTGGTGGCCCCATGCAGGCCCGGATTATCCATAAGGCCACACTAGGCCACGGCCTAGGGGCACAGCCATGGGGGGAGCACCAGATCCAGTCCCCCCAATTATTATTATTATTTTTAAAAAGGTTGATCTTCAGGTGCTTCTGTGCCTGCGCGTGGAGTGCCATAGGCCCCTAGGGCTCTGACGTGGCTTCCCTCCGCCTCTTCCTCGCTCGCGCCGGCCCCTCCTTCCTTCCTTCACTCAAGGAAGGAGGGGCGCCCGGGCGCAGTAGGGAAGACGAGGGGGGCCTCTGACGCGGTGCTGGCCCCTCCTTCCTTCACTAAGAAAGTAGGAGCGCCTGGCGAGTAGGAAGACGGAAGGGAAGCCCCGCCCCTAGGGCCTCTCCGCCTCTTCCTCGACGCGCATGCTTCCTTCAGCATCGAAGACCCGGGGGCCCCGTGGGCCTCTGACGCAATGTGTGGCCTAGGGTGCCAAAAAGAGTTAGTCCGGGCCTGGCCCCATGGTAAACAGAACTGGCCCAACCGCAACCGCAACCCCTTCAACTAGTGATGCCTTTGCCCCCCAGAACTGAGATCCCCAGAGAAAGCATAGGTTAGAGGTGGGAGCCACGTACCTCCGAAGTCTGGGCGGAGGCGCACATCGTAGCCTTTCAGCAGCTTGTCCACAATCTCTTTCACCACCGAAATATTCCCAGTGGAGGGGCTGGAGGGAGAGAGGAGAGTGGCACAGCCAGGTCAACACTGTTGTAACTTCTCTCACACAAGCCCCCCACCCACCTTGTCCCTATGCCCCATGGAAGTCTCCCCGGCCTCTCTCTCTCTCTGTCACAGGAATGGCCTCTTAGAAGGACATAGAAGGCTCTTGGGTGGGGGTGGGGGCAGGGGCGGTCCTACCGGTAGGCAAAGGACGCCGCTGTGTGGGGTGCCATCTGGGTAAAGGGCGCATTCCCCCATCCGCCAGACAGCGTCCGGCCGATGTTCAGCTTTTGGGCCTTGGCGCTGACGCCGCTCCGAGCAAACCTCCCTGAGTGCCGCTGTGTTTAGGCAAGCCTGGGCCTGAGTGCCGTGTCGAATAGGGAGTGCTGTGTTTACAGGCTTCTGCGCCTGCACACAGGAGCTTCTGGGCATGCGCGGAGGGGGGGCACATGCCGAATAGGGAGTGCTGTGTTTACAGGCTTCTGCGCCTGCACGCAGGAGCTTCTGGGCATGCGCAGCGGGGGGGCATGCCGAATAGGGCGTGCTGTGTTTACAGGGAGCTTCTGGGCATGCGTGGAGGGGGGGCACATGCAGGAGCTGTGTTTACAGGCTGGGCATTTATTTATTTATTTATTTATTTATTTGTTCAATCTTGTATTCCGCTCCTCCCTGCAGGCTCAGGGCGGATAACAACATATAAAATAGGCGCGGGGGCACCAAAATAATGTCCGCTTACCATTTAAAATCACCTTAGACCACCCCTGGGTGGGGGGTCCTTGAGAAACTGCAAGTTGCATCTAGTGTGAGAAAATTGGTTGTCTGCAAGGACGATGCCCAGGGGACACCCAGACGTTTAATGTTAATTTAAATGTCTATTTTCATTGTATATTGTTGTTAAGGCATTGAATTATTGCTTATCTGTAAGTTGCCTTGAGTCCCCTTTTGGGTAGAAAAATGGGACATAAATAGAATAAGTCAATATATAAATAAATACATACATGTTTTCCCATCCCGTGGGAGGGTTCTCTCATGTCCCTGCATGGGAAGCTGGAGCACAACAGACAAGAGCTTACCCTGCGCCCTGGATTCGAACGGCCAATCTTTGGGTCGACCAGTTCAGCCGGCAGAAGGGTTTAACCCAGTGGTTCTCAACCTGTGGGTCCCCAGGTGTTTGGCCTACAGCTCCCAGAAATCCCAGTCAGTTTGCCAGTTGTTAGGGTTTCTGGGAGTTGAAGGCCAAACACCCACAGGTGGAGAACCACTGGGTTAACCCATTGTGTCATGGGGGGGGGGAGGGGGAGAAGCCAGGTGGGTTCTGTGAGAAGCAACCAAAGAGAATGGCCGAGAAGCCCCCGTTGCCTCGTGTCTCATGTGGAGGGAGAGGCAAAACCTTGCACTCTACTTGTCATCCCTGGGGGTGGTTGTTCAGACATGCAGCAGGCGCCACTTGGTATGTGCAGGGGCCTGGGCACGAGGGGTCGTGTGCTCTCCCTCTCTCCAGGCAGACAGGCAGCCCTCCTCCTCCTGGCAGGCCCAGGCCCCTTCTTCTCCAAGCCTTCTCCAGGCCCTTCTAGCCATTCGCACACAAACAGGGCCCTGTGTATTGTCAAAGGGGTTGTTGTGAGTTTTTCGGGCTGTACAGCCATGTAGCATTCTCTCCTAACGTTTCGCCTGCATCTATGGCAGCCATCCTCAGAGGTTGTGAGGTATGTTGGAAATTGGGTTTATCTATCTGTGGAATAATGTCTAGAGCAGTGTTTCCCAACCAGTGTGCTGCGGCACACTAGTGTGCCGTGAGCGATCAGCAGGCGTGCTGTGGGAAATTGGCACTCTTCCCCCTCCTAGCAGCTCTTTCTCCCTATTTCCCTCCCCAAAGATCCCCCCTGAGGCAAAGGAAGGGCTCTGCCAAATTCCGGAAGCTCCACGTCGGTGAATTGGGCAGTGAGCGAACCTGGGAGCATCAGGAGGCTGAAGCATTCACAGGCTTCAAGAAACAAATTGAGCCTGTCCACTTGGAAATGTGTGTTTTTTTTAACTATTTTACTGGATTTTTCAAGAGTAGCCTCCCCCACTTCCCCCCGCCAAGGAACTGTTTATAACAGCTTCATGACATCCATAGTTAACTGGACACAAGTTTCACTCAGGGTGAAATTTCACAAGGGTCTGAAGAACAAGCCCTATGAGGAGCGGCTTGAAGAGCTGGGCATGTTTAGCCTGAAGAAGAGAAGGCTGAGAGAAGACATGATAGCCGTGTATAAGTATGTGAGAAGAAGTCATATATATATGTTGTGTTAATCGAAACAGGCCCAGGTTTCACACCGAGTGTATAAATACATTTAAAAACATATTAACTCTATGTATTACTGTGTTAGAGTGTCATTTTGTGTCATTTTGGTATCACACTAAGTGAGTGTATAAATACATTAAAACATATTAACTCTATGTATTGCTGTGTTAGGGTGTCATTTTGGTATCACACTAAGTGTATAAATACATTTAAAACATATTAACTCTATGTATTGCTGTGTTAGGGTGTCATTTTGTGCCATTTTGGTATCACACTAAGTGAGTGCATAAATACATTTAAAAACATATTAACTATATGTATTACTGTGTTAGAGTGTCATTTTGGTTGGTGGTGTGCCCCAGGATTTTGTAAATGTAAAAAAATGTGCCGTGGCTCAAAAAGATTGAAAAACATTGGTCTAGAGTGAGAGAAAGAACTCTTGTCATTCCCCTAGGCAGTAAGAAGCCAGACCGTGAAACTACTGGGCCATTAAATGTTAATCAAGGCTTTGTTTGTGTGTGTGTATGCATGTGTCGGGAGTGACTTGAGGAACTTCAAGTCACTTCTGGTGTGATGTTGCCTAGGGAATGCCCAGGGGATGTGGGAGGCTTCTCTCATGTCCCTGCATGGGGAGCTGGAGCTGACAGAGGGAGCTCACTTGCGATCTCCCTGGATTCGAATCTGCTTCAGTCCTGCCGGCACAAGGGTTTGACCCATTGCGCCACCCAATGGGGGTGGGAGGGCTCCGCTAATCAAGGTGGCCAATGGAAACATTCACACACCTACCTGGAACAGACAAGAGTCCCAATTTTCCTAGTTTCCAACAAACCTCACAACCTACGAGGAGGCCTGCCTGCCCTCAGGTGAGGATGCACCTGATCTGGAACACGATGGCCATAGAGCAGGCCTGGGCAAACTTCGGCCCTCCAGGTGTTTTGGACTCCAACTCCCACAATTCCTAACAGCCGGAAGGCTGTTAGGAATTGTGGGAGTTGGAGTCCAAAACACCTGGAGGGCCGAAGTTTGCCCAGGCCTGCCATAGAGCCTGGAAAGCTCACAACAAACAACCCGAAGAGGGTCCTGATGTGGGCGGAGGAAGCCAGGACCCAGGGCCGCCCAAAGGGTGTGGGAAAGAGACCCCCGCCCCCCCAGGCTCTCAGATCCTCAGCCTGCATCCAAGCCCTCAAAAGAGGGCAGGGAAGGGTCCTGCTTCTGGGGGGGACCCCTGCCCTCCTGCCTAGCCGTAGAGCGAGTGAGGGCCAATTGCTGAGGGGGGGGTCTCCAGCCCAGGAAGCCCCTCTCCCCCTCGGGATCACCCCCTCCTCTGCTCTGCAAAGCCAGACCAAAAGGCCACGTATGAGAGAGAGAGACGCAGACCCTCCCTCATGCGGCGACGGAGGGTGGGTGGGTGGGATTTAGGACCCTCCTCTTCGTTCCCCCGACGGCGCTGTTGCTTCCCCTAACAGTGGGGAGGGGGAAGCCTAAACGAGCCGGAAAGGGGGACCCCATGCATGCGTGGGGAAGTGGGGGGGGGGATTCGGGACCCTCCTCTTCGCTCCCCCGACGGTGCTGCTGCCCCTAACAGTGGGGAGGGGGCTCGGGAAAGGGGGACCCCCATGCATGCGCGGGGAAGCAAGGGGGGGGGGGAAGGTTGTGGAGCTTTCGGACAGCCGCGTTTGCAGCCCCGACTCAAGGCCTAGCCTCCCCTTCGTCGCGAGAGTGGACTCTGGCGGGGATGGCGGGGGGGCTGCGAGGGACGACCCATTCCCCCCCTTCCCCTCACTCTCCCTTCACGTGTGCGCGCAGATCCCACAGGCGACGCGTCTTGACTTAAGGGGAGTGCGGGGGGGGGGGGGGGCTATGGTGCGGCGGCCCTTTCGCTATTGGGGGGGGGGCGTCAGAGCAGACAGTGGGTTGCTGGGGTAGGCTGTGCCCACCCCCACTTCACCACAACAGTGGGGAGGGGGCTCGGGAAAGGGGGACCCTATGCATGCGCGGGGAAGCAAGGGGGGGGGGGAAGGTTGTGGAGCTTTCTGACAGCCGCGTTTGCAGCCCCGACTCAAGGCCTGGCCTCCTCTTCGTGGCAAGAGGGGACTCTCTACTCTTGGCGGGGGGGGGGGCTGCGAGGGACGACCCATTCCCCCCTTTAAACCCTTCACGTGTGCGCGCAGATCCCACAGGCGACGCGTCTTGACTTGTGGGGAGTGCGGGGGCTATGGTGCGGCGGCCCTTTCGCTATGGGGGGGGGAGGGCGTCAGAGCAGGCGCTTCCCCTCTTGCGTGCCCCCCCTTCACCACCCACAGCAACACAACGCGGTTGAAGCTGTCGGCATGGCGCCCGCTCCGCCGAGGAAACAAGCAATGCGGGAGGAGGAGGAAGAAGAGAGAGGAGGAAGGCAGCGACGAAGCCCCCCCTCCCTCATTCCCCTACTCACCCCCCCCCCCTCACCGCCTACCTACCTTTGAGCGCCGCAGACGAGACACAGAGCCGCGAAAGCCGAGACGAGTCCACTCAGCGCCTCTGCCTGGAGTCTCCACATTTTGCTGGCTGTCCTGCTGGCGCTGCCCCCTCCTCCGCCTGGCCCTCCGCCTGAGCCTCCGCGGGGCCTCCAGCAGCATCCTCCTCCTCCTGGGCCCTCAGCGCCGCCGCCGCATCCTCGCCCCCCCTCTCGACCCCTCCCTTCCCCCCTCCCCCGCGAGACCCCTCTCTTCCTGGGGGAGAAGAAGAAGGAGAAGAAGGAGAAGAAGGAGAAGATGGACCCAGGAGCCCGAGCCCAGCGACGCCCGTCGTGGCGCTGCGGAGGAACCGGGGCCGCGCGCGGGAGGCAGGCAGGCAGGCAGGCGGGCAGGGAGGGGCGAGGAGCAAAGGAGGGAGGGGGCGAGCCAGCGAGCGAGCGAGGGGGGGGGAGGGAGGGGAGAGGGAGGCCCAATCTGCTGCTGCCTCTCCGCCGCTCGACGGCGCTCTTCCGAGGGAGGACGGTGGCCAAGGCGGCAGGGGAGGAGGAGGAGGAGGAGGGCTCCCTCCCCGCCCCTCCCCCCTCCCTCTCGGAATCTATTTTTAGAGCGGAGACCCGGCCTTCAGGTTCGGAGGCGAGGGGAGGGGCCCGGAGCGAGCGGCCCTCGAGAGCGAAATCCAGCCCCCCCTCCCCCCACTTCCTACAAAGGGGAAGGAAGGGCCGGTCGGGGGACACTAGGAGGGGTTCTTGGGGGGGGAAAGGGCAGCTCCGGGGAGAGGGGCAATGCCTTTGGTGGGGGAGAAAAGGGGCAAGGGGAAGAGATTTTTGCTCCAACGTTCGGACTCTATTCGACGGCGGGACGGCGCTCCTTCCTTCCTTCCTTCCTTCCTCCCTTCCTTCTAATTTCCTTCCTTCTTCCTTCCTTCCTTCCTTCCTTCCTTCCTTCCTTCCTCCCTCTCTTTCTTGCCTCCTTCTTTCCTTCCTTCCTCCGTCCTTCTTTCCTTCCTTCTTCTTTCCTTCCTTCCTTCCATGCTCCCTCCCTCCCATCCCACCAGGCATGTAGCCAGGGGGGGGCTAAGGGGGCTTCACCCCCCCCCGAAATTCTCAGGGTGGTCCGCGAGAAGGCCTTACTGGTACATTATTTAAACTGTTATGCTTATTCATATCATGATCTGATCACCATGCTCATTATATCCCACATTAATGGGGTTATTGGGATAACAATACAAAAGGTTTGCTAGGGTAGACCCCCTTCCACCCAGTCTCAGCCCCCCCCCCCGAACCAAACTCAGCCCCCTCCGAAACAAAATCCTGGCTACGGCCCTGCATCCCACCTTCTGAGCTTCTTTCTTTCTTTCCTTCCTTCCCTCCTTCCTTCCTGCTTTCTTCCCTCCCTCCTTTCTTTGTTTCCTTCCTCTCTTCTTCCCTCTCTTCCTTGCCTCCTTTTTTCCTTCTTCTTCCCTTCCTTCCTTCCATCCTCCCTCCCTCTCGTCCCTCCTTCTTCCCTTCCTTCTTTCTTCCCTTCCTTTCTTCCTTCCTGCTTTCTTCCCTCCCTCCCTTCTTTCCTTCTTTCCTTCTTTCCTTTCCTCCTCCCTCCCTTTCGTCCCTCTTTCTGAGCTTCCTTCTTCCTTCCCTTGCTTTCTTGCTTCCTTCCTGTTTTCTTTCCTCCCTCCTTTCTTTGTTTCCTTCCTTCTTCTTTCCTTCCTTCCTTTCCTCCCTCCCTCCCATCCCTCCTTCTGAGCTTCCTTCTTCCTTCCTTCCTTCCTTCCTTCCTTCCTTCTTCCCTCCCTCTCTGCTTTCTTTGTTTCCTTCCTTCTTTCTTCCCTTCCTTCCTTCCTGCTTTCTTTCCTCCCTCCCTCCTTTCTTTGTTTCCTTCCTTCCTTCCTTCCTTTCCTCCCCCCCCCTTTCTTTCAGCAGAGGCTGGGCGGGCCTCTCTCAGGAGTGCTTGAGTCGGGCCCACGACTCGATGGCCTCTGGGTGCCGCCCCCCCCCCCCCGGCGCGCCCTTAAACCCCGCGTTTGCATCCAAGGCTTTCCCCAGGCCCATCTTTTGCACGACAACTGAGAATCAGTTCCTGGCATCACGGGGGGGGGGGGGGGTGTCAGTGATCATCAAAGAGAAAGGAGGTGCTGGGGGAGGGGTTGTGAAATTGGGAGATGCCTCCTCCCTGTCCCCTCCCCTTCCTCCTCTTCCCAAGTGGTCCATTGGCAGGACCTCCATGTGATGCTGCGTCGCCTAGCAACGGTCCGGGCAGCTCGGGCGCTGATGCTGCGCGCGGGGGGGGGGGGGCGCAGAGGCTTCTTCTTCTCCTCTGAAACCGCCTCTCGCCTTCCACCGGGTGGGCGCCTCCATCGCGGCCTCGTTCTCGGAGGGCCCCCCAAGTGAGGGGACCGGCTTGGGCTTCTATTCGCACCTCTCTCTGCCTTTGCTTCGGGGCGATCCCTTTCAACAGGTCGGAGGAAGGACGTCGGGATTGACGACAAGGAAGACTTTGTGTTGTCGAAGGCTTTGCGTGGCCGGAATCCCTGGGTTGCTGTGAGTTCTCCAGACTGTCTGGCCATGTTCCAGAAGCATTCTCTCCTGACGTTTCGCCCCCATCTATGGCAGGCGTCCTCAGAGGTTGTGAAGTCTGTTGGAAACTAGGCAAGTGGGGTTGATATACCTGTGGAATGATGTCCAGGGTGGGAGAAAGGACTCTTCTCTGCTGGAGGCAAGCCTGAATGCTGCAATTGATCTCCTTGATTAGCTTTGAAAAGCCTTGCAGCTTCAAAGCTTGGCAGCTTCCTGCCTGGGGGAATCCTTTGTTGGGAAGTGTTCGCTGGCCTTGATTGTTTCTTGTCTGGATTTCCCCTGTTTTTTGAGTGTTGCTCTTTATTTACTGTCCTGATCTTAGAGATTTTTTTAAATTCCGGTGGTCAGATTGCGTTCAATTCCATGGTTTCCTCCTTTCTGTCGAAATTGTGCACATCAGGGCTGCCCAGGAAGTCGATCGCGATCGGCCAGTCTATCCCGGGACCGAAGGAGGTCGATCCCAGCAGGATGGGGCGCTTCTCAGAGGGGGCGGAGCCAGGCCACACCAAGCTCCGCCCCATCCCTGGCTTCGGCACTCCCAGCAGCTTCTCCAGGCTTGAGGATGGGAGGGCAGGGCCAAGCCAGCCTTCTGCTAGCTATGTCACCACTGGCTTGGCATTGCCATCCTCAAGCCTGGAGAAGCTGCTGGGAGCTCCAAAGCCAGCGGGGAGGAGCTTGGTGTGGCCTGGCTCCACCCCCCTCTGGCTTCCGCTCTAACAGCAGCTTCTCCAGGCTTGAGGAGGGCAGGCCCCAGCCTCTCTGGCTATGTCACCACTGGCTTGGCATTGCCATCCTCAAGCCTGGAGCAGCTTCCAAAGCCAGAGGGGGAGGAGCTCCAGGCTTGAGGAGCTTCTCCAGGCAATCCCAAGCCAGCCTTCTGCTAGCTATGTCACCACTGGCTTGGCATTGCCATCCTCAAGCCTGGCCAGCGGGGAGGAGCTGCTGGGAGCTCCAAAGGCCAGGCCAGGGCTAGCTATGTCACCACTGGCTTGGCATTGGGGAGGGGCTGCTGGGAGCTCCAAAGTCAGAGGGGAGGGGGGCGGGGCTTGGTGTGGCCTGGTTCCCCCCCTGTGGTTTCCACTCTACCAGCAGCTTCTCCAGGCTTGAGGATGGCAATGCCAAGCCAGTGGTGGCAGAGCTAGCACAAGGCTGGCTTGGCACTGCCATCCTCAAGCCTGGAGAAGCTGCTGGTAGAGCTGAAGCCAGAGGGGGGTGGAGCCAGGCCCCGCCAAGCCCCGCCCCCACCCCCCCCTTCCCCTCCCAGCCTTGAGGAGGTAGGTAGAGCTTTCTGACTTAGTTTTATTATAAGTAGCTCGCGTACTGAAAAGTGTGGGCACCCCTGGTCCACATGCTTCTTTTGGAGCTCAATGGCTTCTCTGTGTCGACTCACATGGTGGTTGCGAGAGTCGTCCAGCATTTCTGTGTTCTCAAATAATACGCTGCGTCCAGATTGGTCCACCCAGTGCTTTTCTATGGCTGATTACTCTGGTTGAATTCCAGACAGCAAACAACCAGGGCCTACTAATCACCTCCCAACAAAGGATTCCTCCAGGCAGGAAGCAGCCAATGTGATTTTCCTGCTTCTTAGCCGGGGGTTGGACTGGATGGCCCATGAGCCATCTTCCAACTCTATGATTCTATCAAGCCTTGAAGCTGCCAGGCTTTTCAATGCTAATCAAGGCGATTGATTGCAGCATTCAGGCCCGGATTAACCAATTTTGGCGCCCTAGGCCACACTTTGGAATTACGCCCCCAAACCAAACTCTACCGCACCCCCCACCTCACGGCTCCGCGCTCCTCCTCCTCCCTCCGCGCGCCCCGGGGGTGAGCCTTCCCTTCCTTCCTCCTCTTCCTCACCACACACCTGGCTTTCTTGAGTCAAGGAAGCCGGGCACATCGCGGAGAAGGAGGAAGGGAAGCCCCACCCCCGCATCGCGGAGGAGTAGGAAGGGGAGGCCTGCCCCGCATCACGGAGAAGGAAGAAGGGAAGCCCCGCCCCCGGAAGCGCCCAAAGATCGACTTAAAAAAATAAATTTGGGGGTCCAGATCTGGTCCCCCCCCCCCGCTGCGCCTTTAGGCCGTGGCCTAGTGTGGCCTTATGGGTAATCCGGGCCTGCCAGCATCCAGACTTGCCTCCAGCAGAGAAGAGTTCTTTCTCCACCCTGATATATAAACCTCACTTGCCTAGTTTCCAACAGACCTCACAACCTCTGAGGTTGCCTGCCATAGATGGGAGCGAGACGTCAGGAGAGAATGCTTCTGGAACATGGCCAGGCAGCCCGGAAAATGCTCAGCAACCCAAATAAAACTTTGTCCCACTGATTAAGGCAACAAGGTAAAGAGCTTTCAACCCCACCCCCACTTTCAAGAGGTGCATTTTTGAACAGGCAAAAGGAAAAGGGGGTCCGGCGGGGGGGGGGGATATTTGGTCCGCCTTATTGCCTCCCCTCCCTCTTAAAGGCCTTTCTTGGAAGCAGGACAAAAACTAAGCATGAACTGACCAGTGCATTAAGAGGAGCCCCTATTGAATAAGGAGCAGATGAGTGTCATCAGGAGACCTCATTTGGGTTTGAGGTTCCAAAGAGGACTGTGTAGTCAAGTGGGCATGGCACTGACAACTGGACTGAGGCCTGTGCAGTGACCCAATGGCAGGAGCTGCAAGGTTTCATTGCCATGCCATCAAAGTCAATGGCCCTGTTCTGTGAGAAAGGAAACCTTCTAGTTCCTGGGGATCAGAAGATAAGTGTGTTTTACGTCTCCGTTTACAACATGGGCCACAAATATAAACATACTAGCTGTACCCGCCACATGTTGCTGTGGCCAACTTTCCCTCCCTCTTTCTCTCCTTTCTTTCTCTCCTTTCTTTCTCTCATTCCTTCCTTCCTTCCCTTTTTTCCTTTCATTCTCTCCTTCCTTCCTTCCTTCTCCTCCTCTTCCCTTCCTCCCCTCTTTTCTTCCCCTTCCTTCCTTCCCTACCTATTCTTGGACGGCTACTCCCAGCAGTCCTCCTGATCAATCCATCTACCTACCTATCTATCTCTGTCTGATGTAAGCCGCTCCGAGCCTCTGGGGAGTGGTGGTCTATACATTTGAAATAATAATAATAATAATCTTAATCTATCTTATCTATCTGGAGGATTGCTGGGAGTTGCAGTCCAGGAATAGGAAATTGGAAACATGCAGGGATTGGGATGCTCTCAAAGAAATGCAAGGAGAAGAAAGCTTGCAGCTTGGAAACAGTGCATTTGGGTCATCCTCCTCTCCTAAAGGGCTTGGTCTAGACCAGTGCTGTCCAACTTCTGGCGGGTCCAGGGCCGGATAAGAGGTCACTGATGACCTGCGGGGCCCCGCCCCCAGGCCCCGCCCCCTCCTAAAGCCGCCGAAAAAGGAGTAGGCGGCGCCAAGAAGAGCAGCGCGTCACAGTCCTGGCGTGAATGCGCTGCTCTTGGCACTGCCTATATCCTCCTTTTCGCGCCCCCTTCCTAGGCCGGGGAGCCGCCGGAGGAGGAGTAGGCGGCGTCAAGAGCAGCGTCATGCCAGGCCTGTGACGCGCTGCTCTTGACGCCGCCTTCTGCCCTAAAAAATTAAAAATGGCGGCTGAGGGCATAGGTGGGGCCGTGTCCAACAGGCTACGGGGCCGGATCCGGCCCCGGGGCCGCCAGTTGGATAGCCCTGGTCTAGACTCTAGAGCAGTGTTTCCCAACCTTTTTTCAGCCGCGGCACATTTTTTACATTTACCGAATCCTGGGGCACACCACCAACCAAAATGACACAAAACGACACTCTAACACAGTAATACATGTAGTTAATATGTTTTTAAATGTATTTATACACTCAGTGTGAAACCTGGGCCTGTTTCGATGAACACAACATAGATATCCTGGCAGGAATGGCAGAAAGACACATGCAAAGGTCTTGCTCAACAGCTGGGAGTTATAGTTCACCCGCAATCAAAGAGCATCCTGAACTCCACCAATGATGGAATGGAATCTAACTTCCCACACAGAAGTCCCATAACCAAGAGAAAATACTATAAGAGTTTGGTGGGCATTGACCTTGAGTTTTGGAGTTGTAGTTTACCTATATCCAGAGAGCACTGTGGAGGGGAGGGAAGAAGATGTGGGGCGAGTCTGCACAGTAGCGCCCTCATGGGCCACGTCTTCCTCCCTCCCACAGAAGCGGCAGCGTGAGCAAAGCGAGGCAAAGCGAGCTGGGAAGAAGGGAGCCCGAGTGGAGAAGAAAAAGTGTTCGGCAGGAGGGGGAAGAAAGGGGATTGGAGGTTCCCATTTCCCACGGCACACCTGATGATCGCTCACGGCACACTAGTGTGCCACGGCACACTGGTTGGGAAACACTGGTCTAGAGGATGCTGGGAGCTGTAGTTTGGAAGAGAGTGTGGACATGCTGTTGTGTGTTTTGTTTGCCAGAAGGAGTCATTTTGCGCCTGTGCCGTAGCATCCTTTTGCTTTTTGGGCTTTCTAAGTCCCTTCCGTTGTGTTTTTCAGTGTTTTTATGAGTGATGGTCACTTGTTGACCTGATAGGTGTATTGCGTCCAAATTTCATGTTATATTTTTATTTATATAGATATGGTCTTAGCGCAGTCATGGGCCAACTCGGGTCCTCCAAGTGTTTTGGATTGCAACTCCCACCATTCCTCACAGCCTCGGGCCCTTTCCTTTCCCCCCTCAGCTGCTTAAGCTTGTCCATGCCTGCCTTAGAGTAACGTTTCTTTGAGCCTGAACAATAAATGTTTTGGTATCAGCATCGCTTCTGTGTTTGGTCTATGAGAATTCCTTTGAGAGGAGCCCTGTGGGTCTTTGGGTGGCACATGGCTTCCTAAGAGGAGCTGCCCCAGTTCCCTCCCTCCGCTGCTGCTTCCCTGGTGCGCCATGTGTGACCACTGTGCCCACCAAATGCATCCCAGGAGATGAACACGTGGGCAGCTTGGCTGTGATGGAGGTCGATGAGCTGTTCTTGTCACATTTTTAGTTATTCATCTTTCTCCAGAAGGGGAAACAAAAACACATGCTCACGAGACCCGGTGGTGCAATGGGTTAAATCTTTGTGCCAGCAGGACTGAAGACCAACAGGTCAGAGGTTTGAATCCGGGGAGAGCGCGGATGAGCTCCCTCTCTCAGCTCCAGCTCCCCATGCGGGGACATGAGAGAAGCCTCCCACAAGGATGGCAAAACATCCTTGTGGGACAGGCCCGGATTACCCATAAGGCCACCCAAGGCCATGGCCTAGGGGCGCAGTTCACATGGACCGAAAAAAATATTGAAACAAAACGCGTGGCATGGAGATTACTCTCTCTCGGGGGAGGGCAGGGGGAGAGCGCTGTGAGGGGTTGGGGGAGGAGGCAATGGCGCCCCCCCTTGCCATCGCCCCCGCCCCCTTGTCAAGGAAGGAGGGCGTGAGATGGAGGAGGCAGAGGGAAGCGCCCGGGGCCACTGCCGGGCATGCGCGGCACCCAGGAACATGGTGGAGGAGGCAGAGGCGCCCGCGCCCTCCTGCTGCACATGCCCGGCAGCGGCCCTGGGGGCAGGGCTTCCCTCTGCCTCCTCCTCTTCCTCCTCGCGCCCTCCTTCCTTGAGTCAAGGGAGGGTGCAAGGAGGAGGAGGCAGAGGGAAACAGAGATGTTTAGTGCTATATAAGAAATGGGTTTTTGGGGCTGCCTTTGCGGCGATCAAAGAGTTGATGTCTGGTTCTTGTCTCTGACTCTCCTGTGTTCCTGATATCAAGTGCCTTGTTCCTGTTTCCTGATACTCGTGAGTTATGGGCTATTTCTCCACTTTGTTCTTGGGGTGAGCTGCTATGGCAGCTCTAGCTGATGTTTGGGCAAAGGTGGGGGGTTTGGAATTCAATGTCTGCTTTTCTGTTTAGTTGCCTGCCGTGTATTCCTGTGGCGGGGCTTGGTCTCCGCTGAGTTTACGTGAGTTCCTGCTACAGAACCTGGTATTGTATGAAATAGAGGGAGGCTGGCATTGTGTTTTATGGGGGCTATGATTTGTGCTATTCATTAGGGGTGGATATCTCCGGCTTTAAATACTTTGAAATCTGTTAATTTTTGTATTTAAAATTAATTTCAAAGCTTTTTGACCCTCGGGGCCCAACCCGGAAGTGTAATTTCTATACCGAACCTGGGTGCCGCCATTTTTCTTTTTCTTTTTAAAATAATTTTTATTAAAGGTTTTTCACATCATATACATAAAAACGACATACTATCTAACTACTGGATTTGGGTAATGGTTAGAAGGTAGGATAGTTCGGTAAGGGGAAAGGGGTGGTGGGATTGGGGAAGGTTGAACAAGGGTAACACAACTGGGGTTGGGGATATCTGACTTCCAAATCTTCCTTCTTCGATTGTTATCTTTGTTTATTTCTTCTTAATACTTTCTTGTCTTTGGCTTCTCCTTTATTACCTCTCTTATTTTTTCTTCTATTTACACTAGTGGTTGGTCGATTACTCCAGCGTTGTCTCCCCTTCATCCTTTACAAAACTTTCTCTATATGTTCCATAAGTAATCCAGTCTGTCTTTTTAATGGGTCTACCATAAGATGTTTTCATGGCATATGTTAATTTATCCATATCTTTTATCTCGTCGGTCTTGTTTAACCATTCTTCAATTGTGGGTATTTCCTTTTGTTTCCATTTTTTTGCATAAGTCATTCTGGCTGCTGTACTCAGGTAGGTGAATAAGATGTCCTGATTTACATCCAAATCTAGTTCCTCGTCGGTGATCCCTAGTAGGAAGTATTCTGGCTTCCTACTTATCTTTCTTTGTAATATCTTTTCACACCCTCTTTGTATTTCCTTCCAATATGCCACCGCTCTTGGACAGGTCCACCACATGTGGTAGAATGTGCCCACTTCTTTCTCACACTTCCAGCAGTGACTATTCGCTGTCTTATACATTAGCCCTATTTTATGTGGTGTAATGTACCACCTATAAAACATTTTAAACCAATTTTCCTTTAAGTCTATTGCGTAAGTATATTTAATTTTTCGCTGCCATATTTCTTCCCACTCCTTCAAAGCAATTGACCTGCCAATGTTTTGTGCCCACTTAATCATGCAGTCTTTTACTGTCTCTTTTTCTGTTGCCCATTCTAGTAATATATTGTATATATTTGTTATATTCTTCTTATCTTTGTTCACGATTTTTTCAAAAAATTCATCTTTTACTACAAAACCCACAACCTTGTCTTTTTTGTAGTGTTCTCTGACCTGCATCATCTGTAACCACGAGAATGATTTAAATTTGTTTGTAATTTCTTCCTTGGTTTTAAGATAAAGTTCTCCTTTTTCTTTACTTAAAATGTCCTTTTTCTAAAGGCCACGTTATTAGGTCGGTTTTTGCCCTCTCAGTTCTCAACTCGCGAGAGCTGAGGAGGGAAAAAACGCCCTTCCTTTTCCCTGCAAAGACCTACAGCGCATCTTAGCAGGGAGAAAGGAAGTGCGGACGCCCCTCCTTTTCCCTGCTAAGACCTACAGCGCATCAAGCCTTGATGTGTGTTAGTTCTCAGCACAGCAGGGAAGGAGGTGTGGAAGATATCCCCACCTCCTTCCCTGCTGAGAACCAACAGGAAACAATAACGAATGTTCGTTAATAATTACGTTTCAATAACGAAATTTTATGGACATTTTTCGGAACAATTTCTATATCGAACCACCAATGACAATCCCCCATGCAAGTTTAGAAACAATTTTTTGATGGCTCAACCACCCCTACTATGCATGTATACTCAGCTCCTGATTGCCTTGGATGATCTCCTCCTTTTCGTCTGCCTTTCTCCTGCTTTGGATTTCTGGACCGGATTCGTGACTACTCTTCTGGATTCTCCCTTCGGACTTTGCAGACGGACGTCTGTTGTTTGTTTTGGGCTGTTTTGTTGCTTTGTTTTGTGGGACTCTTTCCTGGGATTTTTGAGGGCTTTTGAGCTGAGTGGGCTACTTTTTTGTTTGTCCTTTTCCCAGTTATTGTTCAATGAACCTTTTGCTATCCCCTTTTACTCCTGGGTCTGGCTTCCTTGGTCTCTGCATTACCACATTTTGCCTGGAGAAAGGCAAAATGTGTCCTCACTGGAAGGGAGACAAAGGCAGAGAGGCAGCAATGGAGAACCGCCACATGGCCAAGCCGGGACAATGAAAATACTTTTTGCTAAATCTCCAAAGGGGGAGGAGATAGTGACAAGCAAGAAGAGTAAAAATAAAGCCCCTTCTGGGATAAACACGCATAGGAATATGGAAGAAGAATCCCTCACCCTAATCCTATGTCTCTAGCTACTCATTGAGGACTGGAGACTTGATACAAGAGACTTGTGCAGTTCAGGGATGAAACGAAACATTCTCTCTAGGCGAAATGTAGCTGCATGGACTTTTCCCCCTTTACCCTAGTTAGCAGCACCAAGACCTTTTCGATCAAGAATGTATTTCTTCGACTTCAATAAAGAGTTTTGAATCTTAAGTTCTGACTCTGCAATCCTGATCCGTCCTAAGACATAGACGCCTATCCCAGCTCATCACATGTAAGCTTCTGCTGGTTACGAAGTTTACTTCTGTACTCCACTATATTTATGGTGGAATCACCCCAACGGGGGGTTATTTTTGAGCCTAACAGCTCAGATTCCCCAACATAAACAATTGTGTTTCCAATGATGGAAAGGAAAAGCTTGGGGAGCATCTCTGCCGGACCCACTTTATCTGCCTCAGTTCAATGCTATGGAATCCTGTGGGCTGCGGCTTGTCAAGGCCTTGAGCCTTCTCTGCCAAACTACAAATCTCAGGATGCATAGCATTGAGCCCTGGCCATTCAATTAGAGAGGTCGTCCCTCAAAGAGGAGCTCTAGGTGCAGCTCCTGAAGCAGCTTCCCCTTTGGCTTTGGCTCAGCACTCAGATTGCTATATGAGACAGATCTAATGAGCACCCCAATTTTGGCAAGGCCATTTATCAAAAAAGCGTGAGCATTAGATTTGAGTAAATACAGTATGTTACAGTGCCGTTGATGGATTTGGGAGGAATGGGTGGCTCATGGGAAAGGTTGTTGAGTTTTTGGAGACTTCTAAATGCACCGGTGAAGGTCACTGCAAAGCTACAGACAAACAAACGAACCAATATAGTATTCACAAATATAGTATATAATATCCAATAAACATCAAATAAGCATCATCATAGAACCTCAAATAGTAATAATATCGTGCCCTAATGTGGGCTCCTACCTATTGCAGATTATAAGTCCAGGAATCCTCAATTAGTGTCTGTAATCAGGTAAGTCCCCGATGTCAATAATTGCAAATAGTAATAATCCACAATCAGGGCCAGTTCGTCCATTAGGTGGACTACGCAGGCGCGTAGGGCGACGTCACTGGGGAGGGGCGACGTCACCCGGGAGGGGCGCCGCCCGCGCCCGTGCCATCCACGCTACTCCGCCACCGCGTTGGCCAGGCCTCCGCAGCTGGCCCAGCCGCCGCCGCTGCTCATGCCACGCCTTTGTTAGGCAGCCCGGGGCACTCCGGCTGCCTAACGCCCCGCATGCGCGGAGCTTTGGAGCCAGTGCGTGTGCAGATTGGCACATGCGCACTGGGGGGGCACAATTTTGTTTCGCGTACCCCCCCGGGAACAGCTTGGTCTGTCCCTGTCCACAATAAGCGTATTTCCCAGTCCAGGGGAGTAAAAGCGTCCAGGTAAGTAAATCCACAGTATTTAGGTTCAAATGGGTGTAAGCCGCAGAGTAAAATCAATAAATCCAGAATGGTAACACAACAGAAGAACACAAGGGTGTGTAGACCCAAACTCATAACATTTGCCGAATGGTGATAATAAGGTTGGCTGACGAGGAAGTCGCTACACAGGAATCCCCTCCCGTTTCGACCCCCCACGGGGTCTTTCTCAAGGCCATCAATTTCGAAGTGTGTCTCTGTCAGAGTTGGTAGTGATACATATCAGCGCGGCAATCAGAATCTCACAGCCAAAGTAACAGGCTACTATCCATATGGTGAATAGGGCAAATTGATGGGCCTCTCTTTCATTGTGTTGCCAAAAGTTGCAGTGAGCCTGAAAGCAAGCAACGCCAGGTTGTAAGTATCGTTTGAAGTACTTCCCTGTTTGTCCTCCCCATTTTCCAATGGCTGTCTTAACATGATGTCTGCGCAAGAGGGTATCTTTCTGCATAGACCCAGACTGGGATCCAGTGGGTTAGTCCGGTTTGGAGGAAAGCCACTGAATGAATTCTTTGATAATGAGTACAGCCACTTCAAAGTATCTACTGAGGGCTCACAAGGTAATTTAAAACTTTATCCTGCTCCCCCCCCCCCAAAAAAAAAACAATGCCAGGAACGACTTGAGAAACAGCACCAGGGGCTCCTTACCTTATCAGGCTGCAACTTGACAACTGACCATGATATGATAATTTGACAATCACACAACTTGGACTCTGAGGAAGAAGTATGTTTTTTTAAGCCTGACTTCCTGTGAACATTTTGATCTGTTTGCTTAACATGAAATTTTCCTTTTTCCGTGTGTCACACAAGGCAGATCAACCATTCATGGCTTGGGTGCGTTCTATCAAATGGCGAGAGGCCTCTTCCTGTCTGTATTGGATCCTGGCTCTTCATGGCTGTGGTGCCACGGGGTGACCCTAAACAGTGGGTCCTAAGGCTCTTGGCTATCTTGAAGGGGCTACTTCCCCCATCCCATCCTCCTCCAAAGACTGAGGAACAAGCCCCCCCTCTTAATGGGGAGGGGACTTTTGCCTTGGTGGGGGGTGTGCCTCTCTGCTAGGATGGAGCTGAGCGGAGAGGCCAAGGGGACATCTCTGGAGCCACTACAACAAAAGCTCCTCCTAAGCTCCGTGCATGGAGGGGAGGGGAGGGTCCCACTCTTCAGCAGCTCAGACCTGACAAGGCCTCTTCCTGCTTGGCAAGGGAGGTGCTCAGGAGCAAGAGACTCAGCAGGCAGAATAAGGTAAAGGTAAAGGTTTCCCCTGACATTATGTCTAGTCATGTCCGACTCTGGGGGTGATGCTCATTTCCATTTCTAAGCTGAAGAGTCGGTGTTGTCCATAGACACCTCCAAGGTCATTTGGCAGGCATGATTGCATGGAGCACCATTACCTTTTCGCTGGAGTGGTGTATATTGATCTACTCATATTAGCAGGTTTTCAAACTGCTAGGTTGGCAGGAGGTGGGGCTAACAGTGGGAGCTCACCCTGCTCCCTAGATTCAAACCATCAAGCAACTCAGAAGTTTAACCCACTGCACCATTGGAAGCTCTATGGGTGTGTGTGTGTGTGCGTGTATACACACACACACACACACACACACACACATATTTTCATGTCAGTATGTTGTGATTGTGTTGTTTGTTGCTGTGAACCACCCTGAGCCTTTTGGGAAGGGTGGTATATAAATCAAAATAATAAATAAATAAATACACACACACACAGACACACACACATATATATATTCATGTCAGGTAGTGACTTGAGAAACTGCAAGTTAATTCTGGTGTGAGAAAATTGGTTGCCTGCAAGGACGTTGCCCAGGAGATGCCCGGATATTTTACCATTCTGTGAGAGGCTTCTCTCATGTCCCCACATGGGAAGCTGAAACTGACAGATGGGAGCTCACCCCCTTCCTGGATTCAAACCGCCAACCTTTCGGTCAGCAGTCCTACCGGCACATTTTGTGACCAGGGGCTCCTATATAATAATAATAATAATAACAACAACAACAACAACTTCATTTATATCCTGCCCTATCTCCCAGTAGGGACTCAGGGCAGTTAACAACAAATCGGCAAACATTCGATGCCGTAAGGTGCTGGACGAAGAACAAAATAACCAAAATCTCCTAAGTCCCACAAAACAAATCGACATCCACATTAAAATAATAACGATATTCCCCAAACTGAGAGATAACAACCAAATTACGAAGGCACAGGGACACGTCCTTCATCTCCCCAGTCCCAGAATGCCCCAAAGCAGCCTTCCCTGAGGTCCCATGCATTCTGGTTCCCTCAAGCAACCCAGCCGGGCTCAAAATGAAGCACCGGTTCAGGGACAGGGCCCTTTGGGGCTCTTTGGTTTGGGCTGGGTGCCCTTGGGAAGCCTTGCGACTTTGGAGGAAGCTGGCTCCATGCCTCAATCCCTGGGAGGCCTTCATGATCCCTCCTGCCTCCGGGCAGCATCTGTACTGTACTCCTCTTCTCTTTGTACGCTTTTCGTCCTCCTGCAGCCTCTGCAGGGCCCGCTCTGGCCATTGGAGGGAAGCAGAGCCCCAAGAACGAAGAGAAGGAGAAGGAGGGAGAGGGAGTGAGGAAGGCTGGGCACAGAGGGGGTCGAGGGGGAAATTGCTTGGGTGCCCTGCGCCTGCAGAAGGAAAGCTGCAGGTGGATGTCACTAGTCTGGACAGAGGGAAGCCTGGGGTGAGCACCTGGGATGGGGAGCTGCCGTATGCCAGGGGTTCTCCGTAAGGCATGGTTGCTTCATTCTGTTGGCATGACTTCTGCAAGCCCCTCTACCCTGCCCCTGAGGCTGCCTCCCAAAGCTGTTCCCTGGGGCTGAAGAGTGGGTCCCCCGGTTGCAACCCCCCCCCCTCTAGGCCCCTTGCCTGCTGCTGGAGAAGGCCTCTCCGTTTCGAGAGCAGGAAGGCCTTTGGGAGCAGTCCTGTTGGCAGGCCCGGATTAACCCCTTTTGGCGCCCTAGGCCACATTTTGGAATTACGCCCCCAAACCAACCTCTACCGCAAACTCCCCCCCCCCACACACACACACATTCCTTCTTTCCGACTGTCTCTCCTCTCTCACCGAGGGGTGGGATACCTCTCAGCTGGCGCACGTGGGCCCGGGATGTTGAGGGTGCAGCAGCTGCCCAGGATGCTGAGGGCGAGGTTGAGGGTGCGACGGGGCCTGGGGGCAGCAACCTCAGCAGCCTCCCCGCACTCCTGGAAGCAGGCGATGACACCAGCCTCCTTGATGTGCTGCATGCGGAGGGCCAGCAAGGCCTTGCCCAGGCCCGGCTTGGCGCCCTTGTGCAGCTGGGCCAGGCAGGAGCCCAGGGAGCCGCTCCCAGGCCCCTTCCCGGCACCTGGGCCTTTCGGAGCCGGCACCCAGGAACATTGGGGAAGGAGGCAGAGGCGTTCGCACCCTCCTGCCGCACACACATGCCCGGCAGTGGCCCCGGGGGCGGGGCTTCCATCTGCCTCCTTGCTGCACCCTCCTTCCTTGAAGTCTTCCGGGTCGCCAGGGTGATCAGCCGCTGCAGCTCGCCGACTGCTCCCACTGCAGGCCTGGATCGCCTCCCGGGATGGCAGGCACTCCAAAGCCGCCACTCCTCCGACTGTTCTCCGGAGTGGCAGGCTGTCAGCCGACGCAGGCCCCAGAGCCCGCGATGGGATGGCGGCAGCAGCACCCCTTCCTCTTGGCCCCGCCTCGGCGCACTTCTCCCTGGGCTAGACAGAATCGGCTGTCGGGCCGCATCCGGCCCGCGGGCCGTAGGTTGCCCAGGTCTGATCTAAGCTAACTACTCATTGAGGGCTGGAGTCAGAGATGAAACCCAGCAGGAGGGACAGAGTTCAGCACCTCGGAGAGCTCACATGAAGCTGATTGCCGGGCGGTTGGAAGTTGCCCTGAGCCCTGGCTTCTAAGAGGCTTCAAGGTCAAGGAAAGATGCAGAGTAGGACTGGGCCAACTTGGGCCTTCCCTCCAGACGTTTTGGACTTCAACTCCCACAATTCCTAACAGCCTCAGGCCCCATCCTTCCCCCACAGCCGGAAAAGGAATTGCGGGAGTTGAAGTCCAAAACACTTGAAGGGAAGGCCCAAGTTGGCCCATGCCTGTGCTACAACATGTGGCCATACAGCCTGGAAACACGGTAGTTTACCCTTCGACTTCCTGAGGAAGAGGCCATGGAGCAGGCCTGGGCAAACTTTGCCCCTCCAGGTGTTTTGGACTCCAACTCCCACAATTCCTAACGGCCTACCGGCTGTTAGGAATTGTGGGAGTTGGAGTCCAAAACACCTGGAGGGCCGAAGTTTGCCCAGGCCTGCCATTGAGGGATGTGCTCCTTCTCACTGTGTTCTGACCATCCCTTCAGCGGGGAGGAGCGAGGGCCCCCCAAGGGCCCGGGGCCAGTTCCTTAGAAGGGGCTTTGGCCAGCCAGGAAGAGAGTGGGCCAAGGCTTCATGGAGATCCTTCAGGAGAAGGCGTGAGGAAGCGGAGAGCCTCAGCCAGGCGCCTCATCTAAATCCGGGGCTCCAGGGAAGAGGACCCTCGCCCCTAAGGCTCCTGAGGGGGGGGGCTGACTCCCTACGTCGCAGTGGTTCTCAACCTTCCTAATGTGGTGACCCCTTAATACAGTTCCTCATGATGTGGTGACCCCCAACCATAACATTATTTTCATTGCTACTTCATAACTAATTTTGCCACTGTTATGAATAGTAATGATAATATCTGATATGCCAGATGTATTTTCACTCACTGGACCAAATTTGGCACAAATACCTGATGTGCCCACATTTGAATATGGGGGGGGGGGGAATTGATTTTGTCCTTTGGGAGTTGTAGTTGCCGGGATTTATAGTTCACCTACAATCAAAGAGCATTCTGAACTTCACCAATGACGGAATCGAACCAAACTTGGCACACAGAATTCCCATGACCAACAGCAAATGCTGGAAGGGTTTGGCGGGCACTGACCTTGAGTTTGGGAGTTGTAGTTCACCTATATCCAGAGAGCAATGTGGACTCAAACAATGTTGGATCAGGACCAAACTTGGCAATATGCCCAAATATGAACACTGGTGCAGTTTGGGAAAAGAAACTTGATATTTGGGAGTTGTAGTTGCTGGGATTTATAGTTCACCTACAATCAAAGAGCATTCTGAACCCCACCAATGATGGAATTGAACCAAACTTGGCACACACAATTCCCATGACAAACAGAAAATGCTGGAAGGGTTTGGCGGGCACTGACCTTGAGTTTTGGAGTTGTAGTTCTCCTAAATCCTGAGAGCACTGTGAACTCAAACAATGATGGATTTAAGACCAAACTTGGCAATATGCCCAAATATGAACACTGGTGCAGTTTGGGAAAAGAAACTTGATATTTGCGAGTTGTAGTTGCTGGGATTTATAGTTCACCTATAATCCAAGAGCATTCTGAACCCCACCAATGATAAAATTAGGCCAAATTTCTCACACAGAACCCCCCATGAACAACAGAAAATATTGTCTTTTCTGATGGTCTTTGGCGACCCCTCTGACATCCCCTCACGACCCCTTCCAGGGGTCCCGACCCCCAGGTTGAGAAACAGTGCCCTACGACGCCTGGGGCGGGGAGATTGCCATGAAGAGCGGGGAGGGCGGCGTGGCGCCAAGAAGGAGCGGGAAGGAGTGGCGTTTGCTTGCAAGCCTGCCTGCGCGAGCGAGAGAGAGAGGGGCTCAGAGACCCTGCGCCTGGTAGCTTGGGGGGCCACAAGGCCCAGAGACCCCGCCCCGCCCTCCGAGACCCTTCCCCTTCAGCATTCGCTTCTCTCCCGACGAGAGGCGCCTCCGGTGCAGCGCGGCCACGAAGCGTCCCCTCCCCTCTGCGTCTGCCCCGGAGACCCTCTGGAGGGCATACCCCCGCCCCGCCCCCTCTCCCTGCCCCTCTGCTCGCCCCCCTCCCGCCAGGCGCGGCTCCCATGCGCCCCTCCGACCGGCGACAGGAGGAGGAGGAGGAGGCGAGGCGGACCCCGCGTCTCCTCCGCAGCTCCCGCAGGTCAGAACGGGTGGGGTGGGATTGGGGGGGGGTCTCTGGGGGCCCTTTAGAGGAGGCAGGGGCAGGGGCAGGGGGGCATCCCGAACCGTTAGTGCGTGTGCGTGTCGGTGGGACTTTGGCGTGGAGAGAAGGCCTCCTTATTCCGTGCCCCAGTCTCCCCCCCCCGCCTTGCCCCCTCCCCTCAGCAGAGCCGCCGACAGCGCCTGCCCCCCCTCCCACCCCCCTTTCCCCTTTCCCTCCGGCGGCGGCGGCTGATTAATGTGTTGCTGCAACAAAGGAGGGGCGGCGGTGGCGGCGGATCGGTAAGACGGAGAGGGAGGGTTGCGTTTTCCCAGGGGGAGGGGGGTGGGATGGCGCCACCGGTGGGCCCCCCTCCTTCCCCCTCCCCCAGTCCTTCACTGGGCTGGAGCCCACTCGGTGTCGCTATAGGGGTCTCACTCGGTGGCGTTTGTCGGCCTCCCTCTCCCCCCCCCCCCAAGAAAAATGGGGGGGGGGGGAATGAGGGAGGAAGGGCAAGGTCTCCTCCACCACCCTCTACCCCCCTCCCCCCAAGAAAAGGACCCTCCTGACCTCCTTCCCCGTCTTCCCCATTCTGGAGGGGCGCCTTTCCTACTCAGGGGCCCCTCGGTGGGGGTAGAGGGAGGGGGGGTCCTCTTCTGCTCCGTACCCTTCCCAGGGTTTCGGCCCCTCTTCTCTCCCCCCTTTTGCAAGAAACCCACAAAACCTCCTAGAAATGAAGGAGGAAGGGGACCCCCCCCACTGCCCCATTCAAAACATCCTGGAAATGAAGGAGGAAGGGGACCCCCCCCCCCACTGCCCCATTCAAAACATCCTGGAAATGAGGGAGCAAGGAGCAAGGTCTCTTCCCCAGACTCAGACACAAAACCGCCCAATTCAAAGCTTTCTGGAAATGAAGGAGGAAGGGCAAGGTCTCCTCCACCACCCCCCCCCCCCACACACAGTCCCATTCAAAGCCTCCTGGAAATGAGGAAGGGGCAAAGTCTGGGGAGGGGCCCATTCGGTGTCACTATAGGGGTCTCACTCGGTGGCGTTTGTCGGCCTCCCCCTCCCCCCTCAGAAAAGGACCCTCCTGACCCCCTTCCCTGTCTTCCCCATTCTGGAGGGGCGCCTTTCCTACTCAGGGGCCCCCCCGGTGGGGGTAGAGGGAGGGGCAGGGGTCCTCTTCTGCTCCGTACCCTTCCCAGGGTTTTGGCCCCTCTTCTCTCCCCCCTTCTTGCCCCTTTTGCAAGAAACCCACAAAACCTCCTAGAAATGAAGGAGGAAGGAGAAAGCCCCCCACTGCCCCATTCAAAACATCCTGGAGCTGAGGGGGCAAGGAGCAAGGTCTCTCCCCCCACACAGGCATATACACCGCCCAATTCAAAGCTTTCTGGAAATGAGGGAGGAAGGGCAATGTCTTCTCTACCACCACCCCATCCCCCCCCCCTCCCCACACACACACACCACCCCATTCAAAACATCCTGGGAATGAGGGAGCAAGGAGCAAGGTCTCCTCCACCCCCATCCCCCCCACCCCACACAGTCCCATTCAAAGCCTCCTGGAAATGAGGAAGGGGCAAAGTCTCCCCCCCCCCCACACACACACACATGCAGATCCATTCATCCTTTTCTCCAGCCCTCTCACACACTCCAGCACACACACATAGAAAGACACACATGGGGCAGGAGGAGGTTGAGTGCTCTTTTCATGGCCTTCCATTTCCATCCCCCCCCCGCCCTTTTTTTGTACAAAGGCCTCTCTTTCACACAAACACAAACACACAGGAGTAGCCCCGAGGGCTTCCTGCTGCTCCCTACCCTGCCTCTCCCCCTTGACCATTCGCAGGGCAGGCCTTGCCTAGGAAGGCCCCTTCCCCTTCCATGATCCTCCTCCTGAAAGGCATCCTGCAGGGGCAACTGAAGCCCTGGCAAAGGGCCTTCGGAGCATTGCCGCCTCCCTCACAGGGGTGGCGGTGGTGTGATTGTGTTGTTGTGTCTGCAGCCTGGCGCTGGATTTTGGGGTTTGGGGGAGCAGCAGCGACGGGGAGCATCGTCCCCGTGAGTCAGAGCGGCCCGGCTGCTGCAATGGCGGGGGCTGTGAGTCAGGCTGCCAGGATCGTGGTGCCAAAATGGAGTGTTTTGCCAGCAAGTGCAGCGGAAGGCGCCTGGCAGCTGCCCACATGGCCGGCCGGCGTGCGCTGTTCTTTTCGTGGCTTGTGGGTCCCTGCGGAGAGGTCCCCGTGGTCCAGGGGAGGACAGGGGCTCCCCATGGCACTTGGAGGCAGTGGCGATCAGGGCCCAGGCTCAGCCACCAACACCACAGAGGGCATCATCCCAAAAGGTGGTGGTAGCCCGAGGCTGGGCCCTGATCACCACTGCCGCCAAGTGCCACTGGGAGAGGCAGCCCATTGAAGAGGCTATTGGGAAGGAAAACACACCCTTCCACTCAGCCCCATTTCCAGCTGAGAATGGGGCTTTGCCAGTATGGGGCAGGGGTTCTGGCAGGCCCGGATTAACACCTTTTTGAGCCCTAGGCCACACTTTGGAATTACGCCCCCTTTAAGCCAACTTCTACCACACGCCCCCCCCCCCTGGAAAGGGCCGGGCCCTCTCCTTACCCGCTGAGCAGCAGAGCAGGAAGGCCAAGGCCATCAGGAGGCTCCAGCAGGCGCTTCCCATGGCCAGGCAGGAGGAGGGGTGTCCCAGGCAGCCGAGACCCAGGGACCGGACCGGGACAGGAGAGCCGAGGCGAAGCGAGCGGGCGGGTGTCCTCCGTCCCTGTGTCCGTCTGTCTGTGCCTGGCAGGTGTGCTAGGAAGGCAGAAGAGTCCCGCCTGGCAGGGCAAGGGGCAGGCCACACTCACAGCCAGCCTCCCTCCCCACCAGCGGAGAACGTGTCCTCTCCCCCCCGCACGGACCCTGAGCCTTGACCCCGACTCTCGCTTGGACCAAGTCTTCTGGAGAAGCCTCCTCCCTCACTCCGTCCCTGCCTGCCTACCTGCCTGTCTGATGGTTGCAAAGGTCATGGGCTGCCCTCCGAAGAGCCTTCCCAGCCAAGGGAGCAGCCAAGGGCCCAGGGGACATCCTCCCCAGGAAAGGTGGAGGGAGGGGGCCAGCCAGGCCGTGTCGCCTGCCCCCACGCCATTCGCTCCCTCCCTCCGCAAAGGAGGCCATGTCCGGAAGGGAGGGAGGGAGAAGAGGGCCAGGTCCTTGGGATTGGACCCGGGGACAGAGCCAGACACCCTCCCCACAACCAACACGCCCAACTCCCCCTTGGCATTCGCAAGCTTCGAGAGTTGGGAGAGACCCCAGGGGCCGGCCACGGCATTTTTATTTGTTTCAACATTATTATTTTTTTTAAAAAAATGGTCCGTAATCTGCGCCCCCCTCGGCTTGCGCCCCTAGGCCATGGCCTAGGTTGGCCTTATGGGTAATCCGGGCCTGGGTTCTGGACAGGAGAGGGCCCTGTGGTTCAGGGGCTCCTAAGAGGAGGAAAGGCTGTCCCAGTGGCCCTTGGAGGTAGTGGTGATCAGGGCCCAGGCTCGGCCACAGCTATCGTGGAGGGCATCATCGCCAAAACTGGTGGTGCCTGAGCCTGGGCCCTGATCACCAAACGCCATTGGGAAGGGCAGCCCATGCTCAGGCTCTTGGGAAAGGAAACACACTCTTCCACTTGACCCCATTTCCAGCTGAGAATAGGACTTTGTCAGTTTTGTGGATTGGGGGGGGGGGGGTGTCCCCGGAAGAGGGCAGTGTGGTAAAGCCAAAGGGAAGGGCCCCAAGATTATCCCAAGGCAAAGGTACAACGAGAGAGTGGTAGGCCAGGTCACCATCCATGGTTGACACTTTTGGCCCCAACTCCCAGGGAAGCTAAGCCACTTTGCTCGACTTGGAGTAGGGGAGGTTTTGTCCATGCAAGGTGGACATTGTTGTGGAGAATGAAAGGGGATCAGGAGGCCGAGGGAGAGAAAAGGCCATAGGTAGGCAAGCCATGTCCTCCTGAAAGGGCAGTCCAGTCGAAGTTGGGGCTTGGTTGTCACCTCCTTTGGGCCATGGCCACATTCATATTTTGCACCCACCACTCCATTTTCTCTCCCTTCCTCATCAGGTGTGGAAACTCTGCTGGGAGGCGCCACTGCTGCTGCGTCCTGGAGGGATGGCCCTGAGAAGAGACTGGGCCACGGGGGCCCCAACCTTTGCTAGCCCCAGGCTTCTACTGCTTCTTTTGCTGCTCTTAGCTTATGCTGCTCTCCCTGCTGAAGGGTAAGGTGGCCCAAGGTCTGGTTCGAGAAAGGGGTGAGTGGGGTTGGGGACCTTCTCTGCCGGGCCCGGATTAACACCTTTTGGCGCCCTAGGCCACACTTTGGAATTAGCCCCCCCCCCCCTCTACTACCAGCACCGAAAGTTGTTGTTTGGGATCCGGGAAGGGAGGGTAGGGCCCAAGTCGCACCTGCCTTTCCTTCCTTCCTTCCTTCCTTCCTTCCTTCCTTCCTTCCTTCCTTCCTTCCTTCCTCGCCCGGGGGCTTGGGGGCCGTGGTGGGGTGGCCGTCTGCCGGGGCTGATTAGGATCCCTGCACCCCAGGGAGGGAGAGTAACGGGGAGAGGCCTGGGGGGCCTTCCTTTCTTCCTTCTTTAGTACCACCTCCCAACAAAGGAGTCCCCCAGGTAGCAACCAGCTAAGCTTTGCAGCTGCAAGGCTATTGAATGATAATCAAGGTGCTCAATTTCAGCATTATAGAAAGAACAACACTCAAAAATGGGAAATCCAGACAAAAACAATCAGGGCCAGCTAATCACCTCCCAGCAAAGGATTCCCCCAGGCAGCAACCAGCTAGGCTTTGCAGCTGCAAGGCCGTTAAATGTTGATCAAGGTGCTCAATTGTAGCATTAAAGAAAGAACAACACTCAAAAAAGTGAATTCTAGACAAGAAACAATCAGGGCCAGCTAATCACCTCCCAACAAAGGAGTCCCCCAGGCAGCAACCAGCTAGGCTTTGCAGCTGCAAGACCATTAAATCCTGATCAATGTGGCCAATAGGACATTAAAAAATGCACCCAACATGCAATAGTTTCTCCTCCCACCCTGGACATCACTCCACAGATATATACACATGCAGAGTGGAAGCACACAGTCCTTGAAGCTGCAAGGCCATTCAATCCTGATCAATGTGGCCAATAGGACATTAAAAATGCACCCAACATGCAGTAGTTTCTCCTCCCACCCTGGACATCACTCCACAGATATATAAACATGCAGAATGGAAGCACACAGTCCTTGAAGCTGCAAGGCCATTCAATCCTGATCAATGTGGCCAATAGGACATTAAAAATGCACCCAACATGCAGTAGTTTCTTCTCCCACCCTGGACATCACTCCACAGATATATACACATGCAGAATGGAAGCACACAGGCATTGAAGCTGCAAGGCCATTCAATCCTGATCAATGTGGCCAATGTGGTACTCCTCGCAGTCTCTGCCAATATCATCTCTGCCAATATCAGAATGGGGCACACATGCCATAAGGAAGGAGAGGGGATCTCTCCCCTTTTCCTTCTTGGCCATGCAAACACTTGGCCATCCAAACACTCCCTCATGGCTCGCCTTCTTGCGCCCGCCCCTTTCTTCGCTGTGCTTGCCCTCCTTCTCCCTCCTCAGGCACTGAGGATGGAGGCGGGGGAGTTGCCTCAGGGGGCAGCATGAAGAAGGGGAAAATGCGCGATGTGTGGAAGGAGCCCCGTAAGGAGCCCCGTGCAGCGCATGGAACTTGGAGGGAGCCCCGCCCCCGGAAGGAGCTCTAGGAAGACTCAGCATGGCCTGAAGGAGGGAGGGGGGAGGAGTGAGTGCAGCAGAGCAAGGGGGGTGCGGGGCGGGCGTGGATGGTGCTCCGCGCGCAGGTGCAGAAGCGACCAAAGATCGACTTTAAAAAAAACTTGGGGGGGGTCCGGATCTGGCACCCCCCCCTCGGCTGTGCCCCTAGGCCGTGGCCTAGTGTGGCCTTATGGATAATCTGGGCCTGTTCTCTGACCTTCCTGCGGGCTTCCAGGCAGAGGGCTCTATGTGCCACCAGTCCAACCAAAGGCTGGTTCCCCAATGGGTGCCCAGGTATGGGAAGAGGCATCCTTCGAGATGCTGAACACAAACAGAGATAGAAAAGGGAAAAGCTCACTCAGCAGAAGACGCTCTGGACCAAGCCCAAGCAAAAGACGAGACAATTGGCAGGAGCTGAAATTAGGAAGCATTCAATTAAAAGGCCTGCTTGCACTTAAAAGGAACCCGTATTGCTTCCCCCGTCCACACCAGATCCGCTATAACTGCAATTGATTGCAAACGCATTGCCTACAAGTGAGATTTAGGGGAAGAGCAGCAATAAGAGCATAATACAGAAAGCACCGGAAAGCAGCTATTTGGCAACAGGATCGTGAAAAGTGAATGGACAGACAATGAATGGCCTTCCCGAGGGGGAAAGATCAATGGCAAGGCAAAGCTGAATATCTCTCCGTGACAGGAGAGCTCAGTCCCACTTGGCCAAATGTCAGGAGGACGGGCCCTTTCAGGCGAAAAATCCAAACGGAAGTTGGTGTCTCCTTGAGAAGGCAACCCTCCTTTTGTTGAGGAATCTGAGCTGTTGGGCTCAAAAATAACACTCGGTTGGGGTGATTCCACCATAAATAGAGCACAGTACCAGAAATAAACTTCATAACCAGCAGAAACTTCGTGTGGTCAAACTGCGACAAGCTTCTATTCTTAGGATGGCGTAGGATTGCTGAGTTAGAACTTTTATTGAAGTAAAAGAAATCAGGCCCGGATTATCCATTAGGCAAGCAAGGCTGTGGCCTATGGGCGTAAGCCGAGGAGGGCGCCAGATCAAGGCCAAAAAAAATGGCCATGACTCACGCCGAGTTGTCCCAGCGGCAGCTGCGCGGCGCCCTTCCACATGGCGCCCCATTCACGCAGCGCAGGTGCCGCTGCCTGCGGGACAACTCGGCGTGGCCTCAGCAGGAAAGGAGGAGAAGTGCAGCCCGGTGAACGTCACTCCCTCCGGGGTGGGGGCCGAGCAACGTCACTCCCTCTAGGGTGGGGCCTGAGCGACATCACTCCCTCCGGGGGGGGGCCCAAGCGGCATCACTCGGGCCCTGCCCCCAGAGGGAGTGACGTCGCTCAGGCTGCACTCCTCCTCCCTCCCTCCTTCTGAGGCCACGGCGAGTTGTCCCGCACTTTGTATGATGTACTTTGTATGATACAAACCGTACTTTGTATGATGATTGAAAGAAAATATATCAAGAAATAGAATTATTTGATTTTGAAAAGCGACTGCTGTGTTGGCGTTCTTTTGCTTGTTCTTTTTGAATTACTCTGAGAACTAACGCCAATAGATTTCAGCCACGGCGAGTTGTCCCAGCAGCAGCTGCGCGGCACCCTTCCACGCGGTGCCCCGTTCACACAGCGCAGCTGCCGCTGCCTGTGGGACAACTCGGCGTGTCTTCAGAATGAGGGAGGGAGGAGGAGTGCAGCCCGAGCGACGTCACTCCCTCCGGGGGAGGGGCCTGAGTGACGTCACTCCCTCCGTGGGCGGGGCCCGAGAGACATCACTCCCTCCGGGGCAGGGCCCGAGCAACGTCACTCCTTCCGGGGGTGGGGCCCGAGCGACGTCACTCCCTCCGGGGGCAGGGCCCAAGTGACATCACTCCCTCCGGGGGCGGGGCCCGAGCAACGTCACTCCCTCCGGGGGCAGGGCCCGAGTGACATCACTCCCTCCGGGGGCAGGGCCCGAGCAACGTCACTCCCTCCGGGGGCGGGGCCCGAGTGACGTCACTCCCTCCGGGGGCAGGGCCCGAGTGACATCACTCCCTCCGGGGGCGGGGCCCGAGCAACGTCACTCCCTCCGGGGGCAGGGCCCGAGTGACGTCACTCCCTCCGGGGGCGGGGCTCGAGTGACG